>CM061920.1:240500757-240635782 GCA_031002005.1 Vandiemenella viatica | reverse complement strand
TCTTCTTTTTCTCTGAGAGTTATACCCGTATATGAGAGTAGGTGGTCATCATGGGGGATATTAACCCCTCTGTGTTGAGGTCCCTGGGAGATGAAACTAGAGCGTTTTTCCCGGTCTGATAATAATGTTCGTACATGTGTACGACTGTGATGATGTGTGTGTTCAGTGTTATTTGTGTTGTTAAAGAATGGAGAGGATGAATTTGATGCCGGTCCAGTCGGGCCCACTATTCCGAAATACATTAGAGTTGGCGCCAATCTTAACGTCCCATTCCGGCAGACGAATCAGTCACTATCAATAGCGTCGTATGCCCTCATTTCATACACAATGCGCAGTGGTTTTATGTTTTAACTCAGGACTTTGGTGTACGACCACCTCTCCTACATTGCTGGCCAAGTCCTTTTATTTTTTTTTACTTTATTTTATTTCCTGATTTTACATAGCCTACTACCTTGTTACCTAAAGTAGGCTCTTAGTTTCTACAGTTTTTATACTTAAAACAATTTACTTTTTTTAAATATATATATATATATATATCTGGATAATTATTCTTAAGGATTTAATGGATTTAAGTATTCTAATAGTTAATCTACTAATTATTCTAATAATTAATATACTGATTAATATACCAATTATTCTACTAATTACTGTACCAATACTGATCAATATACCAATTATTCTACTAATTACTCTACCAACAAACTAATTCACACAAGAATCAACAATTGTCTTTGTATTTTCGTACTTCTAATTAATAAACTGTCTATTTGTATATGTCCTTTTACCACTGCTGGCCTGCGTCGACATCCAGGCCGCCAGCGGTCTCTACTGATGCAGCGGGGCGACATGCTGATCACCAAGTGTCGTCAGCCAGCTTCACGTTCCAGGTAGTGGTCTCGTTCTTCTCCGGTTTGTCCTTGGAGCCACCTACTCCCACATCAGGAGTTCCCTCCTGGAATCAGAGTAGGCCGCCCCCGGAGCCCTGGAGAAGGTACCTCTGGCTTCCAGAGGCACTGTGATGAATTGAGTCTTTGCCGTCTTCCTGGTGCAGACACTGCCTTAGTCATGGGCAGTGCTTATGGTCACATTTGGTTTGTTCTTTACTCTCGAGTTTCTTCCTCTTCTGTTCTTCTTTCTGCTTCTGATGCCGGTTGCTCGCGGCGTCTTCTACGCTCTGCTAATTTCATTTCAACAAATCTCGCCTTCTCAGCGTAGCGACGCTAGATTAGCAGCTTCATCCAGCAAGTGCCAGAGCTCGGTATCGCGCAGTGTGTCGTATATTCTTCTGTTCTGAAGTTGTATTTGAAGATATGCTCTTGATTCTTCAATTTGTTTGCACTCCCAAACCACGTGCTCGGGAGTACTTACTTCGCCACAGTCGCACCAGTTTGTTTCTTTGAGACCTCTCTGTTCTAAGAAACTGTTGTATGGACCATGGCCGGATATGTAGTGTATGAGTCCTGGAGATGGTTGTAGGTGAGTCATGTTCATTCTCTCTTTCACGCAAGGAAGCATGTCGAAGGTCCTTCTGCCCGTGTTGCTATTAGTCCATGTTTGCTGCCATTCATCCATCAGTGCATCACAAACATCTTTTTTAGTTTCAACAGGCCTTCCAATTATTTCAGTAGCTTGGTCATACCTACCTTTTTTAATCCAGTATAACGCTCCTCGCTTCCTTACTTCCAGGTCCAGGGGCCAGATACCGAGTATAACCGTTAGTGCATCTGTGGACGTTGTTCTGTAAGCCCCAGTTAGCCTGAGCAGAATTCCTCGCTGCGTACGCCGAAGCAGCTCCTTTGGTTTGACCTTTCTTAGGCGCTTGGCCCAAGTGCTTGCAGCGTATCCAGTAATGGAGGCCAGTATTGCATCGTGATATCTCCTTTTGATCTGCGGAGGCAGATTAAACCGTCGCTCGCCAATGCTTATCAATTTGTGCTTTACCAGTGCTGCTCTTCCACATACTTCCTCCATGTGAGACGAAAATTTCAGTTGTTCCTCCAGATTTACACCAAGGTAGCGGACTACTGCTTTTCTTTTTATTGTTTTTCCCTGGATCTTGATTACCGGATTTCGTTTGACAGTTCCTTTTAAGAGCATGTAGGTCGTCTTTTGTGGGGCTAGGTTTAACTTGACCGCTGCACACCACTGACTCAGGCAATCCAATACTGCTTTGCATTTTGTTTCGAGTTCCTGCCTGGTGTCCGCGTCTATCAGAAGTGCGAGATCATCGGCGAATGCCACCACACCCAGCAGTTCTGACATTTGTTGCAATATTTCCATGACCGGTTCCAAACCAACGTCCCAGAAAATTGGTCCGCACACTGATCCCTGCGGGCAACGTTTCGTCAGTCTCTTCTCTATGTACTTGTTGGGGCACCGCAATTTGGCATATCTATTTCTACAATAATCTCTAAAACTGTTGTATAGGTTTTTTGGACAGTTGATGTTTCTAAAACGTTCGAACAGCGTGGGCCACCAGAGATTGTCGAAAGCGCCGGCGATGTCTACAAATATTCCCACCACATAGTTTTTGGAAGAGTTTTGAGCTATTTCCATTAAGTGGTTTATGGCGTCCTCTGTTGACTTGCCTGCTCTGAACCCATACTGATTTGGGTTCATCCCATGTTTTAACCTGTGTTCCTTCAGTTTCTTGCAAAGTATCTTTTCTTGTACTTTCCCTAGAACATTGAGTAAGCAGATTGGACGATAGGATTTTGGGAGTTGTGGGTCTTTACCTCCACCTTTCGCTATAATAATCACGTCACTCGTTTTCCATGCATTTGGTATTTTTCCCTGCACCAGGCATTCGTTAAATAGTTTATTTAAGGTTGGAACCATTTGGACGACCAACTCCTGGAGGACCTCTGCCGGTATCCCTATCAGGACCTGGTGCTTTTCTTTTTGGAAGGGAAAGTATTGCCTCTACTATCTCTTCATCTGATATGACTCATTTTTGATGCTCACTCTCGTAGGGATCCCACATTTTTTGACGCAGTTCTCTTTGCCGATCGGTCTCGTTTTCCGTACTATCATCTGGAAGTAGCACGTCAAGTAACTCCCGTGCAGTTTCCATCCAGTTAGTGGTCATAGATCCATCCAGTTTTCTTACTGTAGACAAGGTTGTAGGTGGTCTAATTTTTCCAGCGGCAATCTTGTAAGGGATGCCCCATGGCCCTGATCTCATATTTTGTCTGACGAAGACTTCCCAGCTTTTTTGTTTTGTCTTCAGCAACAGATCCTTGAACTCTTGCTTTTTATTCCTATATCTCGCTAGAAGAGTCTGTCTCTCTTCTGTAATGAGGCAACGTTGATATGCTTTTCTTGCCTTCCTCATTGTGATTCGTAGTTTCTGCAATCTTTCTGTCCATGGTTTTTTTTTTAATCCCGTTGTTTTCTTTAGTGGAAATGCAGTTCTCATTGCGTTTTGGATTGCTCGAATTGTTTCTTTCGCAGCCTTGTCCATATCAAAATCTTTATTTTCGACTTGGGGAGGAATAAAGCAACTCCTCAACCTTGGCCAGTTGGCTTTGCTGATGTCATATCGCCGTTGAATATTGGTACAGGCGCCTTCGCGCGCACCGTCCTGCAGTCTTCCCAGTTCGAACATTATTAGATTGTGATCACTGGTGGTTTGGTTCTCAATCACCTTCCACCCGCTTACTAGGTTTCCTGCTCTTCGATTTGCTAAAGTTATATCTATGTTTGCTTTGGCACCTGCTCGGTCACTGAATGTGTATGGATTGTTTGGTTCGTTTTTGACATACAGCTGTAATTCTCCAATCAGCTCGAGTAACTTTTCTCCTCGTGCGTCTGTACGACCACTGTGCCAGAGTGCAGATTTGGCATTTGCATCGGCAACTATCACCGTAGGGCTGTCGCCTATGGCTGTACATATTTCCCTAATCTTGCAAAGATAGGGGTCAATATCGTCTCTGTATTGAAAGTACATGTTAACCAGGACCACATTTCCCCATTGCATACCTAACTCCACACACACCGTATGTTCATCGCAGAATTGTGTTATTTTTGTGACAGTGATCTGCTTATTGATGACTATGATGGCACTCATAGGTTTCTTCCCTGTCGAGATTATCTGAGACGTTACTGGCATGTGTGGGATTTTACCTTCACTGGAGTGGGGCTCTTGAAGACAGAGGATATCTATTTGCATTTCCTCAGCTAGTTTACTCACTTCATGCAAAACCAGATTGGTTCTCCTGCAGTTTAATTGCGCGATATTAATTTTCTGTGCACCCCTGCTCATGGATGCCGAGTATGGATATTGCACTGTGGCCACGGTTGTCTCGATTCAAGCATTATTCTTCCATGAGTCATCACAAAATGACGGTAAATTTGATCTGGATCAAAGATTTCGTTCCGTCTGTCAAATACTTGCTTGACTATAGTGAGTAACTGGGCTGAATTAGTAGGTATATTGTTTACCCTAAGTTGAATACGATCAATTGCCTGTGGTTGCGGAAATGTGATGTTTTTGCCATTTGGATGTTCTATTCTGGTTAGATGGCGTAACGCTAGAGTGAGATTTTGTGTTTCCTCTAGTCTAGCGAGCTGCAGATTGTTTTTTTGTTTTTGTTTAATGGCTTTTGGCTTCGAGGCCATACAGCCAACTCAAGTGTATTTTTTGAATCAACCATTGTATTTCATTGCTTCACAGTGTATCATTTTTCCAAGTGGTTCTAGACACAACACGATGGACATGACATAGAGACAACACATACACTAAACACCCATGCCCTCGGCCGGACTCGAACCGGCGACCTTCGGCACGTGGAGCTAACACTCTAGCCCCTACGCTACCGAGGCCGGCTGGATTGTTTTCAAACTTATGGTTGATATGGTCTGGAGCTATAGCAGCGTGTCTTGTTTTTTCGTTCGCTCGGTTTTCGGAGCCGCCACTAGTTTTGCAGTAGTTGGATGCCATTGGAACTGGTCCTACCCCTCCAAGTCCAGCTCGTTTTGATTGAGGTCTAGGAGAAATATCACAGATGGTAGAAGTAATTTCTGAGTGTTGAAGGATAGGTTCATCTGTTTGCGTGCCTACGCTGTTTGCTGTTACTTTCGCTTCTTGCAAAATTTTCTCCCTGTATCTTGCAGCCCTCTCTGCGTTCCGCCTCTTCCTTGATGGCGTGTTTCTTGTTTTATTCCTCTTTCTTTTCCTTACTGTTTCTTCTATTAGGTTGATAATGATACTCAATAATTGATCTTTGTATGGTTTGTCCATCCGCTTGGGGTTTCTTCTACTGTCCATAATCAGTTCTGTTTATCAATCTTTGAAGAAACAGTTGGTATGTCGGACAAACTTTGCCAGATTTGTTGCACGATTTTCCCCGTTTCCTGCATGGGATACAAACAGCTGACTGTAAGGACTTGCTACAGCCATCTTTCTTGTGGCTAGTTTCTCCACAATGTTTGCAAGCGGCCGACGTTTGGGTACAGTGTTTGCTAATATGACCATAATCGTAGCAATGCATACATTTTGGTACTACCGAGTAATCTTTTACAGAGATGGCACTGAATTCACTGTATATTTTTCTTTGCTGCATTATTTGCTTCCTTATTTCAGCACTTACTTCAACAACTTGATGGACAGTGCTTTTATCTCTGGGGCCTGTTCGAAATTTTGACTTGAACCCTTCCAGAAATTGTTGTTTTTCTATTTTTCCTTCAAAATTTTGCTCATATACTTTTTCTGTGATTGTGCATGGCTCAAGTGACGTAGGTACGTCGTACAGAATCAACAGTGGTTTCCTTTTCCGCGGCTGGCCAAGTCCAGATGATATAAATTTCTTTCACCACCAGGACTGGAACCACCAAACCCCGTATCAGCGCGAGACACATCACGGTGCTGCAGCCAACAGAGCCAACGAGGGGGCCGAGCAGAATGTAGAGGCTCCTCGTAGGAAGATATGCATCCAATAATACACAGCTGTGCCTGCAATTTCATACATTGTATGGGGAATTACGAGGGGGCTACCTAGAAAGGCACAGTGACAGATAATGAAAGTAAATTCGTGTTTTCGTATTGCCTGGTGACAGAGAATCGATTTGCCGCGTATTCCGCCTCTGTCGTGGCTTAAGCTATAGTTTAACAAGGAATCCTAACCACGGATCGTCCTTCTGTAGCTCATACGATCAAGCACAATTCTTAAAAATCCCTGGGCGCACCGCGATTGTTACCTCGAAATGTCAGTTTTGAAAGTAAGCGAATTAACCAGTCAGTTACCACACCATTCAGACTGATATATCAAGTTTAAATCGGAACTCACTTTGTTTTCCAAGCAGGAAAAACATTTTTTCTACAGAAAAAGCAGTTATGAAACAAGATAGATTCCCAACGTCAATATTTTTTGTGTTTTATTATACTGGAGGATCATTACGGAACTGCGTATTGTTAGGTATTGATTCACTCGTTCGTGGTTGGCTTTCGTTTTCCTGTTTGGAACTTACATAATATTAACGTTTACATTCGTGGTAACACTTAAATGAAGACGTCAGGTGCTAAATAGATTAATTTCTCTTTATGGCTAAAATTAATTTATCAAGGAATAAGTTGAGATAAATGACTTTTTGGAAATGAAGTTGGCTGAACTTTGTATAATTCCCTCAAAATACCATTTACCAGCAGATGACTTTCTAGGTAGCAATATACGACTACAAAGAGCTGAGTATTTTAACGGTAGAAGATAATGTAATCAACCATTTAAGACGATGAATAAATACGAACATTACAGTACGTTTACTTCCTAGGATCAACTGAAGGTGGCAAATAAAATATTCCGTTTAAAATGAGCAACTTACATTGTTATTAACAGACGTAAGTCAAACATATTGTTATTGGATTGACTGGCATATACATGTTTGAGCAGTATGCTCTTTATTATTTTTTATATCATTTCCTGTTTAATTCAAAGATATTATGAGATTTAAAATGTGTGGCTATTCGCATTTCCTATGGAGGAGACCAATATTAAAGTTTTTTTTTTTTGGCTTTAGCCTAAGGTTAATTTAGCCAGGTACATAGGAATAATTTGGCTATCCTTTATTTGAAAATATGTCTGCTATATATGATTTTTAGTTTTTGACACATACTTGTATAGTAGTTTACAGGATTTTTTATTGGGGTAGGCGAGAACCTGCATAAGAGATTGTATATCTCTAATCTGTAGACCTTCTTCTAGATACGCCTGTCTTTCGGATTGGTAGTTGATACATCTCAGCATGAAATGGTATATATCCTCCGTCTCTAAACAGGATGTACACATTGGGGAGTCAACTTGTTTCATAATGAATCTTTTGTCGTTTAGTAGGGCATGGCCGGCTCTTAGCCTGCTTATGCAGTTTATCTCCTTTCTGTTGAGGTCCAAACGGTCGTACCAAGGTTTGTCCTCGATTGTATTTATTATTGCTCGGTACCATCTTCCAACTTCCTGCCTGTCCTCCCGCCACATTTTTTCCCATTCTGACTTAGCGCAGGAAGATATTATATCCTTATAGTCAGTAAATGGGACGGGGATGTGTTCCTTGTCTTTGGAATTTAGTTGTTTCCTTGCCGTTGTATCCGCGCTTTCATTGCCCACTATGCCGACATGATTGGGTACCCATTGAATCCTGACATCTATCCCTTTTGCTGCGCTGCTCCTTAATTCCTTAGCGAGCTCGAACGTTAAGTAGTTCTTGCATTTCCCCTTCGGTAATGCTAAAAGTGCAAGGAGGGCCGCTTTGGAGTCTGTACATATGACTGTTTTGGCTTGTCCAGATTGTTGTATGTACTCCAGTGCTATTAGTATCGCATAAGACTCCGTGGAGAACGTTGAAAATTGGGTAGGTACCCTAAACGCCTGATATGCTTTGTATTCCAGGTCTACATATGCTGCTGAGCTGTATTGACCTCTTGACTTTGAACCGTCGGTGTACACCTTTCTCCAGCCTTTCCAAGTTTCATTTAAGGTTATTAACGTATTTTGTTTGAGTTCCTCTGGAATGTGATTTTTCTTTCCTATTAGTTCATTCGTGAGGGAGGTATAAATGCGTTTGGAGAGGTTGCATCTTTGCCATACTTCATCTTCCTGGTACATATTATTTATCTCTCGTTTGTGTATGTTCCACGCTTCAGTCATTTGCATGTATTCTACTAAGGCAGATGTTGTATGTTGTTGCCGTTTTTTTGGCCGGTCTCGTGGGCTAGGGTCTTCACATTCCTTATCAGCGGATGTTGACTAATGGAGCATGCTCTGGTCCAGAACTGGAGTCCTATCTTCTTACGTCGAGTTTAAGAGGCGGGGTTGCTGTTTCCACCTCCATCACTTGAATGGGAGTTGTTTTGAGAAATCCACCAACCACTCGTAGGGCCGCAGATTGAATGCGGTCCAGTTTAGACAAGCTTAACTTGGAAGCTGATTGATATAGGAAGCCCCCATACTCCATTCTGCTTCTTAATACGTTCCGATATACGGTGCTAAGAATTCTTGGATCTGCACCCCACTTAGGCGTTGCCAGTGCCTTTAAGCAGTTTAAGCGCTTCAATGATGATTGGTTTAGCTCCTCGATATGTTTCTTCCAAGACAGTCTGGAGTCCAACCACATGCCCAAAAATTTAACTTCTTTCACCATCTCCATTTTATTTCCATTGATAGTTATTATGAAGTCGCCTTCTTGGTACTGTCTTTGGGTGAAGACACATATTTTGCTTTTCTGCGGTGAAATTTCCAAACCTTTGTCTAGTAGTTGTTTTTGTATGTCATTCAGCTCTTCTTCGAGCAGCTTCCTTGCTCTTTCCTTGTTAGGATGGGATATGTACACAACAAAGTCGTCAGCATACTGTAGAAAGGAAAGCATACCCCTCATTTTTTTACCTGTCCCTAAGGTGTACAGGTTGAATAAAGCAGGGCTCATTGGGTCGCCTTGCAGAAGACCCTGGAAGACTTGCCTGCAGGTCTTTTCTCCTCCACTTTAAAAACATTATTCACTCTGACTGCCAAATAGTTATGGCACCATCGACACAGATTACTCGGGATGCCACAGTTGATCATGATGTCCCTCAATATATCGATTTGTACATTATTATAGGGGTCTTTGATGTCCAAAAATGCTGCCAGTAGATAGTTCTTCCTAACACACATCAGCTGGATGTCCGTTACTAGGGTACTTATGTTTTCTATGGTACTGAAACCCTTTCGGAATCCCATGGTTCGCCGGTCTAGTATGTTGTTGCGTTCAATATGCCACTCTATCCCATTCTTAATCATTATACACATTAACTTAGCCATGCATAAAATGAGAGAGATTGGTCTATAAGATGTAACATCATCCTTTCTCCTGTGGGGTTTCGGCACGGGTATGATTAAGACATTTCTCCATTGTTCTGGAACAAAATTTGCTTTTATCATGTCATTAAACAGATTAACCAATTCCTGCTTTGCCTCTGGGGGTAGGTTTTGGATCATAGAATATGTTATTGCATCCATGCCTGGAGCGGTGTCTTCTCTTTTTAGGGCCCATTCCAATTCTGATGATTGGAATACAGGTTCATCATTGCCAATGGGCGTTCCGGCTGGGTCGCTGTATGTATTGGTTGTATTTTCTGTTGGTACAAAGGCGGGGGAGAAGGCAGTTAAGAATTGTTCAGCCGTATCTTTATCAGCTGTGATCCAAGTGGATTCCATTCGGTCACCCCTAAACCATCGTAGCTTTTTCCATATTACTTGGGTAGGAGTGCCATATTTCAAACTGGAGCAAAGATTTTTCCATCCCTCTCGTTTGGCTCTTCTAATTGTTCTTCTGGCTTCTGCAGTCCTTTTCTTAAGTTCCAGAAAGCTAATCTTCGAATAGCGACTGCTCGCGAGCACTCACTATTCCACCATATTTTCTTGGTAGGCGAAGTTCTTTGTTTTGTATTACGCCCAGGAATTGCTACTTCAGCAGCGGAGAATATTATTTCCTCCACTTTGTTGTATCTTGCTTGCATATCTGTCGAAGGTCCAACACACTGCTCCAAATTCTTCCCAATCTCTTTCTGATAACGTGACCAATCTGCCTTCTTGCAGTTCCATTGCCTAAAAGAGAGAGTGTTGCCCTGTTTTATTTGGTTATCAAAGCATATTTTGATGACAAAGTGGTCACTTCCAACCGTATCTCGAAGGATTTCCCAGTTGGCTCTGTGAATAAGGTCCTCTGTTACTAGTGATACGTCAGGTGAGGTATTGTTTTGATGCGGATGACCAAGTCTGGTCCCACCTTTGTTGTTGAGAACAAAAAGAGAGGACTCAGAAATGGCTAGGGCCTGCTCTTCTCCCTGGTGGTCCGCCCGGATTCCCTGCCATAGGGGATGGTGAGCATTAAAGTCACCACCCAGGAAACAGCCTTGTGGTAACTGGTTGAAAAATATGGTCCATTGCTCCTCCCTCACAGTTACTTGGGGGGGCTTGTATATTGCAACGATTGTCGTGAGGGATCCTCCCGTTCCAAGATTGACAGATAGAATCTCCACGTTCTCACTGGGTGGTGCAATTCATTGAGTAGCCGACTTTATGTTCTTCTTAACCATGATGGCAACGCCACCGTATCCGTCTTCTCTGTCTTGCCTAAAGATATTGAAGTCCTTATGGTTTATGGTGGAAGAGTTGCGCAACCATGTTTCAGTGATTATCAATACATCTGCTTTGGATTCTGTGATTACTCTTTTAAAGTCTTCCCACTTCGGCAGGAGGCTGCGGGCGTTCCATTGTAGAATGTTCAACTGAGTCTGCCTATCCATTTTTAATTAATGCGTTGAATACTTCTAATGTGTATCCACTTACATCCATTTCCTTCATTTCCTGCATGAGGTTTCTCGTAGATTCTTCTTGAATTTCTTTAATAGAAGTATCAGGTAGTTTACCTTTCATATGCTGTGCAAGAGTTTTAACAACTATGTTTACTATAATACGAACTAAGTTTCATCCTAACTCTGAACTGCTTACTTCTTTTGTGGTTGTGTTCTCCGTTTGTGTGGTGCTTGATTGTTTTGGCACTGGGTTTGCGATTTTTGGGGGGCCACTGACTTGCGTTGTTGTTGATTGCGTTGCTGTTGACTGCACTGGTTGCGCTGTAACTGTGCTGAAGGTCTTGCTTCGGAGGGATGGAAAATCAGCTGATATATATTGGTATCCTTGATCTACGTTTGTCCTCCTCCCATTCACCGATTTTTCTTTGATCTCCTCTTGTCTCTTGCGCTCAAGACATCCTTTGTCGTTATCATTATGCTCGCCAAAACAGTTCGCGCACTTCTTAGTTTCGCTAGGGCAGCTGGAAACGTTGTGTCCCTCCCCACACTTTAAACACCTCTCCTTTCCTTTGCAGTATTTAGAAAGGTGGCCATATCTTTGACATTTAAAACATTGTGTTACTGGTGGAATATAGGGTGTCACTTTGAACCTTAGATAAAATATTTATATTTCTTCGGGTAAATATTGACTGTCGAAAGTTAGAAGAAAAGTCTCAAGGGGCTGCGATTCTATTCTGCCCTCCTTGGAGATTTTCTTGCTAAATCTTCGTACTTCGATGACTTGAGCTGTTGATATAATATTAGATTTTAATTCATCTTCTGTTAGATCCGTGGGAACGAATTTAATTACACCTTTCCTTTCCACTCTGTTAGCTGGTATGTTTGCTTTCGGTCCTAGCGACTATAGAAAGGCTTTGTTTTCTACAAAGCTGTTTGCTGAGCGTGGATTTATAAAGTCCATTGACATCTGGTTCTTTCCTTGCTGGTTTAGCCGTCTCAGTCCACCAACCTTATTATGAAAGACTTTTCCCAGCTGGATAGGGTGAAGTGTAGAGCCATCAGAGAGGGATTCAATTATTACAACATATGGTCCTTCTGCCTGATCGTTGTATAGTCTCTTCCGCTGCACGGACAGGTTGTGATTCTCTCTGAATTCGTCGTCTTTGACTATGTTCTCTTGATTTGCTGTCTCAATTCTTGACCTGGTGTTGCCATGACGTTCTTCTTCTTCTTTGTTTGAGATAGGATTTGATTGACAAATTGTAGCCTGACTGCTGGATGTTTCCTTATTTGTGCTAGGTATGACTTATATTATCATGGCTTCTTCTGCCTTTTATTTTGTGATAATTTTCTTCGCAACTGCCCTGCGTTTTTTCCTTAAATTATACTTCTCTTCTCCCTCGCTGTCATTTTGGATTGCCTCTAGTTTCTTCTTGTTCTTTTCCAACATGTCTTGATCGTTGTAGTATACACTTATCTGGGTGTTGTCATCTTCTCTTGCCGGGTTTGAACCATCGCTTGCTTCTGCCATTTCTCTCTGCCCTCGTGTGACGGCGGGCACGACGAGATGCACTACACTCGCGATGTGTTTCAGAGAAAATTGACTTGTCTTCACGAAAACTAACTTGAACTGTTCACTTAAACACTCAAAGTTCTAATAGTTTTAACACAACCGAAGTTGACGGTGGTGATCAGCGCCCGGAAACGTTGAGTCCGGTTAGCCGATGCGCGACCGTAAACAACCACTCACTTTCCTGCTCGACCACTAGTAAGCGAAAGCACTATTGACTTCCTCACTCTAACGCTGCTAGCAGCGAACTGAATATTAAAGATTCAAGTTCGTTATACCGTGAGGTACCCCCTACCGCGGCTGCGCGCGCTAAGGCGTCGCACACTGGCTCTGACTGTACGCGGAGACCAGCATCGAGTCCTCGTTGCTGTTTTAGACGGTTTTCCGCCATCATAAATGCGAATGCTGGGATCGTTTCCAATTTCCGCATCATAAACTACACCTTACGCAAAAAATTATGCTTGTCACATAGAGAACATAGTTGCACGTTTCGCAGACAGATGACAGAACATCCGTCTTATATATGTGGAAAGTAACGGAATACCACCACATTAATATTTACCTGGCATTGTATGGTATGAATCTCCATGCAGAAGAGATCGTTGAGAGCAGCCATGTGAAAACCTGACTTAAGGCAGAACAATAAAGATGATGAAGACTGAAGTCTTTTCTGCATTGAAATGATTCCCTCTGAACGGTTAAACCGCAACTGTTTACAGACTTGGTAACCCACCAGATCTGTTTTCCCATTCCTTAACACATTGACTGCCATGATGGAACTTGGACTATGTATTGCTATGCCACATTGAAATCACGAATATTACTTGTGAGGCCAAATTGATTTTTTGCATCAGATGTCTTCTTTTGATCATGTAGAACTAAGTTACTTCATAAAATATCAAGTTATGACTGATCTGGACTGATAACAGGCGTGAGCCATATATGGCTCATGTGGCCCAACAACTACATTTTAACACAATTACGATCTGTGGCCACGTGAGCCACATGTGGCTCACATAATTTAAAACACAATAGGTATTTTAAAAAAAATCGTTTTTCAAGAAATGATCCAAACTCTTAGTTTATTTGCTTATGTTAGCTACATATAAAATTATTTACTACGTTTCTTACTTGGTCTTACAATAATGTTCATGAATAAAGATCTTAGAGTATTCTACTTGTTCAGCTGCTTGATATTTCTACTTCTTCAACACAGCATTGTGAATGTCACTAAAACAGTCGTTGCACATAAAACTGCCACATTTATTGCATTTAGTGCACACCCTCTTCACTTTCTTAGCAGCATCCTTTCTTTCTTCTGTTCTTCGCAGGCGCTTATAACAGCCCGAACATCTTCTTCGACTGCTCTGCTTTGGTCCATCTACCGTCACAAGGTGATGGCTGTCATCTTCGTGTAGTAGCTGTAGTGTTGCCTGTGGTTGTGGATCTTTGGCATTCAATAGCAGTAGAGTCAAGCGCTCCCGGAAAGGAATTATTTGTATGCGAGGCTTGGATCCTTTGTTTGCCAAGTTGTACAGCACTTGAGCATTTACAACAGATGTTCCAAAAAGGATTTCAAAAATGATCTTTCTGTACCATTTAACCGTACGTCGAAGTGTCGTTTAGTATGAGCTCATCTGATCCGATACATCAATAAATTGTAGTCGATGACTGCTTTCGGTTTCAAAACTTCCAAGCCATTTTTATTTTTTACAGGCACCATATCATCGTTATGTTTTGTAGAAATCATCAAAACATCCCGTTTATCTTTCCATTTGAGCACGGAGATTTTTGTGTTGCTCTGTGACCATACTGTTTGCCCTTTTTTCAGTTTTGCAGATATTACAGTTTGTGGGTTGCCTTTTCTGTTACTCCTAAGAATGCCAACAAGGTGGGTAGAGGTATTCATTAGTTCTGCAACCAATGATACACTACTATAACAATTATCACAATACAGTGTCCTCCCATTGTGCAGTAAAGGGTCAAGTAACTCCATAATTACTTTCTGTGGAACACAAACACCTGTAGTTGCTTCCATACCAGCATACACTTCGAGGTTCCATGTATAGCCGGATGGAAGGCAAAGTTTGAAGACTTTAACCCCATACCTATGCCTTTTGTTGGGTACATATTGCCGAAATGACAGACGTCCTCTAAACGGTATAATAGTCTCATGAATGCAAATTTCCTGTTGAGGACAAATCATGTCCTTGAATTTTGGTACTATCAGGTCTAAGAGAGGTTGGACTTTGTGGAGTCTATCCCCTTCAAGTCTAGTTTCATTATTAGAACCATGAAATAATCTGAGGAGTATTTCAAACCGATTACGTGATGTAATGGAGCTAATCTTGTTAGAATAAAGCATCGACTTGCTCCAATAGCAAGCTAATCTTGGCATTTTTACCAAGCCCATCCACAGTATAATGCCATAGAAACGTTTCATCTCTGCTATATTTGTTTCTTTCCATTTCATTAGCCTGGAATTGCGACGGAGCTGTAGAGAACCAATTTTTTGTTTTGCATTTCGATTTGTTTCAGCCACAAGAAACTCAAACACGTCATTATCAATAAAATGAAAATACGCTTTCTCTGGTGAACAATTGCTCAACATATCCAACACATCATTTTATATAGCAGGAGGAAAGCACGTAGGAAATGTCTTTGGGTGCTCAGAAGCATCTCCCCATATTAGATCTGTGACATTGGTAATATTCCCATCTGGTGTGTTTCATCAACGTCATTTTCGGAATTATAGCTATCAGGTATAACACACACATCCACATCATTTTGCAACAACGGGTGTTTTGAATTATTATGGTCTGTAGAACAGGAAGGGTCTTGTAGGCCTAATGTATCTTGTGATGGGCTAGACCTGATAAGAAATGTATTATCTGAATTAAGCGTATCACAAATATTCAAGTCCTCAAACTCACTCTCTTCGTCATCACTTTCAATAAACTCATGTTGATTTCTACGGTCTCTAACGCAACGTTCATTATCAGGCTCGTAATCAGGGTCGCTGTCTGTGTTGTCAAAAATGTCACTTTCACAACTTGATATTGCATAGTCTCATTCACTAGCTGTTCAAGTTCTTCAAAAGTTTGTCTTCTTTTGGCCATAATAATAAACTAGGAAACTAACCAAATACACAAACGTAACCTATAATAGCATACACGAGCAATCAGCAAAACAAAACAGTACTACAGCAGAGTCGTCGTAAGATGATCTCTGACGGTTGCAGTTAGGAATCACCAGGGCTACCAAATGCAAAAATATTGATTGCTAAGAACATCAGAGTGTTTAGTGAGCCACCACTTTTAAACCCATAGTTGAAACGCATTATCTGTGAGCTCCATGAGACTCACGAGGCCTCTAAACACAACTCTGCATGTGAGCCAGTTATGGCTCACGCGGCTCACTGCACAATTTATACGTGAACCAAATATGACTCAAGTGGCGTCATAACCCGTGCAACTGTGCAACTGTGAGCCAACATTGGCTCACGTGGCAGTCAATGTGTTAATGGAGAATTTGTTCTTAAGTCATACAGTTCTGCAATGATGATTGGTGTGGTGCATTGCTTGTCGCATTTATGTCTTAAATTCTGAGGTTACTTGTTATTTACTTATGGTGGTGGGTAAACTAAACAGCATTCTCCATTGCGCGGCTGTGGGGCACACTCATTGGTTTCAAAGTCTAGGGCATTGCTGGTAACCTATATTATTAACTTCAAATTTGAAATGTTGTTATACACCGTGAAGCGGTCCTCTTTCGGGACGCTTCATATTTATTAATAAAACATGACTAAAAGCCACACGGACAATTTTATTTCGCTCTGCTTACTCTGGTTATAAGTTGAGACGAGTTTTTGTTTGTTTATGTTTCATTGTTAAAACTTTGTCTTGGGAAAAACGGTTGGAGCTTGAGCACGGATTTTCCCTCTCGATAAAGACGACCATTTGCCGATCGAATGTGTTCGTTTAGATCAGGGGTGGGCAACCCAAATGATCTTGCGGGCCACTTTGAAAAAGCGTCATAACTCCGCGGGCCGCATATGAAATTATATATCGTATATATTATATTTGATGTTCCGAGATGCCCGCACATTATGAGTTCGCATAGTATAACATAATTATTACGCGAACTGATAACTGTAAACTCATAAATAAAACATGCAATATCTGCCATATATTCGCAAAAGTATTATTTTAGAATGAAAGTAATTTTTTCTTATAATTTCGACAGTTAATTTTGAAATATATGGATGCACAAATAATATATTTTTTAAATACATTGTTTTTCACTATATTTGCAATTATAAACTAAGTATAATTTGAAAAAGTGAGATGAATCACGCGAGGTGGAAAAATCTTCTAAGGCGGCCGCGGGTGGGCCAACCATGCTCTAAATCGAGTACGATGCTTATTTTTATTAATTTTAATGATTGAAAAAATCTGCTCACATTTATACGTGCTTCCGAGTGTGCAAATTATTTTTCGTAACAAAACTCTCAGCTGTGGATATTTTTCTTCTGTATCTGAAATTTCTGAACCTCTCGCGGGCCGGATTGAAGCTGGTGGAGGGCCCGGATCCGGCCCGCGGGTCGGGGGTTGCCCATATATGGTTTAGATGTTAACACTGTCCGACCACTCTTCCAGAGGATCAGACGGCGCTGCGCTGACTTCACACAGTAGACTTCAATCAATCATACGGTAATTACTTAGAACTTTTACCCGCAAGGACCAACTGAGTCAGACTGTGGTGCATTGAATCCGAAATCGAAAACCCGTGATTCACATCACAGATAGAGACTTGTGTTCTCTGACTTTTATTTGAGCTAGTGAAATTTTGTATACGATCGGCCATATCATTGTTCATTTCATCAGTCTTATGTATTAATTAGTGGCGATTTTTCCTGTTATGTATGTTAAACAATCCAAATCACCTTTGCTTGTGTTTTAATGTCAATAAATGTAAGAGTCATTATCTTAAAAGAAATATAAAATTTTATTATAATTCAAATGCAAATAATTATATTTCTAAATCTTGATTGTATAAGTAAATTCTGGAAGTATCCCTTCCATGGAGCCCAGGCAGATATTGGGGCGCCATTTATTATTATATCTTTAAACCAGCAATTCTTATATATATATATATATATATATATATATGTTGGATCTCGGAAACGGCTCTAACGATTTGAATGAAATTTCATATTTAGATAACGTTTTGTTTTTTAAGATTATCTAAATAGTGTTCTTCCCTGCAAAACCCAGTTATACGAAATACGAACAATTTTTGCTTTTGGTATCTCGAAAACGGTTCTAATGCCATCTCGTAGACGATCCAGGTACCAAGAAGCCTACTAATATATTTTCTTTGGTTTCAAGGAACTCATATATTTAAACGAACTTTTCTTGTATACCAGCTGACCCGGGGGAATACTAACACTGCATGTTAAATTGTAAAACATCTGAAAAGAAGCTATTTAAAAATTGGCTTTGTCAGAAGTGATATTTAATTTTACGTAACGTCTTTGAAAATAATATTGGAATTGAAAAAGTGGTTATCAATAAATACTATCAGTTTAATTGTAAAACATTTAAAAGGTAGATATTCAAACAATAGATACTGACTTTGACTAATGCGATTTTTTCAAACTTAAAAAAAATCTAATACCACGTGACCATTGAGTCTACTGATTTATCTCTGATTTTTCACCGCTGACGGCATCGAACGGCTGTGCGTCGCTGTCATATTTCGACATTTTAATTAGATTCCTGGCAAGGTTTCCGCAAAGCAAGAGCGCAAAACGTGAAGAGGACATAATGACGAAGCAATTAAATCAAATTTCAACAGGTTACTACCAATTTCGCGTCGTTTCCGAAAGTGTTGCAGTCTCCAATAATATTAATTTCTCAGAAACTTCTCTAAGGATTTTGTTGAAATCTTGCATGCTGAATAGAAATCGAAAGATGCCGAGCGACTATTGGTCACCCAGGTACTGCGGTGTAACCGCGAGCAGGGATTGTTGCCACCTATTAATATTGCTTTCTATTTCATAAATTTTTGTATACCATATCCTTTGTCGCGTACTCCTGAAAGCGAGGACAGAGAGTTGCCGCTCGCCCACCAAGCTCATCAATTTCCTAAGCCGCATTCAATAGTGTACGGGCATGTTCGTCAATCTGTGGGAATTTGGTCTTATGACGAGTGTCGTGGTGCCCAGGTATCCGCAAGCCGTAGTTCATTTCCGAATATTGTATCCCACGTCAGGTGGTGCTGAACGCTACTTACCTGACTAAAGCATTCACATGACTTGTTAGATGTATGTTCAGGAGCGCAAACGTAATATATGTGTTTGTCAGACGTATTTTTGTATATTTACTAAATTAGATTGTTATTTTCGAGTAGAAGGTCCATGGTTTATCTATAAATGAATATTTTGAATCTCAGTTATGTGTACGTAGCTAGTATTGTGGTGTGACATAGAACCACATTAACATGAGATATCTGGGTAACACAACAAGGCAGGCATTACGCTGGCCTGGCTTAGCTATAATTCCAAGTTGGACTCACTGCAGGACAGGGGTCAGCGAATTCTCCATTCAGGCTGGAAGAAAGACGAAACACAATAGGAGTTACCAGTTTGAAAAGGCAGATTTACGACCTTTCACTGCTCAGTATGGGGTCGGCCGTAGTTCTGTGCATGGACAGCTTTGACGTGTGAGATATATATCACGTGGCCAATTGCAGATACGTGATAACGTCAAGACACGCCAAATTAGAGATTCTGTGAGTGCTCACTGCGTGAAACTAGTAAAACCGAGTGAACACGAAAGAATTACGACAGTTTCCGAACAATTCCTGCACCCCGCCATAGGAATGATGTGTTGAACCTGAGAGTGCTTGGAGGGGCGAATGTTTTGCCTATAGCATTTTCGTTTATAGAATAGTTATTATTTATTTTTGTATAATGTTGTTTCCTGTCCACCAATAAGGAGAGAGGCAGGAACTTCTATATCGACGATAGGACCAGAGAAAATCGCCCAAGGAGACGGAGCAAGATCCCGAGGTTTTAAAAGGTGGCGCAAAATGCTCTTCGTGATCTTTTTGTGTCTTTTTGGGTCTGACTGGTTCGTGTTCAATTGTGCTGGTGCACAAGAACGACTCAGAAAGCCGACAGCATATCATGCGATCGGTTGTGTCTTCATTTTGAGACAAGGTGACAGATAAATTCAGTGTGGGGTCGGAGTTTGCTGACTACGTCAATGCCGGACAGACGGTAAAAAGACAAACATTGCACCAGTTAATAATATTGTGTTTGCACTTTAAACCTCCGTGGTCACCCAACATAACGCTCTGAGCGGAGAAGTCCGCACGATAAGAATTCTCACTCTCCGATATATAAACTGAGAGATTAGCCGTGACATTTTATAAATTGAATACGGTAGATTCTGTAATTGAAACGAAGGACATTAGCTTTTATCAAATAATCTCATTACGTGTCCTGCCGTAAACTGTAAACTATTAGTGTGTATATGAAAATCTGAACGGATATTTTGTTGTCTTGTATTACTTAATTTTAATGGCCATTAATGTTGGGCAAAGGTGTTGTTTGTGAATAATTTTGATTGTTTATCATTATTAAATTTAAATCACCTTATTTCTGTTGGCCTTCATTCAAAGAATATATGGTCAGGTTATGACTTTTTCATTCTTATTAGTTATCAATAAATAATTTTGAGAACCTTTTTCAATCCACAAAAAATAATCATTTGCATTTTGGTAAATTTAAAATAATAATTAATTACCACTTATAACGGCGGTATATCGTACCTGCCTCAGTATGCAGAGTAGTTATAACTCTGGCTGGTCTGTCGGGCACCACAGCCAAAAGTGACGCAATCGTATCAGAACAACACCGAATGGACAACAAGTAAATGGCACTGGAGGTAATACAGTTGTGCTGAACTTTGAATACGCGGGGAAGTACATTTGATAGTTGAGAAGAAACGAACTGTATGTTACACATTTTCGTAACCACATACAGTCAACGTTTGACGACTTTCGTTCCACGGATGTGGCTACCGGTAACGAGAGAAAAGAATATTGAATTTTCTGTCGGTGGTACTACGCCCTTCTCCCAGAACGTAGCATAAAAACTTACTAAATTTTATAATTTGACGTATATGTTTCTGTTGTTCAATGCAATTAACACCACTGACTTTCTATACAAAACTAATCAGAAGATTCTGACCTCACGGGATAGTGCCAGGTTAAAAGTTTGCATATGTTTTTAAGACAGTTCCCTGACACTCGGCACGTTTTACTATACTATTACCTCGACCGTTGCATTCCCTAATTTCATTATTGAGCCAATCACACGTTCTACCTGTAATCAACCCTTCAAAACAAAGAGCCACAATGAACATTAAACTAAGAAGGAGTCAACCCCAAGAAAAATGACGAATGAGTAAGAAAATGACAATGCACAAATGACAAATCAGTCAACGCGATCAATTGAAAACAGACAAAATGATCCCGTGAACAGAGTAAAACGCATAGTCGACGAACAAATTAGCAGATACCCCTGATCTACGAACAAAAGGTAATCAGCATTGACCCAATAACAAAAAACCATCTCCATCTTCCTAATATCTGACCTTGTATAGATTCCGAAGCGATCTCCTCTCTTCACATAATGTCTTTTTAATTACCATATGGTGCAAGAACTCTCCAACGTTCGTGTGCTGCTACCGAAACTGCACAATTATGTTCAATTCCTGACGGTTCACCTTTATGGGTGCAAAAATTGATGTAGCATTACATGTAAACTAAGGAAAATTAATGGAAAGTTTAAGGAAAGTGCTCTTCAGTTTGACCATAATGTGTTATAATAAACGTAGGACGCGTGGATTAAAACTGCGAAGTAGATGATCCAAACTAACAAACATATTTTAGTGCAAAATGTTTGTTTTTTAGTGCAATAAACGGATAAATTATCGAGTCTATCTGTATTTTTGTGCGTATTCAATGCCATCAAGCGAAATTAATTGTACTTTACGTATAGTGTTATTCTTCAGCTGAATTTCTTTTCTACGACGGACATGAAACAATGATTCTGAGTGTTATTATAATCCAAGATGATTTGGTATAGCTGGAAAAATTACAATATATCTGCTCATTAACACCTAAAGTTATATAACAATAAAAAATCATGCGCTTTCATGCTTCACGGTGGTCCGTTCTGGTGAGTGTTCTCACGCAAGTTCCTCCCTCAGCCTCACCTGCCACGAAGAGACTTCAGTCGGTTTCCTAGAATGTCTTCAACGTCGCACATGTTTGTAAACGTTACAAACCACATTTGCAACGCTGCAAACCGTCAAATCAAGTTAATTAGCCTTATATGTTTCTCCCTAATGACTGAAATCAACTGCACACTCACGTAAATGTTCTTATGATTTCTCCAACCTGCAACTTGATTGTCAAATGAGAGGTTCTGTGTTCAAATAACGGAGCACCAAATAAAGTATTCTTATTCAAAATACTGTTCGATGATTCAGGATTCATACTACGTTGTTGTTAATTAATTTAATATCTAAAAGACAGATGTTTGATTCGGAGACTTCTAGCAAATGAAATATCTACGTACTGACTCCATAACAGGTGCCTTAAACTAACAGGGAACGTCCATAAACCACATAGCCACATCTTGGCCTCCTCTACCCCCCCCCCCCCACTCCCCCGCGTCGCACGTAACTTTTTTCCTATTAATTCCGGAAGACAATTTATACATGTTGAGATTCAGACCCTTTTTCCTTAGCTGCTTTAATAATAAGGTTTCTGCGACTTATCCGTCTAGTGCAGCTAAATAAAAAACTTTGTTTTTTGGCAGTCGCGTTTCGATTTATTCAATCATCTTCGGTGCCAGTTTTTGTTTCCAGTTTTTACATTGAAGTCTGGGGAAGTTCCATTTCAGTGCTTTTTCTGTTGCTTTTTATGTGTTCCGCACATATACTGTGGCGTCTTTCTATTCGCCGAAGATGATTGAATAAATCGAAACGCGTCTGCCAAAAAACGAAGTTTTTTATTTAGCTGCACTACACGGATAAGCAACAGAAACCTTACAATTTATACTGTTTTCTCTTGTTAGACACTCGCAAATTACATACGGAGATAATTAAATAAGGGAAATAAATATTGACATGTTATTGTGTGTTCTGTACCTTATTTTAACTGTGACAAATGATATGAATTAAAAGCTACGTGGCTCGGTTCCGAACACCCGCCCCTTCCCCTCCCTCCACGTAGCTCAGCGTAGCTTTCTACCTAACCCTCCCTCCTTAGACCAAGCCACGTAGTTTATGGGCGTACCGACAGACCTACGCTAAACTTGCATTAGCTTCATTACACCACTCGCTATGTGCGTCACTCTTATACTCTGTTAACTCTGAACTGGCGGCTCCTCAGCTCCTCCCCCTGTCCAGGTAAGCGAGTCGCATATTTCCCCTTCGCATGTTGCGGTAAGAGCAGCGGAGAGGGGACAAACAAGAGTGACCTTGAGGCGTCTGTGTTAACTTTACAGGCCGTAGAAGAGGGTTGAGGAGAGCTGAAAAATATTTCTTAATCTCAGCTGAGTGAACTGCAAATGATATTCCGCGTAAAGTAAGGGGGCATCCATAAACTACGTGAGGTGAAATAGCGGTGGGGGGGGGGCGGGTGGGTCCGGTAAAAACTCACCAATGGGGGGGAAGGCGGTTCTACGGAAATCTCACGTGAGGTTTCGGAAAAAAAATTTCGGACTGCAGAGCTAAAAAAAAAGGGTCTACAAATTGCGCGAAAGGCGATGTTAGGGGAGTATTTCGTCGAAAAGTGGGGGTGTAACCGGATTTTGAAGGGTGAGACCTAAAAAAAAGGTCTCAAAACGTTTTGAGGGCGATTTCTAGGAGGGGGGTTCTCACGGACCAGATCTCACCAGAGGGGGAGGGGGGTGGTCAGATCTCACGAAATCTCATCAGAGTGGTGGGAGGGTAATCCGGAAAAAAACCTCATGTAATTTATGGATGACCCCTAAGAGGCCAATTGATGAATATTTTTAACGGCTACTTTACGTCGAATAACGGTTGAGGCTATACCTAATATGGAATTCAGTTAGAGTTTACACTTTAGACCAATTAGGAACAAATGACATGAAGAGGGTGTAGCGATGTTTCTCAGGAAGCTGTAGCTAGCTGTAAGTGGATTAGCGGTGAGTGATGGTATTTAGCGGTGGGGTTCTACTCGCTCCACTGAGCTGTTGAAATGCGGATGAGCAGTAACGTTAGTGGTAACGGACAGCACTCAGGACACCGGTAGCGCCTGTAATTATGCGCGCAATTCACGGCTTCCGCCGCGGGCGGCTTTTTACAGCTGTTTTAGTGCGGTCTGCGCGGGGGCAATTAATTCCGGCCCCGTATTCCGGCCGGCGACAGTCGGCCTACCCCACGCCCACAGCCAGTCGGCAAGCACACTGACGCACAACACAGGGAATACTGCATCAAACAGGTGCGCGTGCAGATCATCACACGGAACGCAGAAAAGAGCAATACTACTGATGAACAACATTATCGGGACAGTGAATTAACATTAGGGGACAGTAATATGATCAGTTATTTGAAGTCAAGGAGGTTCATTTAGCTGTAGGATCGTTCCCGTTAGTAACATTGTGCTGCATCTTTCCATTCTATTGTGACACGGTTTTAAATTTGTTCTTAAATGTTAACGTTCTGCCCTCGTGTTCGGGAGGACGTGGGTTCGAATCCCCGTCCGGGCATCCAGGATAGGGTTTTCTATAATTTCTCAAAATCCCTCCAGCTGAATACCGGGATGCTTGCTTCAAATGTCGATGGCCAAATTCCTTCCCGTTCCTTGTTCCAGTCCTTTCCCGCCTCTTATGAACTCGACGTCGACGAGGTGTGAAGCCATAGCAAAAAAAAAAGTTCTAAAACTTAGCTTATCACGAGCAAATCGAGTAGAAGAACATACATATTAAACTTTCTGATTTGTAACAAAAGCACTATACGTGCAAAACGATTTTTATCGTCATTAATGTTTTATTCTAGATTTTAAAAATAAAAATTGCAGATATTTGATTTATGTGTTTTAATTTTTGTATTGTAATTAATGAGACCCAGCACTTTAGAATAGTGCGGCCTGTAAGCTATCACTACTACCTTCACTATGCTGGCAGTGGTAAGCCAATTACGACATCCTTACACCCGCTTCTAACAGATGGCCCTCTTCCGTTTCGAGCGTACAAGCAGGTGTCTTCCCCTTCCACTTCACTCAAAATAAAACTCACTTTAATTTACTTTCTTATTCTTTTATAAATTCAGTGCTTTCAATTAAATACTTCAATGAGAGGTACTATTAGATTATTGTACCAATGTACCAATTAACTTAATTTATTACGTTCTTGTTGGAAAACAAATTAATTCACAAATTCTTCACAATGTTCTTTAAATACTATTAAAAATCTATATACAGCTTTCATATCACTCAATCATTCAGTCGAGGCTGCTGCCTCATTACCTACAAACCTATACGATGACTACGCTGTTCGGTGGTCTTGCGCGGACTGCACTGAATGTAATACAGCTAAATTAGGGATTGTGCATAAACTACGTGGCTTGGTCTAGGGGGGGGAGGAAACCACGTAGCTCCATTTCGGCCTCCTGTGAACCCCCCCTCTCCCCCACGTAGCCCGACGTGGCTTTTGTCTCTACCCCCCCCCCCCCGTAGCACGTAGCCTTTTTCCCTTATGACTCCAGAAGATATTTTGTACTGTTTTCTCTTGTCAGACTATTGTAAATTACATAAGGAGATAATAAATATTCACATGCTGTGTTCTGCTCCTCATTTCAACTGTGAAAAATGTTATGAAAGGAAAGCTACGTGGCCTGGCTCTGAACCTCCCCTCCCCCCACGTAGCCCAGTGTAATCTTCCAGCCAACCCCCCCCCCCCTGAGCCGAGCCATGTAATTTGTGCACAATCACTTCACGAGTGTATTGTACTTCGTGACAATTTGGTTGGCGGGCCTTTCTCTTGGGCGCAAAAACATAGGATTCTCTAAGTTCCAAAATAAGGCTTTATTATTCCTGTTTGAATCACTGTTGCAAGAAAACAGAAAATTTGTAATTTACTTTGAAATAATGAGAATTCAGGACCACGCTATCCAAATGTCATGTGCGTCTGAAACTATCTTCTAAACTTTTGTGGAATGCATAACGTCTATTATAACCATTTAGCATACTCAGTACAGCTACAATCAAGTCGCTTTTTGGAAAATATTTTATTATATACCCCAATGGAAAATCGAGCCATTTTATCGTTTCGTACATATTGGAGTATAGCTTCTCTTCCAGCAGGAAAATCATAAATTGATATTCACAAACTCTGGAGCTAGTCTTACTCTCAAGGGTATATTATTTCAAGAAGCTTGACATAGTCACTAGCTTCTGACTGTTGGAAGAATAGATCTTATCGATTTGTTGCGCTGTAGGCAGTTTGTTCTGTGGAAGACAGATCAACAATTGGCCAACTGTGACTACGAAATATTAATTAGACGACCAGCTATGTTGCATGTAATTTGTTCAACATCTCCTAAAACCATGTAGATACGTTCAGTCTGGCCTAGAAGAGTATTGTAAGTTTTATTTGTTATTTGATTGAATAATACATCTGGTATTAATAATGTTGGTTTCATTAATGTAAGTTGTTAACATGATCTATTGTTCAGGCTTACTTCCTATGTCAACTTAAGTCACTAAGCGTGGAAACTTATATTTTAATTTATAAATTTCGTGATTGGTTCAAGCGGGAATTTAACGTTACGATTAATCATTGCCGACTATTTCAATAAAAGCCTTTTATTTTAACATTGCTTAACACTTTTTTGTGTCTATCTTTATTTCTAAACGCTACTGTATGTACCACACTACATTTACACACAGTCGCCAACTGTCCAGAATATTTAGTTGTATTGTGACACCATCTTCACTATTCCTCAGTCGAAGAAACTCGTTGCCAACCCGTTCAGCCATCCCTGCACAGCGGCAACCAGCTTTCCGCCACTGTATAGATCACGGCTTCCTTTCAAGTGTGGTACGGGCAATCCACGTTTCATCACATCAGTGACAATGTAATAGAGACCATTTCCTCATATATCCCCACTTCAGCAGTTTATCTCTGCAAATTTCCAGAGTATTATTTTTTCGCTAAAATATTGTCGCTGCAATTCACAACCGGAGGGATTTTCGATATTAACGACCACTCTAAACTACCACAAAAAATAGACTAACATAGCTGAATTGTTGCTCTATACCCTGTTCGCCCTCAACTGACGGCTCAAGGTAAAGTTCCCCTGCCTCGCTTCTCACCTCTCCGCTCCCACCTGTTGCTTACTCCTCCGAGTTGACTGCTATTTAAAATTTTGTTGCGATACCAAACATTCAATAAACAAACAAATCATTAACTACCAATCCACATTATTATTTCGTTGCAGTTTATCTTAACTCTTACACGTATATGATGTCACTATATAACGGCACTCCAAGCTTAGTGCTTTATTGAATAGTTGATCTACTTTAGTTTTAAAAAAAATCTTTCACACTGTTCCACTTCATTAGTTGAGCATTTTATCGTTCATGTAGTTCATTACATATTTCCAAATTATCAGTCCAAACACGTGCTACAAAATAAGAACGAAAAACTAAGATACTTAATGTTACTTTTACGCATAGATCAGTACACATATGTAGCACTTACCTGATACGTTAACAGTCAATATTGCTAACGAAGCTACTTCAGGAAACAGGATTCAACATTTGGTAACAATGTGTGCTAGGCAAATCCATCACAATGTCAGAAAGTGTTATTCAGGGGATTTAGCCACGAAAACTAGAAGTAAATCAACTGAACCTCGGCCATTAATACAGACAGAAGATTCCAATATCGGTTAATATACTTGAAGGATAACGTACACCAGACAGTATCAATTTGATGTCTTGCCCAAGTAGTCGAAAATTAACGATCGATTTCACACGTGGTCCCAACCACACGATGACCTGTGAATGACAATTGAACGAGGCCGTGGGTAGAATCCCCGTCCAACCATCCAGATTTTGGTTTCCATGGTTTCCCCAAATCGCTTTAGTCGAATGCCTGGATGGCTCTTTCAAAAGTCAATGGCCGAATTCCTTCCAGTTCCTTGCAACCAATCCTTTCCCGCCTCTAATTACCTCGATGTCAACGAGGCGTAAAGTCAGAGGGGAAAAAATAAGCAACTAATAATCACACGAAAAACTTCCCTCGTTTAGGATACGTATTGTCGTTTGTTGGCAATAGCATCTGTCACCCACGTCTTTCTAACCATGAAGCGGTTACTTGGAGAGAGGGTTGTATGGTTACTTTAACAGTAATTTACAATAATTAAGTAATTATTAAACAAGAAAACCGTCTGTATTTTGTAAGGCACGAAAACCTCAAAATATGTACATAACACGTTATATATATAATTTAACAAAATTATCCTTCGGTGTAATTTCATTACATTACACGCGTGCCATCTGTTTCACAGCCGTACCAGCCTGGTATAATATGTTTTAATTAATGAAATGTGGCTGATTAGCTACTCAAGTTCCGCATTTAATGAATTTTTACGTTCGATTCTTTCGGTGTTTGAGGCAAATTACCAAACATATCCCTGGGTAATTTTTCATGGTTGCTGAATCCATTAACTTTTCAGTCCGCTACTACTGGAATCAAGTGCATGCTTAGAAACTTAGAATAATTGTCATCTCATCCCTTCGAGGTCGGCCAGCACGATAAGCCCGAGGGTTCAATTTCCTTGCCGCTGCGATTGAGAGACAACATACTTATATGATTTGCTTCATGGCAATCAAATCATAACTCTATTATTGAGAAATAAATCTATCGTATAAAACCAATCTTGTCCTCTCATCCAATGCATTCTATTTTTTGATAATTTGCGTCGTTTGTCAATCAGAGCACGAAGAGAAACATCGCTCATATGCGAAGATAGGATAATCAATACGAAAACCTTCAAAGCCCTCTGCTATGTACTTACGGCGGCCTAACGTCACACGGCGGAAGGGCGGTCCACAGGAGACGGTCACGAGCAACCCGAAGCTAGTCCAAGGAGCAGGCCGAACGTAATCCAAGAGACGCGCACTTGCAGAGTCCGACGTGTGGTTCACAGAGTCCAAAGAGAGTACCGAAACGTAACCGAGACGAGCACTGTCAAGAGTCCGAGAGGCGATTCACAGTAAGACGAAGACACGACCGAAGCGCAGTGAATAGCTGCGCTGGCTTTATTTATATGCATCGGGTCGCATCCGATTGGCCGCGGCGGAAACTATGACGCGGTGGCGCTGGTTGGCCCGCTACCAGTTCCGCCTATATCTTGTCCACATCCATGCCCTCTACTGGGCATGCGGCGATGTCGAGACGGGATACCAGACCCTCAAGAGGAGATTTTTTCCTAAAAGATTTGAAAATCTGATTCAATTTTATGGAGTAAATGACTACAATACAGACATGATTACTCGTATTATTGTAGAGAATGGAGTATAGATGTTTAGATTTTAGCACATCAATCCTTTATATTGTTTAACGAAACAAGCGGAGCCACTGGTGGTGGAAGGTGCTCCCCAGTTAATGTTCTGAATGCCCAGCAACTAAGTATTTCTCATCCCTGAATGACCGTCTGCAGAGTCTGTAAGTAATCTGGCGTCCCCGAACTTCCTCAATCTTAATGCGATTTGATTTAAAAGCTGATCTTTGGTTTGCTGTGTTCTGTGTCCTGCATGATGCAATTTCGCATGTGATACACTTACAATGACACATTACTAAAATGATTACCAAAATGCACGAGTGGAGAATTAGAAAATAAAGCTCAGAGCTTAAACGAAAATTATTCGTAGACAACTTGTATTGTTTCCAGATAAATGGATGACATTTGGAAGATAAGCCACAGTTGACTCCCTTTATACAAATTAGACCGCGATAATAGTGATACGGACTTCCAGATTAGGGTTTTCCATGGTTTTTCCGAATTAATCCAGGCGAATGCATGGATACTTAATGACCTCGGCGTCGACGAGGCGTAAAGAAATATGCCAAAAAATAGTGAATGGCGCTTGAAGGCAGCAATAAATACCAGGAAGGCCTTCGGGAGGACGAGGTAAGGTACGCTGTTGTGGTAGAGTTGGCATCATAGGGTCATTTTAGTGGTCAATACTAATCGTTTTAGATGTCATTATATATTAGTCATTCAGAAATTATTACTGAATACAGGAGAGAAGGAAGAAGAGACAGTTACAGTAGAAAAATAATATGAGTCTATGAGCCGCATATGAACGACACAGTTTTATCGCAATCAGCAAAGTACAGGGAACATTTGCTGCTGGCGTGAAGTTGCTTCTGTGAGTGGTTTTAAAGTTTAGCGACGGCTTGGTTCGAACCAGGTGATGTGTTTGCTCGAAAAACTAAGGAAAGTGCTGCTGACTTACAATTTAGCTACACTACGTGAGAGAAGTAAATGACTATGTCAACCTGAAGGGAAATACAGGTGAATACATCCAATTTCTAGCACTAAAATGAAAACATCTTGTGTCAAGTTCTCCACACATTCGGATGCGCTTCTGTTGGAAACAGCAGAAACACCCTTGGTGTTCGCTCCAAAGTCCTCTGAAATAAATTTTTATTGACACGTGCACATTCCAAAAATTCACCAGTTCTCCGGCATCTCACCAACCTCCAACAGCTAGTGGAAGAAAGAGGACGGCGTCTATTCGTCCAAAGGTATCCTCTGCTGCAAAGTCTAGAGTACCTGTCAACACTTCCGCCCCTCCCGCCCCCCCCGGATACGGCAAGTATATATGAGATACCTTATCAACAATGTGTGACCTTTTTAGCAGTAAGCTTCCTACCGGTGTATCCACGACCCGGCCAACCAGTTCAACACCTTTGCCAGGAATATTTATCTGTTAGATGGCCATCTTCAAATATACACCTGGATCAAAGATACCTTCGACGGGCATTCTACAGCCCCGAGACACAACACGCTCAAAGGTTCCGCCTTCCAGCACATCTACCAATCTACTCGGCGGAAGCCATTGCCATCAGCCAGGCTCTTATATACGCAAGAAGATTTTTACGGCCAAGTATACTAATACTCACCGATTCTTCGCTCCTTAGCCATACCCCTTATACTCCAGCGACCTAATACATACAACATCAGTATAATTCAACAAACTGTAGAACTTAATCAACGCGGTTCTACCGTTAATTATATCTGGATACCCGCGCACTCTGGAATTAGACATAACGAGCCCGTCGGTATTATAGCCAAGGAGGCATGTAGCTCGGGCCGAAGCTTAATGACACCCAGCAACACAATTGATTATCAGGCAACAACGATCAGCAATGCATACCACCAATGGACGAGGAGCTAGAATGAATCTAAACAATACAGAGGCCGACAGTACTCTCTAGTTCAGACCTACCCTCCACGAAGACCTTGGTGTTCAAGATGAAACTCTCAACGACGATACATCGCATCTATCATCCGTATGAGATTCAACCACGGCTCCTTCCGTAGTCACTTTTATTGCATCAAGGCGGTAAACACACCCTACTGCGTGTAACTGACAGGCACTGCTGGACCTTAACCACTTATTTTTCAACTGTTCCAATTTTCAGCAACAGCAAACAACTTTCATCAAGTCTCTTGTGCGAGCACAACAGCCACTTCCAAACAGTGTTGCAGCACTACTCGCTACAAATAGCAACAAAATCTATAGTATCAATAAGGACTATATTAAGGTCACTGACATGCATATTTAATGCATCTATATATCTGTAATTTATTTTTTATTTTTTAAATTTTAAAAACACTTGTTATTAACTTGTAATTCTACCAGGCTGACCTAAGGTCAAATAAATAAAAAAATAAAATTAAAGGTTCAATACAGAATATTGTACAATTATATAATTTGCATGAATAAACTTTAAAGGTTGCAAATACAATGAATGAGTTCGGAGCTCTTTTAAGAGACTATAGCGAGAGATAATTTTACGAATGCTTTGTGTAATTAAAATCGACGAAAATTTTGTTTGTGCTGGAACGATGATCAGTGACCCAGTTTCCTCAAGGAAAGCTAATGACTTGGATACAAAGCACCAAACAATCCTTTCTGTCTATCACTAACAGTCCCATTTGCACCGCGTGTGGCGGATTTTGAAGGTGGTTGAGCCAATCCGAAGTTTATAACTTAAAACGGGTCACGAGTACAGTTACACCAAATTTCACTTTCTTCAACAAGTTAATTTTCGTCTCAGAATTGAGAGACTGTTCATTTCAGCACTTTGGTGTACACTGAAGCGAGCTTTCTCAGGATCGTCCATCGCAAAATCGTGTGACCTGAAGTCCACACTGCACTTTCCTTAGTCTTGGCTGCTTCCCACCACATAAATATTTGCTTGCTCTTCCAGATTCAAATAAATTACGTTTATTGGGATACTTACTGAAACCTATTAGTCAGTAAATTATTAACTATTCTGCTAATTGCGCAGGAATTGAAGTAGAGGCTTATTTTTTTTTTTTTTTTTTTTTTTTTTTTTTTTTTTTTTTTTTTTTAAAAAAAAGATATATCATAAAAGAGCGTGAATAAAATAAAAATTCTGTGAATGAAGGGCAGTCGAATGTAGTTACGGGCAAAGAAAGTCGAGTGAATATTTACTGAAGTAGTTTTTTGGAATTTAAATGTCTAACTTGGGTTAGGTTAGCACGAAGAACTTCACCAGATCCGTTGAGTCGAAACGAAGAATTAGAAAAGCTAATTTTGATCCTCTGAATCGACTGTGAAAACTATGAATGAAAAAAAAAAATATATCTAAAATGAGTTTTTAATCCAAGCTATTTTTTTTTCGATGAGCAAACTAGTTACTGTTTTAAGATGGCATGAAGTGTTATTTTAGACTTGTATTTACGTGTAAAAATGTCATTATTTATTTAATTTCCGTTGGTTTCGTCTGTTATCCCCTTTAACACGCTACTGCAATCGCATTCTGCTTCCATCGACGTAAGTGAGACGTAAAGATAAGGCATATAAAATTAGGGAAATGAGTCTCGGTCCGCAGGCTTTCAACCTTAACGCCGGCGAATTGGATCAACTGGCTGGGGAATAAGACTGGCGTAAAGGGACGCTCTTAAATGTTAATAGCGGGCTGTTTATGTAGATGTATGCAGATGAAGAAGTAACGATACTTTTATGCTTAGACGTCCGCAACACATCGACCAGGTGCCGTAAACATCATCGTCTCTAGTCAAAGTAGGATCTCTAAAATATGGTCGGTTTCATAGGAATCGAGAAAGAATAGTTCAAGTAAGTTCTAACAGACTACTGTGACCATAAGTATACAGTTTACAAATAAAATGTAGAACTTATTGTGAATTATCTAGTGATTTACTCCATATTGTATTTATGCGCACATGTTTATATTTACTCAATCACCTTAGGTGCCCGCCTTTCTGAAATGGCTTTCAGTTTAAAACCTGGTGTTGCTTGCCATACTCAACGGTCCATTCGTCTGCGTTCATGGAGGAAGTTATTCTTACAAGCCAATGCCTTGGGAAATTAAACGGGGATCGTTTGCTCTTGATTTCCTAACTGGTGGAAGTGTCCCTGTTTGTGTGGATGAATGCGACGTGTTTCTGTTCAGTGTAATTAATGTGCGTTGCGAAAGAATGAAATGATGGAGGAGGGAAGAAGGTGAAACTAGGTGCCGGAACATTCAGGCCTATTCTTCCGAAAGACTCCAAGGGACTGCCAAGCTTAACGCCCCACACGACAGACGAATTACCATCAACAATATCGATTACCTCACTCCATACGCACTACGCGGGGATTTAACCCAGGACAAGCTGGTGATTAGGAATTGTGTACCACCACCTCTCCTAACCAGCCGGCCAAGTCCTGATGGTGATTTTTTTTTCTACCACCAGGATTGAAACCGCTTAAACCCGCAGCAGGAGTCGGACACCGTCACGGTGCCGGAGTCAACTGAGCCAGCGAGATAGCTGTAACCTAAATACAGGTCTTCAAATTATCACACCCTCTGGTGCCCACCAACGACTTATACAGAATTTGGTTTTAGATCTTTGAATTTAAAATTACGGCTAACCTTCGTGAAGATAAAAAAAGAACTTTGGTATTGTTTGAAAGATCAATCATAGCATAAATAAAACTACTTTTTTGTCCTTCTTGTGTCCTTATTTCATTCACAAAAATGTTTAACTTCACGTTGCTGTGATATTGGAATCGTTTCATTTTTTACTATTTTGTCATAAATTTCACTGTGTAATTTGATAGAAAAGAAGAAAGTTCTGTAGGCATTAGTGACCAGAGATGATCTGTCTTTGCATTCAGCTTATCTTGTGGGTAGTGTTCAAGTGATCAGAAATTCGTTTTTTATTACTGTATTTTACCTCTATAATTTCTTTTTTCTTTTATTTTTCTTATTGCTTTACGCCTCGTCGACGGCTAAGGTCATTAGAGGCAGGATGGGACTGGGAATCAGGAACTGGAAGGAATTCGGCCATGGCATTTTTGAAGGTAGCATCCGGGCATTCGCCTGGAGTGATTTGGGGAAGCCATGGAAAACCCAAAGCTCGATGCCCGGACGGGGATTCGAACCCGCGTCTATAATTTCATTAACAATTTTTCGTAATTCGGTTAACGTTGAGCTAACTCCGTCACAAGACGTTCTGAAGGTGGAATCACAAATATGTATTACCAAAAGTCTATAGGTAACAGAAGGGACTAAAATTCATGCTTGGAGCTAAGATTGAAAAAATGTCAAGCTACATTTGAATATTATTATTATATTACGGTTAAGACAGAAATTATAGAGATCATATATAAATTAAACTTCAACAAAATACATACTAGCCGTTATAAAAAAAGAAACCGATTTTTTGGTGGAATAAATGTATTTAAAGTGAAGTAATATAACTGTGATCATATCTTTGACTTCTTAGTTACATATAATAATGTTGTACGATCTTTTCCTTAGCTGCTGAATTTTCACAGTTGATTGCATTATAGCCTCGTCAGTCCCGAGGTATCATATATGATACCCTCAGGTATTATTATTTTTTTTCTCTCGGTCGTGTCCGCGGCTGAACTTTTTCTGTCCTAGTACACGCATCGTGCTTCTCACAGCTAATTTGTTCGATCTTCTGCCGAGCGTCACAAGTTGGCAGCACTTATTGGAAACTTGGGATTCTTCAGCCGTACAGCATGTCTCGTCGAAATAAAGGTAAAGTCATATCTTTTTCAATTTACAAGTGTTTTCACTGCTTTAATAACTTACTAAATCTGTACAGACATTTCTCAGTTAAAATCAAACTATAAATTAATGTTATAACTAATTTAAACCATCTACAATTATTGTTTCCAAAAAAATTTCATGGTCATTCATTGTTAACTAGCATTAACACAAAGTAAATAACACAATAGTAGTTCACTTGCACTTTTATTATGAGCTCGGGACTGAAGAGGATAGACAGTACTACATAATAACTTGATTTGTTCTGTTAATTTATCCGATAAGTTCGAAAATTTAATATTTTTGAGCATCCTAGAACTAGTCCGAAGTCCTTGAGAGCATATCAATTAAACTAATTGGTTCAAAAAACTGGTAATTCCGCGAAACAGAAATGTTACTCTTTGGTGGATTGTACGGAATCGAATACAGGACAGCCAGTAAGTTGGAACTATATCAGAAGTGGCAAACTGTATCGAATTAACAGAGAACAGCGGAAGGCCATCGAGGGAGGAAAGTTGGTAAACCTGTTTTCCTCTTGGTAATGCAATTCGTCTGATTGGCAGCCACCCTCAACTTCTTTACCTCTCTCCTGAAGTTGCAGTGACTCGATGACAATTACTATTTATTTAGCTTATGGCACAAAACACACATTTCACTAACACGATTAAAAACACATATAGGTAATTCACACTAAAATACGAACTGAAGTTTTCGGTTTGCTTAGTAGCAAAAAAAATATTTGTTCTTCGAAAGAGGATGTGTCAGTTATATTTATCAATTATTTATTTATCCGTGTCCATATAGACACGAGCAAATACAAATACGATAAAATCAAATACGCAAATATGAACACAAAGATGAACCGGGAGAAGGCAACAGTTATTTCGTATCGCAGATTCATTAGCAGATGAGGTGTTGCACACAATTTTATTGCCGTTGGGTTAGAGATGGCCTGGTTGATTACATTTCTATGTTGGCACAGTCTGTTTGTTCTCGGCCTCAGAGACTGCTTAGTATCCTGTCTGAGCTTGTTGACCCTACTACAGTTGAGTTTAAAGAGAGTTTAGAATTTTCCGGATAAGCTATTTCTGATAATTTACTGGTGATTATAATACCAGGCGCTGCGTCTCATGGTACTAGCGACACATCACACATTTTGAGTCTCGCCGACTTTGCTTTTGCTTCTGTAGCACGATGTTGAGCAAACTGCGTCTTGATTTCAGTCCAGAGTGAACAGGCCCTTGATCAAACATTGGCTAGCGGGGTTAATACAGACGTTGGTTAATTTATATTGGGACGGGCATGTGGCTGAGCAGGTACAACTGATTGCCTGGAATAGGTTTCAAGCAGTCAGAAGTAATTCGATGTAGCCCGTTCAGTTAACAGAGGCGGCTCAATGTCAGTCAGCTCTATCCCCACTCCGCTGCTCTTACCCCTACAGCGAAGGCGAAATTTGAGGCTGCCCCATCCGGACACAACCGCTACCAATCCCCACTTATATAGAGGAGCAATTATGAAAGCGAAGAAGTTGGTGTATACCTGCGACAAGAAGTACCAAATCACTTGATCACCGAAAAACGCACCGGAGCAGTAGTCAGAAGCCGAAAGCAGACCGCCACCATAAGCAGGGACCGTCGGCTTGCCGGTCTCGTCCGCTCTCCCCAGTAAAGGCGCGTTCCCACGATCCCTTGCAACGAAGGCGAGACGAGACGGGACCTCATTAGCCGAAGTGTAGGGACGACCGCGGGCCGCAGGTTAGTCATAGCTTACCTCGCCGCCACCTCCGCCTAGTGTCGTTTGGCACAGAGCACTTTACAGCAACAGAAGGGGTGCGCACCGCTGCTGCAAACTGATGGCAACAGCGCACCGCTACACACGCCTGTGATGTTTACCGACTCAGAGTGGGTAGCTGCGTCTCGTCTCCGCTAGCAGAGGCGGCCCTGTTCCCATGGCGTGTGGTTGTGTATTCATCCCGTCCCGTCTCGCCAAGGGATCGGGGGAACGGGCCTTAAGGGTCACGCTCTTCCACGTCCCTAAGATCTTACTGCCGGAGCGGCAGAAGAGAGGACAAGTCCCCCCTTCAGCGTGCGTTGATACTGAGTTCATTCCCGTGGCAAGGGGCACCGAATCCTTGACTGCTTCGCACCCAGTCTTCCATTCAACTAGGCACATTGAATCCCGGCACCGCCTGTTCCGAAAACAGCAGAGTCGCTACTCGCCTGGCCTATTGAGTGGAGCAACGATGAACCCGCACCCAGGACCTCGCAACTGCAAGGTCACATGAACCACCGCCCCAGTTGAGCCAGACAGAAAAATCGACCACTAATAGAAAATTTGGAGAGAAGACCATAATAATATACATATACATTCAGCTGGATAAATCTGTTTTCGCCTGTCATCTGATGTTTATATTAGTTAGTTGAGGCTTCCACTGTATATCGATTGAATATTCTCGGCTAACAACACAGTTTTACTTTACAGTCTTCCATGTTAAAAATTCAAAAATACTTCGCCGAACCATCTGGGAGGGCGCGGGTTCAAATCACTGTTCGGCCATCGGGAATTCAATTTTCTATGGTTTCCTGAAATCACCCGAGACGAATGCCGCGATGATTTGTTAAAAAACCAGCCGTGGTAGAATTCCTTCGCGTTCCTTGCACTCAATCTTCTGCCGCTTGTAATGAGTTCGAAGTCGACGACGTTTAATGCCCCCCCCCCCCCCCTCAAAAAAAAGAAAATAATGAACAAACAAAATAGCCTTCAGATTATTTCCCTCTAGACGCATTGCGTACGGCACTCCCATCTTAAATATGACTAATTACTATGCATCCGGTGACCTTTAACTGATTTTTCACTGCACAGCCTAAACTGGTTTACGACTTCGCGGGTGCACTGCATTCACACTTAAACTGATTGCATAGGGAAGCTGGAAGTTTGACTTTCGTAATACCAGATTGATGTAAGGTATCCTACGGCAACGAGCTACATCAATCACGGGAGGAACTGCAGGCCGTCCCGTCCTCTGAGCGACCACTGGCCAGCTCACTGCGTAGGCGGCTGCAGGGGAACCTACCGCAACAAGCAGTAAGTGGCGGTCGGAACTACTACTGCAAGTTGTAACTTGAATACGTCTTTCTGTTGGCAAATAGCCAATGAAATAATTAGGTTTGCTTATTACTTAACACTTTGCTTAGGAATACAGAGAAACTACCACTAGGAAGTTAGTTCCTAAACATTTTATTTAGGTAGGCTTACACGTGAGAAGCTATTTATATAACTGCCATAACACATGTTTCAAGGTAGTAAAAAAAAAAGCCGAGCTCATCGACTGTGGTATCACTGTTCGACTGGGCAGTCCACGCACATCGGAGGTATTTCTGTTTCGTAACTCCACTCCCAGCATTGGTAGTTCCACCGACAATGTTGCCCCGCATGGCTCTTTGTTGCCAGGCTTTCTTGCTGGAGCCGACATCTATCCAAATTTTCAGGGGGTTTTGCTTCAATTCTACCATACCCGTGCTTCCCTAGTTTTGTTTTCACTTTCTTAACATGTACTTTGTCATTTTCAAAGTATAACTTTATCGAATTTTATCTTTATGGATCTGTAGATAGTATTAAATTGTCTGCAGTAATGTATTTCATACGAAACAACATTATTTTGATTCACGCCACATGGCAAAGGAGCGGGATGGATTTTCTAAGGACACCAGGCGTTCACTTATTTGCCTTTTCGTTATATGAACAGCTGTGTCCCTTTACCGTGCCATATGAAGAGCGAGACAAATGTTATATAAAATGCTTGTTGCTTTCAAACACTATCTGTCCAACACCTTCCAACCCGTTGTCCTCTGTTGAGCAGTTTTTGAGTAATAGTCGTTTCAAACTGGATTGTTTTCATGTCACTCGTGACTGTGGGATACAATCCAGTACCGAACTGGGAAGACGTAATCACGTCAAAACACGTATTTATTCACGCGAGTCAAATGGGGGCACGGGCAAACGGGGAAATGCGACCGATCGAGCACGAATCGGGCCAGAAAGTGACGTCCGGACGGTAACGTTCTCTCGCCATTTTACGGATTGCAGATACGTGTAAATTTTTTGTGGGAGCCGCCTCACTGCCAAATGATGCGGGATCCCACGGGATTGCGAAATCCCGCTTTGCTGGATTGCAATTCCTAATGCTTGGTGCTGGGCTATGTTGTATATGCGAAAAATAAATAATAAGAATAAACACTCCTGGCTAGTTCTGCACTTGCACAAGGATTGCCTTGGCACCTGGAACTTTTCACCAAAGGGCACACAGTAAACCCGTTGATGCCAGTGCATTATATATGATCATATCTTGTGTGATCCCAACGACTTGCAGGTAGAGTTTCTGTTTGCCATGCATTCCTCTTCTGTCTAGGCTTAATCTAACGCGGTAAGCCTACTGCTTAAAGATAATCTAAAATTTAACATGGTAGCGGAGCTTAGCCAGACATGGTAATTTATTTAATTTAATTTAATTTGCGATTGAGCGCACGACCCTGTGTCAATTTCCCTACACACCCGTTTTTGCACATTCAAGTATCTCTCTTCCTTTGCCCTCTAAAAATTTCAACTTTAAATTATTTCAGCGTTTTATGGTGAATTATTAATAATTTCTCTTGGTAACTTACTCCAATCACTGATCCCTTTCCTACGAAAGAAAATCTTCCCTCACCCTTGTGCCGGAAATCGAGTACCAGCTTGTGGTCATGATTATATTTCCTTTCAAAGCATTACTCCTAATTCTCAGACCAACATCATTTAACGTTCTTTTGTGGCGTAAACATTAAATAATACGTATAATTTGTAGATCCTTTATTTTACGGAGCTGTTTTTATCCATAGAGGTTCACATGAGGGTATCATGTTTAGTTTCAATTGTTCTGATATTAAGTTTATAATGAAAATCTTTTGTTTGCTCATTCTTAAAAAGCTAAGATGGAAATGATATCGAAAAAGTCACACAAAAACGGACATAAAAGAGACGGTATGCTTACAAGGTATATTATTACCCTCTATCGATTGTACGACTGAGTAAATGGAATGCAATCTATGTTATATTCATGAAAAATTCAGAACCATTGTTTGTAGTACTGACATAAATTACAGTGCGAGATTTCACATTCATTTGTTATGGCGTACTACTCTGGTATTAATATAAGTAACAATAATTATGATTCAAGGTGACCACAAACGTTGTTCATAAAAATTTCTTTGTGTCGCGCATTTTGTCTCTGTCGTGATGACGCATCCAAACGCAATGCGTTGACGAAGTAGTTTTTGTTATGAATCAGTCTCTTGCTAAGAACCATTGAAAATCCCAGCCGAAATTTGAACTGAAACCCTTACGACTCCAAGTCAAACCACTCGTTGGTTGCGTGATGGGGTGGAGATAACATTAACAATCTGATAAAAGAGTTTCAGTTTGCCTCACTTTCTCTCTCATACAATTGAACCTGAAGCAAGGAACTTTCGCGGCGTTACTTACATACCCACTACGAGAGAGAAAATTGGTTTAAGGGCTCTGTAAGCGTTCCACTAGTCTAAATTTCCAGTCAGAGACAATTAATTACTTACGCATTCCAAACATAACCGAGAGAAAACGAATGTATCTTGTGAATTTGATAGACCGTAGGATTCATACAGTAATTCGTCGTTGCTATTGAGAATAAGCAGATTCCTTGAAGGGCCTCACCAGAAATTCTACTTGCTGTAATGATAATTTCCGTAGCTATAATTGTGTCCAGTTTACTTATCATATCAGCTTTCCGGAACTCGTACAAGAAGCAACATTCTTTTTGAAAGAAATATTCCCGCCTGGAGAAACTCGTGTACGGGAGTGTTACCCGCTGTTCCCGAGATAGCCTCCAAATTTAATATGAGGATGGCTTCTGATCGTCTCAGCTGGCCTTGCGCAGAATCTCATTTCTGCTGAAACTTGGGGAGGGTAAGATGAAGCCGTAGAAATTCTACGGACATCCCTGAGATTTCTAACTGTCGTATTTTATCGGCGACAGTTATTTTTTCAGAAAACGATAGTGCTATTCACAGCTCTACGCGTATCAAGTACCAAAAAACATAATAGCATATAAAATAGGGCATTTCGATATTGATGCAAACGATTTAACACTTTTTTTTAACGTAAGACACAGTTTCTGCAATTCTTCGATGGTCCTGGGTTGTAGTTTTTATTTTTCTCACACTTAACAGTTTTTTGGTAACAGCGACGAAAATAAGAACCGTTTCTATGAGCAAGAGTGTTGCAGCAAGCAAAATCATCACTGTAATAAATGCTATCCGCAGTGCTCTGTGAATTTTCAATCAAGAAGAGATTCTGACTTTCATGCTGACAGGACATTGAACGTTGAATTAGATCATTTGAATGAAGAAGAAAAATGTCACACTTTAAAAAAATCAGGATCATATAATTAAAAATAACTAAGAGAAATTATACTAGTAAGCTAAAATTTAAAATATTATATATAAAAATAGACATGTGCGTCACTATAGTTAACTTTGCAGCCACAACTACCAAGCACAGACCACTAGTGACTGTGTGTGGTACTAGCCTCGAGTCTCCCATCGTGCAATACGGTTGTTACATGATGGCATCTGCGTGGGTGTGTGAGATGTGGGGGTTGAAAGTAGTCGACATATGGAATTTTCATAAGTCGACCAGGCGTGTGTGTCCCTACATTTCACTTTGCAGCCACAGCTTCACAGCGCAGATCACTGGGGTGGTAGCAAGCAGCCTTGAGTCTCCCGCCGTACTATGCTGGTTGCATGACGGTGATTGTGGGGTGTGTAAGATATGGTGATTGAAACTGGAGGACCTAGGGCGTTTTCATGTTTCGACCAAAGTGTTCTAAAAAAACTTTGGAATCTTCTAGAATGTTCTTGAATGTACTAAAATGTTCTAGAATTTGATAACATTTTTCATCTTTTCAGCCATTATCCAAGAGTAATAACTTATATGCGACAAATTTACTGTGTGAACCGTTTTTGATGGGACTTCCGCTGACGAGTTGTTCATTTCGCAAGGAATAATATAGGCTTCTTTTTATCCCGGAAACATTTAAGGTTCCGTGCAAAAACATAAAAACCTCTAAAATTCATGAAAACTAGAATGAAGTCGTGGGCCCAAGCTAGGTGGCTCTATAAAAACCAAAATATAAGATTAATGCAGGTAGTAAATACGAACGTCTAATATCCATGTTGGTTTTACAGAATTTTACGCTTGTTCCAGTTAAGATAATGTTCAGGCCTCGCATTCGGGAGGACGCGGGTTCGAATCCCCGTCCGGGTATCCAGATTTGGGTTTTCCATGGTTTCCCCAAATCTCTCCAGGCGAATGCCGGGATGCTTCCTTAAAAAAAGCCATGGCCGAATTCCTTCCCGTTCCTTGTGCCCAGTCCCATCCCGCCTCTAATGACCTTAGTCATCGACGAGGCATAAAGCATTAAGTAAAAAAAAAAAAAAAAAAAAAAAAAAAAGTTAAGATGTTTTCTTACTTTGATCAAATGTCTCGCTTATTTCTACACAGAAAAGCTAAAAGAAACAACATGTGAGTCTAAAGTGCGCACAGCCAATTGATGTTAACTTAAATTCGGAATATCTTGCTACAGAAATACATATCACTGCAGATATATTTTTTAAAAACATTACACTTATTTATGAAATAGCGTTATACTGGAATTGAGATTTTTCAATGTGAAAATCACCAGAAACCTCGATATTTAAACGTATCTGCGAATAATATGGCTTGTTCTTAAATGGAAAACAGTTTGTCATATGTACTTCTTTTATGAGTGCATTTATACACTGAAGAGCCAATGAAACTGGTATAGGTATGCGTATACAAACATTGAGATATGTAAACACTCAGAGTACGCTGCGGTCGGCAACGCCTATATAAGACAACAGGTGTCTGGCGCAGGCGTTAGATCGGTTATTGCTGCTACAATGACAGGTTATCACGGTTTAAGTGCATTTGAAAGTGGTGTTACAGTCGGCGCACGAGAGATGCGACATAGCATCTCCGAGGGAGCGATGAGGTGGGGATTTTCCCGTACGACCATTTCACGAGTGCACCGTGAATATCGGGAATCCGGTAAAACATCAGATCTCCGACATCGCTGCTGCCGGAAAAAGATCCTGTAAGAACGGGACCAATGACGACTGAAAAGAATCGTTCAACGTGACAGAAGTGCAACCCTTCCTCAAATTGCAGCTGATTTCAATGCTGGGCCATCAACAAGTGTCAGCGTGCGAACGATTCAATGAAACATCATCGATATGGGTTTTCGGAGCCGAAGACCCACTCGTGTACCATTGATGAGTGCACGACACAAAGCTTTTCGCCTCGCCTGGGCCCTTCAACACCGACATTGGACTGTTGATGATTGGAAACATGTTTTCCTTGACTGACGTCTCGTTTCCAGTTGTATCGAGCGGATGGACAACCTCATGAATTCATGGACCCTGCATGTCAGCAAGGGACTGTTCAAGCTGGTGGAGGCTCTGTAATGGTGTGGGGTGTGTGTAGTTGGAGTGACATGTGACCCCTGATACGTCTATATACGGCTCTGACAGGTGACACGTACGTACGCATCCTAGCTGATCACCTGCATCCATTTATGTCCATTGAGCATTCCGACGGACTTGGGCAATTCCAGCAAGACAATGCGACACCCCTCACGTCCAGAATTGCTACAGAGTGGTTCCAGGAACACTCTTCTGAGTTTAAATCCTCTGCTGGCCACAATACTCCCCATATATGAACATTATTGAGCATATCTGGGATGCCTTGTAACGTGCCATTCAGAAGAGATCTCTACCCCCTCGTACTCTTACGGCTTTATGGACCCCCCTGCATGAGGCATTGTGTCAATTCCCTCCACTACTTCAGATATTAGTCGAGTCAATGCCACGTCGTGTTGTTAAAATATATATATATATATATATATATATATATATATATATATAATTATTTTGGCATTATGTGGTACACACACATTGGAAGCGAACTTTTTTTTTGAATGAGGTCTGCTGAGCATGAACATTATTGTATGTAAGAAGAGAGGGTTTTATACACACTTCGGAGATGAAACTGAAGGAGAACATTAATTTGATTGTAATCTGGAAATAATGTATGTGAGATTTTAATTTTGTAATCCCCTACGACTATTCTTTTCCTATGGACTGTTGAATCATTCTGGCAATTATTTACAGAAATTACGACTGTGCCTGTATAATCTTGTTTTTTTTTATTGTTTTACGCCTCGTTTAGGTCATTAGAGCTGGAATGGGACTGGGGACAAGGAACTGGAAGAAATTCGGTCATGGCCTTTTGAAGGAAGCATCCCGGCATTCCCCTGGAGTGATTTGTGGAAACCATGGAAAACCCAAATCTAGATGCCCGGACGAGGATTCGAAACCGCGTTCTCCCGAATGCGATGCCAGGACGCGTGTATAATAGTTTGCGGTTGACCAACATTCAGCTCCTAACGAATATAGTAAGCAATGAGGAAGCCAAGTTGTAATCAAATACATTTTTATTAATCTCACATTTTCGTCCCTGGCAGATTTCTGTCAGTTAATTGTTTTACGCACCCTTATATTTATCTTCACTTCTGCATAATTATTTTTTTCCAAGCTGCTTAGCTTGCCCTTACTGTATCTACCATCATCTGTTGGATTTAAGGACACATTATCCCATAGTTATTGACAAGAATCGATACATGACTGAGCGTTAGCGTGTCATGTCGTAAATTATGAAATGCGTCCTGCTACTGTATAGGGTATGATCATATCCCCCCGGCTTGTGATAGCTTGGGCTGGACGTCCAGTGGACGCGAATTCGCACGAAAAATGCAGGTTTGGATTTTGTTTCGAGAATACGCATGCCTCTTCATGCATATTGAGAAATTGATTATTCTTGTTGCAGTAACAGCCCATGGCTACGATCAAAAATTACTTCCATATTACCAGAACAATGTTCAAATGAAGCTGTAGGACGAAATTGGAGTTGAAATGAATCTTTCAAGCAGTTAATTGTATTATTTATTCATTTTTTTGAGAAAAGGCAATATTACTTACCTTTTATTTTTCAATAAGTTAGTTATTTATTACTTGTAAGGTTTATACTTATTATTGTTTCTGATAAAATTGCAAAATTATTCAATTTATTGCAGAATATTACCAAACAAAACACTCTTAATTTATAAAGCTTATGTACGGAGTTGTTCTTTTCCCCCGGGTTTATCTCAGTCGCATTTCCTCGAATTTAGATGGAAATTGTTTCTAGTTCAGATTAAAATGAGTTAGAAATGCATTTCTTCAAGCTATGTTTTGTTTTATATATACCAACTAAATTAGAACATACAAAAATTGGGAACACATATTTTCTTTTTAGAAACAATTAAAATGAAGTATCATTTTTGACAACATGTATCTTATTATAGTTATTTGCATACATTATTCATCCAGTCCCCTCTTCTTTTTGCAGCTCTTCTTCTAGTCAGGAGTATTAATTGCAAGGCGAATAATAGCAACAATTCAGGGTAAGGCATTGCTACAGCTCTTTCCTGTATAAACTGAGAAGAGAACTGGAAGCCGAGTCGCGCGAATCTGCTTTTAGTGGACGGGGTATCTTCGCACCAGCTCTATTCGCGGGTAAACAGGCGTATTCACACGTGCATTTTTCGGGTGAATACGCGTTCACTGAACGGCCAGACTCACTTGCGACGATTCCACACCTAGGGCTGCCAACTATTCAGAGGAAAAATATAGTATTTTACGAACCCAGACGTAAAATCACATAATACATTGCCAGAAAATATAGTATGCTATTAGCGTAAGTAAAAAGATATCAAATGTTAACACTTATACTTTATTCATGCTTTAAAAATTATATTTTATTGTGTTTTCTTGAATATCATTAAAACATATTAACGACTTCATTCATTCTATTCAGATTTATATTTTGCAACAGTTTTTAAGCTTTACGATTCTTAGGCGCTGTTTCAATAGAACTTTCATTAATTTCACTAGTTACTTTTAATTTAACTCTTAATTACACGAAGTTAAAAATCCAAAATAATGAAACAAAGAGATATTATGATTCTAGTATGCCAATGTCGTCTAATTGTGACATGACTTTTGTTTGTATGAAGCGTAATCATTTCAAATGGCAGTGCCTTCTATTTTGTCTCTTACATTTTTTTTTAAATTACCATTTTGTGAAGTTAATTTTTACTCAAGTGTTGCTTTTTGATAAAATATTTTGCAATTTTTCGTTAGATAACCAAAAAAAAAAAACAATATTTTCGCGTTCTTTATTTTTTTGTAACGGTATACAGAACACCAAAGGAAAATATAGTACAATACTATAATCTGTAATACGATCCGTTTGGCAACGCTTTCTACTCTAGGACTCTATCATCTCCACTTATTTTTGAAACGATTTAGTTTCTGCCATTTCACTTACTTCCATAGCCTTTAGTAACAGTAGTTTGTGCCATTTAGCTACGGTTGCTATCAGTGCTATTAAGATATTAGTGTTTTAGTTATTAATTTAAATGAGAAGTCAAATAGGTAAACGCCTGGTATGAGAGTACTCTTCTATTCTCGTCAGCTAAATAAATACAATACAATACATTCATTTTCCATTGATCCCAATATAAAAGACTGGTTCTGTGGGATGTGGAAAGTTGTCAATTTACAGATAAACAGTTGCATAACAAAATAATAAGTACACCACTAGATGTACAGTCATAGTATACATGGTACATTAAACACTTCCATTACAAAATAATACATACACCAGAAGATGTACAGTCATAGGATATATGGTACATTTAAAAAAAAAAAAAATAATAATTAACAAAATAATACATATACCACAAGATGTACAGTCGTAACATATATGGTACTATAAACAATTACATAACAAACTAAATACATACACCAGGAGATGTACAGTCATAGCATACATGGTAAATTAATTATTTGAACTATATTTACACAAAATACTGGCAGTTATTTTTAAGAGACCTTAGAAATAAATTCTTCGACAGGGTAGAAGGAGTTGTCAATTAAAAATTCTTTCAATTTTTTCCTGAATTTATTCTTATCATCTACTAGACATTTAATATGTGTTGGGAGCATATTGAAGATATGTATCCCTGAATATCGGACCCCTTTTTGAACAAATGACAATGACTTGTAAGTCTTGTGAAGATCATTTTTACTTCTAGTGCCGTAATTGTGTATTTTACTATTTGTTTCAAACAAAGTATAATTTGTGACTACAAAGGACATTAATGTGTATATATATTCAGATGCTAATGTTAAAATCCTTAACTTCTTGAACAGCTCTCTACATGAAGTTCTATTGCTAACCACACACATTATTCTTATTACACGCTTTTGGGCTCTGAACACTTTATCTCTATGGGTAGAATTGCCCCAGAATATTATTCCATATGACAATAAGGAGTGAAAATAAGCAAAATAAACTAGCTGCATCATACGGAGATCACCTTAAGCTGAAATTGTACGAATTGCAAACGTGGCTGCTCCCAATCGCTTTAGTAAGTCAGAAACATGTACTTTCCAATTTAAATTATGATCAATACACAAACCTAGAAATTTCACACTATCTACCTCTTGAATGGACTGGCCTGCAAATTTTATGTCTATGTCAGGTGTTACTCTGTGTGATGTACTGAATTGCATATACTGAGGTTTATCAAAGTTTAAAGACAAGCCATTAGCTGTAAACCATTTGTTAATCAGTTCAAAGACATAATTTGAAATATATTCTGTAGATAAATCTGGAGTGTTTTTAATTCCTATGTTTGTGTCATCTGCAAATTGGACAAATTTTGAGTTTTTAAATGAAACACAGGGTAGATCATTTATATATATTAAAAACAATAGTGGCCCCAATATAGAACCCTGAGGTACTCCACATCTGATTAATTTCCACTTAGAGAACAGTGGACCTCTTAAGGCAGCCTTAAAATTCTCCATTGACACTTTCTGTTTTCTATTTAGAAGGTAAGAACTAAGCCATTTATTAACAATGCCATCTATACCATAATACTTAAGTTTCTGTATCAGAATTTTATGATCTACACAGTCAAATGCTATAGATAAGTCACAAAAAATTCCCACGTGAATTAATTTATCATTTATTCCTTCTAAAATATTGTCAGTGAATGCAAATATAAACGAATTACTTCTCAATTGCCACGTTTCACGTCACGATATTATAGAAGTTTCACTTCAAAACATTGGAGAGAAAGTAATGACATTAGTTACACCAATAGGCCTAAATATATAAATTAATTAAACATGAATGTAATCCATAAAGACTTTTTTTGTAAAGAAATACTGAGCTACGTGTAGCTGAAGGAGCCGTGTCGCCGCAGGGAAAATGTTTCTTGGACTTTCCGCCCCCCCCCCTTCTCCCCCCGGAGTGCCGCAACTTATCCCACCGCTGATGTAATGGGTCTCAGTTGGCTGCGCCCTATCGGCCGAGCCATAATCAAATTTCGAACACTGCCTTCCAGCCGCCAAGTTTGCACATCTTCTTCGTCGATACCTGCCGCAAGGCACACAAAAAGTGTATGACCAAAATAAGCAACGAGTTCTGCTAACAGCATACTATACAGCCACTGGGAATTCGTTGTATTGTTCCAGACCTAAGGAAACTGATGTTTAAAAATCAGCTTATTGACACAGACAGGTGAAAACATTAACAACTACCATTTTCTTCGCAACTTTATAAAGCTTTAAGTACCGATTTTCAAAATAAATTAATTCAACGGTGTATGACCTATGCTCAATAAATAAAAAAACCTCCTTCAGTTTCATGTTAATGGTTAGAAAGGTTGAGGATGAAAGAGAAAGAAATAGTGCCCACAATCTTCTTCACCAACTTTACCAACATTAGGGTCGACTACCTTTAATGATATCTGCTCATCACTGACGTCGTCAAATTTAGGGCTTTGACTTTACGGTCGCATGCCGGTGCTGACGCCAAGCATGTTATACTTTCTGCCAGGTAGTACTAAATACTATACTTTGTTCACTCTGTACTGGCGGCTCAAGGTCATTTTCCCCTCGCCCTGCTCCCAACCTCACTGCCCCCCCCCCCCTTCCTGCCTCTCCGCGCAGTACGCTGGATCCAGGCGGGAGAGTGGTTAATTTCCCCTTCGCATGTAGGGGTAAAGGCAGCGGAGTGGGGATACAACAGACTGACCTTGAGCCGCCTCTCTTAACGGAACGCGCTATAATGAACGATGATAAGTGTTGTTATTTGTCTTCGAAATGTGTAACTATCTATGTTCTGTACGTGGCAGGTGTATTTTTGTTCCTTTGTGGAATGTGTAGTTTATCAGGCGGAGAGTGGAGACCGTCCCAGCATTCACCTTGATCGCTGCGGAAAGCCGCCTAAAAACCGCAGTCAGTGCGGCAGGTACGCCGAGGGTATGGGCTCGTGCCCGGTCCGTTGTACCTCCCTGATTCAGTGTGCGTTGCTACAGCGCACTGAGTCACACAGGCGGGTTAAATAGTCCATAAGTATTACAGTATATTACATTCAGTCTAAAACATAAGAAACATGCGTGCCGTTCGTATACATCAAATTTGTCTACTAATAGAAATTTTTAAAACATTTTAGTATTTTTAAAACACAGAAAAACATTACGCCAAAAACTTAAGTAAATAGTCTTTAAAGGAAATTTCGCGTATTTATAAAACTAACTCTGCCGATAGTACATTATGAAATATGTTATTCCTGTGAAAAGTTACTGAATGGCATGAAGAAAATACTGAAGGAAGATTTTTGACTTCATATAAATCAAAGCAAGACAAAAGTGATGAAATGTAGCAGAAATGATACCAATACTAGTAGATTAAATATAAAAATAGGATCGGATGCAATAGGAGAAGTAAGGGAATTCTGTTACTTGGGAAGCAAAATTACAACCGATGGCCGAAGCAGGAATGATGTTAAAAGCAGAATAGCACTAGCAAAAAGAGCCTTCATGAAAAAGAGAAACCTTTTAGTTTCAAATATTGACCTAGGAATTAGAAAGAACTCTTTAAAACTCTTTGTGTGGAGCACAGCACTTTATGGTAGCGAAACATGGACTTTAGGAATACCGGAAATTAAGAAAATTGAAGCATTTGAAATGTGGTGCTACAGAAGAATGCTGAAAAATAAGTGAACAGACAAAGTAAGAAATGAACGAGTTTTGGAAATGATGGGTGAAAAAAGAAGTTTATGGAAGAAGCTTACAGGAAGAAGAGACAGGCTGGTAGGTCATATTTTGAGACATGCTAGAGTGGTTATTTTGATAGTGGAGGGAACAGTCGAAGGTAAGAACTGTAGAGGAAGACAGAGATTAGAATATATGAAGCAGATAATTGAGGACGTGGGTTTTAAGGGGTATGTAGAAATCTGACGACAGCAAACAAACAAACAAAAAATATCCTGTGAGAAGCACAAGCTAAATCCTATAAATATACTTTTTAGAGAACACTTTCAGTTACTTGTAAATTTAACTTTAATGTAATTTGCATCAAAATTATTAGCTGGTGCTGTAAATGACATTCACGCTGAAACGCTGACTCAATATTGAGGCACTTGTCTTATCATGGCTCTTGCTTAGGAGCAGAAAAATGTCAGCAATTGAACATCGCATTTCTGAGTTTTACATCTTATTGCAGACTTCGGTTTCAAATTTAAACGCAATTTTTTTCATCTGAGCTGTTCCCGAGTTCGAATTCTTTCTCTTACATGTGTGGGCTCGACTTGATCACCTGCCCTTATAATCAGACTGTAGCACGATCGTGGGTTAATCTGTGTATAATGAAAGCGTGGGCGGTACTCAGAGCAATCTCTGTTGATCGTTAGAGAAACTCGCAGTTGAACTGAAGCATTTACAGAGCGCAACAATTCAGAGAAGCGTTGCTGCATTTGACAGAGAGCTACCAGCCGATATCACCCCAGGACGTGCCTGACGAGCGAAAGCCGCCTGCACACCCTTTCAAAGGTTAGTTCACTCTCATAGGCAAAATGACATTTTGTGTTTACAGACATTGTTCCGCAATTGTTTATAGGCAAACCAGGAATAAATCTAGTGCTCAGAGACTCCTGTGTAGTGAACTTTATAAATAGAAACTCGGTTTTCAAACAAATGTTGTGCTGAATGTTATTTTTTATTCCTCAGATGCGTTTCGCCTTTGTGATGTGGAGCATCATCAGTGCTGTAAATGTGTGTTTTTACATGTGTATTATTACAATTATTGTATTCAGAGTCTCAGATTGCCGTGCATTCCGCCTCTGTCGTAGCTGTTGGACCTGCAGTTTAAGGTGGAATCCGAGAAGTGGATTGTCTTAGCTATCTGACATGTACTTACAAATCGAAGTACCGCCAAAGGTAAAGGTCAGCTTAAGCGTGTGATAACATTCTTGGCCGCAGTGACAGAGCTACCATATTGCTTATTAAATAGTACGCATTACAAATACAAAAGGAAAGGTTGCGAACTTGTAATCAATCGACTTAATGTAACCAGTTATGGTTACAAGTTTAAGGAAGATTTGTGAAGTGTACGACCTTTTTTAATTTTTGAAATTTTCATTCCTGGGAGGCGGACTGCTGGAGTGTCTCCAGGAACCTTTTCAGCCGACTAACCTAAAGGGGAGGGAGGGGGGATGGAATTCGACCGTGGTCTTGTAGGGAACCATCCCAGCATTCGCCTTGAGTGATTGGGGAAAACCACGGAAAACCTTAGTCAGTATGGCCGGACGGTATTTTTTTTTTTTAACTGCTTTACGTCTCTTTTTAACATCGAGGTCTTTAGAGACGGGAAAGGATGGGGGGCAAGGAATGGGAAGTAATTCGGTCATGGTCTTTTGAAGGAAGCATCCCGGCATTTGCCTGGAGTGATTTGGTGGCCGGACGGGATTCGACCCCCGTCGTCAGTGGCGTAGCTAGGTCAACAAGGGCCCCATAACGATTGTTGTCAGTAATAAAATAATACGACAATTTAAAGGACTTTTCTACGTATATCACAAAAAATAATTTACATTGAAAGCATTTAGTAAACGTCATCATCTTGAATTACATCAGATTTTTTTAGTTTTTAGTTGAAAATTCAGAGGAGGGGAAACATTTTTAAGAAACTTGGATCTCATTGATCGGGAAATGCAGGACAAAAATATCGAATTTTGAATACCTGCTGAACAACAATATTCTTGGATAAATACGCGAAGAAAGGAAAATTTATTATTCCTCTGTTAATTTTTTTTTTTTTTTTCGAAGGTACCATAATTTGTCTGTGGGTGATGTGGTTTGTCATCAGTAAAACAGATCTTCATTTGAAATATCAGAGGAAGGCTGTGGCATATGGACATGACGAAATCATAAGAATTCCATTTTTTTTTCCATTTTCGCTACAGAAACGTGAAAATAAGGTATGGTGCGACGGGCCAGGCCCTAAACGTCGGTGTGAGTATGTCTACAGAGCGCAAATAAAATCTCAAGTATTATGGTTACAGTCTGTGCATTACAACTCTAGTATTTATCCTGATGGATCGTTGTACCATCTCGATGGATGTATGCTTCGCCTGGTATTAGAGACAGGGTGGCCCGTTCCTTTATTCCTTACCTAACCTTATCCGGTAATCCTATCGGGTAAAGGGGACCTATAGTTTGACGTGGAATCCGAGCCACGGAAGCATTCTGGGGTACTGTACTGTACATTATACAGAAAGCTGTCCTAGATGTGGTCTGGTTAAGGGGGTATGATAATCCCCGCCGACAAAGAGATTCAAATCGGGGACTTTTTGATCTCCAGTCAGACGCCTTAAACATATAGCCTCAAAACCGCTCAGAACAACTGTTTGTTACCAGGAATGTGACACACGTCGTAAAATATTCTCATAAAAGATTACAACTTCAGATCGATAAATATAGGCTTCTGTTTGTAAGCGCAGAATTGGTGTAGCCCAAACTGAATTGCAATTTAAGATGCTTCGAAAGGTTCATTTTGGGATTCCGCACACAATGTAAATAGACTGCTATTGCTGACGCTCTGCTATAGCTCTAAAAACATAATAAGTTGGAGACTTCCAATATTTACATGTTAGTCTATGAGTTTACTTGATGCGAAACGGAATATCGTATTTTAAATTGTGTAAATTTACTTCTGAAGGTTTTCACAGAAATGAAACAGGGTTGAGGAAACAGTTTTTCCTTACCCAAGCGTATGAAATATAAAATGTTCAGAGGTTATCAAGAAGAGAACACAAATATTTTTTCAGTTGAAAATAAACACGTGTGCCATCGTCAAAGTTGTTGATTTTAGACCATTTTTTTGTTAAGGTTCTATTTCAAAAGCGATATTAATACGTAGTAACTTTCAATTTCTCCACAATATGGACCATATGCTGTACTTAAACGACAAATAATACAAAACACTTCTAATGATTCTAAGTAGAGAGCAAAATGAGCAAAAGATTATATTTTGAGGTTACATGTTTTAGTGTTATTTTAATTCACAGTGCTTTTAATTGTAAATTCATTGGAAATTAATATTCGTTATAATCGTCATCAACAAGTTTCCAGTTACTGGCAGGTTTTGCTTTGTTCCCAAGCCTATCCCTTTTCTTCTTTCTTCCCACCACCTCTTTGTCACCACCTTGGTCCAGTCGTCTCCTTTCTTCCGTACACACTCCTCTCAGCAAACCATCCCTTGGGTTTCTTTTTTTTTCCCTATTGCTTTACGCCTCGTCGACGGTTAAGGTCACTAGAGGCAGGATGGGACTGGGGACAAGGAACGGTAAGGAATTCGCCATGGACTTTGTTGAAGGAAGCATCCCGGCATTCGCCTGGAGTGATTAGGGAAAACCATGGAAAATCCAAATTTGGTTGCCCGGACGGGGATTCGAACCCGCGTCCTCCCGAATGCGAGACCATTACGTTAACCGTTCAATCGTCACGCTCGGTTTGGTCTTCTTCTTGGTATTTTACAGTGAATCTTCAATTCATGGATTTTCCTTGGTATTCTCTTCTCCTATGTTTTCTCTACATGCCTTATCATCTTAGTCTGGCCTTCTCTATCTTTTCCTTTATGGTTTACTCTTTTACTGCGTGTCTATTCGTTTCATTCCTTATCATGTCTATTCTCATAACACCCATTTTTCCTCTTCTACATTTCATCTCACTTGTTTATGCCCTCCTAATGTCCCGCTTCTCATTACTCAGGTTTCAGCACCGTGTGTTATTATTGGAACATAATATGTACGATAGTTTACTCCCTAACTTCCCTGAGACACATCCCTGTTCCATATCAAGCTTCTGATGTTTGCTTCTTTAAAGTACCTATGCCTGCCTCCAGCATTCTCTTAACTCATCATCGTTCTTTCTGCTTTCCTCTACAATACTTCCCAGGTATTTGAAGCTATTCACCTTCTTCAGCTGTTTACCTGTCATCACAAGTCTCCTGGTTATCCAGTTCTTCTTCCTGGTTGCATTCATATTCGTCCACACATCCAACTGCCACTGAACTTCCTCTTGCCTGCCCCGGTAGCTCGAGGCTAGCGAGCTCGCCTCGCGTTGCAGGGGTCGCCTGTTCGAGTCCAGCCTAGGGCATGGGTGGTTTTAGTTAAATGTTGTCTCCGTTCTGTATTGTGCTGTCGCTCGTGCTCATGAATAATTCTAGAAGACACTATTTACACAATGGAGGAATAAAAGAAAACAAAGTTGTTGGCTGAATGGCTAAAAGGCAGAATGCCATTTTTTTAAAAACTTCCTTTTCACCACTTCCCCAGATTACCAGATCGTTAGCAAAAGCATTCAGCTTGATGTTTTCCTCTCTCATCCTCACTGCCACGACACGGACCCTAATAGTGGGTCTATCTAGCCCTCTTACTGCCACCTGAGCTCTGACGCCACGTTCAATCACATTCCAGATGTGTTCGATCTGGTTCAGATCTGGCGAGATGGCGGCCAGCACATCAACTGCAACTCGCCACTGTGTTCCTCGAACTACTCTATCACACTCCTGGCCTTGTGACATGGCACATTATCTTGTTGAAAAATGCCACTGCCATTGGGAAACATGGTCGTCATGAAGGGGTGTACCTGGTCTGCAACCAGTGTACGATACTTACTGGCCGTCAATGTGCCTGGCACGAACTCAACTGGACCCATGGATGCCCACGTGAATGTTCCCCAGAGCATAATTGAACCGCCACCAGCTTGTCTCCGTCCCAAGTACATGTGTCAAGATGCTGTTCCCCTGGAGAAAGACAGATTCGCACCTTCCCATCCGCATGATGAATAAGGTATGGAGATTCATTAGACCATGCAACGCTCTGCCACTGAGCCAACATCCAGTGACGATGATCACGTACCCATTTCAGTCGTAGTTGCCGGTGTCGTGGTGTTAACATCGGCACATGCATTGGTCGTCGGCTGCGGAAGGCCCATCGTTAGGATGTTTGGTACACTGTTTTCAGACACATTTGTTCTCTGCCAACATTAAGGTCGGGATGTTAGTTCTGCCACACTTCGCCGCCTGTCTTGTTTTACCAGTCTGTCCAGTCTACGTCTGACATCTGTAATGAGGGTTGGCCGCCCAACCCCTCGACGTTTGGTCGTAGTTTCTCCTTGGTTTCGCCACTTGTTGAAGACACTCGCCACAGCACTCCTCGATCACCCGACAAGTCATGCAGTTTCCGAAATGCTCGTGCCAAGCCTCTGGGCCATCACAATCTGCCCTCGGTCAAACTCAGATAGATCGCGCGCCTTCCCCATTCTAAACTCGGATAGCACGCTCACTGATACTACATGCACCGTGAGTGTGTCTGACTAGCAGTCATTACTCGTCAAATTACGCTGCTATCGCCTGGTCTGGTTTATATTGATAGTGGGTAGGTAGTGATAATGCTCTGGCTGATCAGTTTATGTGTTTGCTTCGGTTCCGTGTCAGAGCAGTCTCGGTGATGTACAATAGTACCGACATGTTTAAACGAACTGATATTCCAGTACTAAAAATTATATCAAAAATGAAGAAAGAAAGAAAGCAACGAACAGAACACCATTCTCTTGTAGTGGAATAACTATTGTCTCTGAGTTAGTTGTGATTAATGGTCCAACTCCGGTCATTTACAATTGCTGCATGTTTGAAGGCATCTTAATTAATTCCATCCAACTCTAGCACGTTTGTTTATCAGGATGATTGTTTCTGTGTAGAAATTTCAATGAAAATTGGTCGTCTTATAAGACACGCTACTGTGTAATCATAAACAAGAACGGATACGCGTCAGATACAATGCAATTAGACCTTAGATTTTCACAAAACAGTGAAACTAAATTAACTTCGAGACATAATTTGATGAGTGTTATAATTGTGTGTAGTTTACTGCATAGGTTTTTGTACATTTGTCGCCGCTCTTGCGATATTTTTATTGTATAGCGACATTTAAACATTACAATGTGAGAAAAACATATCATGAACTCACGAGATGTGTAACCAGATCGTGCTTGTGACTGATAACTCTTCGATAGAAAGTTGCGTGAAAATGCAATCGGAGCATCCCTGGAAAAAGAAAAATACACTTTCTTTTTCACTTCTGGCTTTTCTCAAGATTATTAGAGTGGAGACGAGGCTGGTGGAAAGAAACGAAAAGGATTTATATCGTGGACTTTGAAGTAACCATCCCAGTAATCGCCTGGAATGATTTTGGGAAACTATGGAAAACCCCAACCTGGATGGTGGAATGGGGATTCGAACCGGCGTCCTCCCAAATGCGAGGCCCACCACACTCGGTGGAAGAGAAGCGTGGTCTTGACTTCTAATGTATGTTCCCCGACACATATTCTTGTTATTAAGTTTTTGGTTGGTACATTCGCTCTTTCTCAGTCACTCGTTTTATGATTATGATTATGATTATGATTATGATTATAATGCAGAAGTTTGCCAGGAAAATAAATTGTACGGAATAAAGCATGTCTCTCAGTCAGGATATTGTCTGAGACGTCGTGACGTTAACCTGGAAAATATAGAAAGTTCTACGTTTTCCTTCAGTAAATCTTATTAATTACTCTGAAATGTAACGATATTCTCCATAAATTGATTATCATTATTCCACATCTGCTGAATTATTTATTAAAGTATAATTTACATTTGAGTGTCATTTCCTCGCTTCCATTCAATCATTGAGCCATTGGGCTCCTGCGAGGGTATACAAAAGGAAAGACGTCGAAGATATAAGACTTTTTATTATTATTATTCTTTTCGTATGTCCCCATAATGGAGAATGATAAACAATCCTGACTGGATGCGTTCAGTTCCTCTTTGAGATGTTCTTCTTGTCGGACCAATATTTTTTCATTCTTTCACTGACGGCTTTCTTTTCTTCGGCAGTCCAGATGTGTTTTGATTTTCCGTTTTTCGTCTCTGAAATAACTTCCCATGAGTTCACTTTCTTTTTAAAAATCTCTCGATCTGTGACGTCTCCCTTAGCAATGCCTGCAGACTTCAGGTCTTTCTCCACCTCCTTCACCCGTGTGGTTGTTGTTTTTACTCTTTGTGTGTATTCTAAAATTTGTCTTGAGATTCTTTCCTTCGGAAGACTACTCAGATGTTCATAAAATTTCAGCCTTTTTTTCTTCATGTCTGATTCTATGTTTGATATTTTCTCTGTAGTTTTTGTAGTTTGAAGTCTGTACTGTCCGTCTTCATTCACTCTGGGTTCCAGGATTTTTGTGATAATTTTTCTTTCTTCTTTCTTGATTTGTTCTACTGCTTTTTTGTGTTCATTGCAAATGTTTCACTTGCGTATGTAACTGCTGTCTTAATTACCGTGTTATAATGTCTTATCTTGGTATAATCTTAAATACATTTTTCCTGCTAATATTTTGTACTAACGACATTGTTTTCTTCATCTTCTGTACTCTTGCTTCCTGTGCTTTCCCTTCTAGTCCTGTTGGTTCTATGATTTCGCCTAGGTATTTAAACTGTTTTACCCTGTTGATTTTATTAGTGTTAATTAATTTATTTTAAAAAACGCTGTTCATTAATATCAATTACCAGAACCGTTAAGATAGGTAAGATCTTGTTTTACGTTTCAGCTGGCAGCATTCGGTTTTATTCAGACCCAATAAAATTGTATCGTCGTTCTTGTTTTATTACCAGAGAGTCATACATCTGAATGACCGTAAAACCAATGTTTCGATCAATAACGGGTGTGGATAGCCAACGCAAGTGCAAAGCGAAATCGATGCTTTGAATGAGGCGCATTGTTTTCTCGTTTGTAATAGAATACCCTGTACAACCGATTCGCTTCCAAATGCGCACCACATTGCAGCACTTTTTGTATTTTTTTTTTTTTTATCCATTTAACAAAACGCTTCGATTGAATTTCAGTGAGGCACCACCTATACCTAAACTTGGTTTGTTGACACCCACTGACATCTTTGCCGCTAAAAAAGCTTTCACTGCGGAAGGTCTGGTAGGTAGTTAGCTTTCAGTGATGGACTGGTAAGTGTCTAATTCGTAGACGTAGGAGCTGGGATCGCGCCTGTCTGTCCTGTTCGAAACAGCGATGCGCAAATGTGAGTGCACCCAATCTTTATAAAATGATTGATTTGGAGACAGAAATTTTACTATTTTAGTTTTGCTGAATGTTTTTATAACAATTATACCTTTTTATCCTCATTATGTAAACGCATTGTCTTTTGTACTTCGCAGAGCAAAGAGGGAAATAATTATAACCGCGGATCCTTCAGTTCTTTCACGGTTCAATAACCATAAATCAGCATAAGGTATCTGCTAAGTAAATTTCTATGTCATAATACAATTACCATACCCTTTGGAACAAACCAAAACCAGGAATTTCGTTTAGTAAATCTTTACGAAAAATCGTCTGTACGCGACTGGCAGAATAATTACACCTCCTAAAGTTGTTTCAATTGTTAGATTTGCGCACCGCAATCGGAGTAATTGATTTGGATATACATGTTGATTGAGGAGGAGTGGTAAATATTGAAGGAGGTGGCAATATGAACAAATGAGTAAAAAATTTGACGTACGAGTAAACAAGTGTCCAATTTCCATTCGTTTTGGAGATGTAGGTGTTGGAACTTACGCATAAAATAAACCTCAGAAAATCATCAAGAGAATACAAATTTACTAAAGTACCTTATTCATACAAAAATACACATATTTTACAAAAGTTTAAATTCAATGTTCGAAAATCCCACCATCGACTTCAGTACACTTTGCAGCTCTGATCACAACATCTGAATACAGTGTTTACAATGCGAGCGAGTAATTCGTCTCTTGTTTACTTTTTTCTTGTACACTTCGTTTTTCAGCCATCCCCAAACACAAAAATCTAAGGATATGGTTTATTTTCTGCATAACATTCCAGCAATCATCAAAACGAATGGAAATCGGACACATGTTTGTATGAACTTTTTTTCTCAATATTATTCATACTATCGCCTCCTTCAGTATTTATCATTCCTACTGAATCACCCTGTATTGCCAACGTACTGTTGAGGTAAGGAGAGTTGGTGTTGTGTCGATTCTCCTTGCCACAACGTTGTATTGCTGCTATAAGAGTGGGTAAAGGGCGGTTTCAACTCACAGGCCTTAAGCCGCCGATACAAATGAAGTTATATTTCAAAAGAACTTTATTACGCATAGACACAATCCAACCACAAATTGAATTTCAATATCCAAGTCGTAATACACAGATTTCAAAATAGCTTTAGCTCAGACTCGCCCTCTCAGCAACGAATCTTTACCGAGGGCTGTAGACGCTCTTATACAGTGGGTCCAGCTGACGGGAAGCAGAGTTTACCCCTCCCTTGAGGAGGTTGCTGTAGCGCCACTTTCGCCTGAAAGTTGTCAGACGCGCGCCCAGGCAGCGCGGTAGCGCTCCGACGATTTGTCTTTTTTTTTTATCTGATTAACGTCTCTCTAACAGCGAAGTCTTTAGAGACGGCAAACGATGGGGAGCAAGGAATGGGAAGGAATTCGGCCATAGCCTTTTAAAGGAAGCATCCCGGCATTTGCCTGGAGTGATTTGGGAATCCATGGAAAACCCAAATCTGGATGCCCGGACGAGGATTCGAACCGCCGTCCTCCCGAATGCGAGGCCAGAACGCTATCCGTTACAACACCACGCTCGGTAAACGATTTGTCATGTCACAGGACATATCAGTTAGCACTCAAAACATGGGTGTTACGTCGCACCACCCTCCACTGCGTGTGCGATCGCAGATGTCTCACTGTAAGATACGAGAGTTCGGACCCTTAAACTGACCTTTACCTCTGTCGAAGCTCCACTTGTTGCTTGTGGATTACGCTAGGATGCTCTCTGAGTTGGATTCCGTATATAATTTAGGTCCGCTATACCAGGCAGTATTCTGGGTTAGCCTGGTATATCCTCGATATAAGTGGATTTCTTGACAAATTAAAACTCTGTCAGTTGGCGCTAAACAATTCTTGGGTGTGTTCCATCGAGTAATGGCATACACATTTACTTGTACATTCTCCAGAACTATTACGAATTTCTCTAAAACATATTATCTAAATGGGGTTTTTAAAACGCAACTACCACATGAACGTATATGATGACACTAACAGCTAATATGTTTCGTTGAGGCATGAAGTGTTTTTATTTTTGAACATGTAAAAATGGAAGGTAAAAATTAATTTTTTAGCAGTCCGTTTTCTATACTGTTTTATATTCGGAAGACGTTGCGTAGGTAGCATAAAATACAAAACTGTGGTAAGGAAAAGCCAAGGCAACGGTTGTTTCAAACCTGATACGCTTCAGGCTATACTTTACAATGTTTTTCATATTGTGGCGAAATGCATTACGCTCGTATGAAAAGCAAGTCCATTATATAGTAGACTAGGGAGTAAAATTGTTTACGCTAAAATCGGCCTCGGGTAACGCTACTAAAACGAAACATGACAATATTTGAAAACGGGAAATAATTTTTTGCCGGATTTCATGAACGTTTCTTAAATTTCAGTAGAATTATTTAAAGGGATAGAATAAAACTTATTGTAGCCAGAGGATACATATCAAAATACTATTATCATTGATTGCGAGAGAGAAATGTAACAATATATTAAAATCATTATGTTCAACGACTTCTTGTAGTTCCTGAAGATTGCTTTACATGTTTTTAAAATAGGAAAATCTGTTCGAATAACCAATTAGGGTATTGTTATTTAAACGTACACTATTCGTATTGAGACTACAACACAAAAGCAATGGTGAAATTCCATGTAAATCATTTCGTAGCTGTGTTAAAGTAACTGATACGGTGATTAGGGGGAGGTTTGTAAGATGAAATTAATTGAAGCCTGGTACAACATATTGAGTGAGTGATTACCATGGTTTTACAATACTGTCGTTAACGATCAGTCTTGGTGGAAGAAGATTTGGTCATTTATTATTGAGGCGGCAAGGTGGGAGATTACAAGACACCCCCTCTGGGCATCCAGATTTGGGTTTTCCATGGTTTCCCCAAATCACTCCAGGCGAATGCTTCCTTTAAAAGGCGGCCATGGCCGAATTCCTTCCCGTTCCTTGACCCACGCCCTCTCCCGCCACTAATAACCTTGACGTTAACAAGACGTGAAGCCGAAAAAGCAAAAAAAAAAAAAAAAAAAAAAAATTACTAGCTTCAGATTGGCGATACGACACAATTTTAATAGCATTCACGAATGGCAGTTATCTATACAAGAGCTCTGTTATAACGGTCATTGGACCAAGAATGGTACACCCAAGGGTGTACAGAATTATTGCAGTGGCTTATATAGTCGGTTTTTTTTCAGTATGCTGGCGGCATCTTTCGGTGCATTACTTATTAATAATTACGAGTATATATGTTTTTTGAAGTGGAGAGTTTGTTTCCAAGTCAACGCATTCTCTGCCATATTTTAAAAGAGTATTTAGTTTCAGTTATGTCTTACAGTTTTTCACCAAACTATTTTAAATATTTAATGAGTTTCTAAAGCCACTACTTATACTTTTGCGAGAAATTTAATTATAATAATCCATTATTCCACAGTTAGATAAACCGTTACTTTAGAAACACTACCTCCTCCTCTCCTCTCTCTCTCTCTCTCTCTCTCTCTCTCTCTCTCTCTCCCCTCTCCACTATCTCACACACACATACACAAAAACCGAAAATGGTACTTGTTCATGTTTATCACCCAATGCTACCAAAATCGGCATCCGTTTCTTTTTAGTACTAACTAATTTCAAATTATTATCAAATTAGAACTCTCTTGTTGCTAATAAGCAACTTTTAATCATTTATTAGATATTACGTCTCTCTGAGTAACTAATTGAATTGATTCATGTAAAAATAACCGAGTAATAAACACTGTAGCATTATTGGGGAATCTATCTCCTTTCACTCCTTTCTTCCTAGCAGAAAGCATCTTTTGTGAAATAACCAAAACCTTAGCAGTGACACAAATAAAAGGACAATATTGATATTTGCTTGTATTTTTTTCTCCATGAGCTGTACTTTTAACATGTTGGATTACGCCTGGTTGTGAGCGGCAACTACTTTAGGTTTTTTTTGGGAACGCCAGCGTATATTTATGACTTGTTTCGGAGGGAATTACATCTCTGCGTGGAACACTTAGCCGTTAGGGAAATCTGAAACACAATACGGCGAGGCTGTAAGGGAGGAGACAGTAGACAAGATGCGGAATCTCCGCGAAGTTTAATTTTCTCGCTTTGCTAACAAGGAAAACAGTCGGCTGACTTTTCAGTTGCGCACATTTCGCGGAAAGGAGGCGTATAATTTGGTAACCGTGCAGCGAGCAGAGTTTTGGCGGGGCAGTGATTGGTGTGGGAGTCAGACATTAGGACAAACTTTTGTAATCACGACTGCTGTTACTGCTACGCGGACAGAGAGAAAACTGTGGGCTTGCAAGCACATCCACCTCGAGTGGCTGCTGCAGAGTGAGTTGTTACAGATTACACTGGTCCACAAGGTTTCCTTCACAAGTAATCTTATTAGTGAATCTAGTGCATTATTTCGTACTGAATTCAGATAAGTAGTCAGAATTTTTCTTTCAGGCACAGTTTATTTTCTTTTTATTTTTTTTGTGGCAGCTACTTTTTAAAATTTGATTATAATATTTTCTTTGACCTGTCATAGGAACCATTACCTTATATGCAGCGATTTTATTCAAGCTGTACTTAAAGAAATTATATGTAATATCATGCAGAAGCAGTGGCGGATCCAGGACGGTGGAACTAGGGAGCTCAAGCCTCCCTCCCCCCAAAAGTATCTTGGTTCACCCTCGACATCGTAATCTGGAGAATTTTTTATTTTTTTTAGCTGTACTGATGTTTTATGGTCGGCTCGACTATAAACCTAACCTTGCCCGACTCAAGAACCCCCCCCCCCCCCCCCTCCCAACGAAATCCACCCAAGCCCCCCAAACCAAAATCCTGGATCCGCCACTGGTCACCAAAAGACATAGCTATGCAGGTTTCTTCATGTTTTGAGATGCGCAGACCTGTTAATCTGGCATTGTGATGTGTCATTGATGAGCTGACTGTGAACTTGTTAGCACGAATATTACTAGTTTAGAAGTGTATTGTGTACGTTGTGTTGTAGAGTTTTCTTTTTTTTTCATCATGCCACGAAAGTGTATAAATCATGCAGATAATTTCTGCTATACGTATTTTTGGTGAGCTGACCTTCAAGTCTCAGAGGCGAAATTTTATGCGACTTGAGAAACAGTGTTTGAACTTTACTTGGGCTGTCGGGTGGGTGATTTTGATAAGAGCTGGGCTCCAAATGTATGCTGTGTTTCGTATGTTAGACTGTTCACTGGGTGCAAAAATGGTGCACATCATACGCCATTTGCAACTCCCATGATTTGGAGGGAAACGAATGATCATCTAACTGATTGTTATCTTTGTTTAACAAGTATTAAAGGAATCACATCTAAATCAAAATATACAGTTAAGTATTCGAATTTGCCATCTGCAGTGAGGCCTGTCATACATAATGATGATTTCCCTGTACCAGTAATTGCAGATAAGACCTTAACTAGTTGCTCTGATTCTGATCTAGCTCCAACTGAAAATGATTCAGATGGTCATGATTATAAAAATGATTCTACATATGAAGGAAGTAGCTTTTCATCAGATCCATACTTTCCCAATCAACAGGACCTTAATTGCCTGATTCGAGATTTATACCTGTCTTAACAGCAAGCTGCAATTTTAACTTCCAGACTCAAAGGCTGGAACCTACTCCAAAATGATGTAAGAACGGTGATTTTGAAGACTGCTTTTCTGATAAAAATGATATTGTGCTTTTACAATGATGTTTGTTCTGTTATGGAAACTCTTGGCCAGCAACACCGGCCAGATGAGTGGCGATTGTTCATAGACTCATCTAAAGTTAATTTGAAGTCTGATCTGTTATATATTGGCAATGAAGTTTATAACTGTAGCGCATGCCACTGAAATGAAAGAGACATCTGAAAATATGAAACTAGTTTGGAAAAAAAATCCAGTATGAAAAATATAAATGGTATATCTGTGGCGATTTAAAGGTCATTGCTTTATTGCTCTTGGTTTGAAACCTGAGTTCACCAAATTTCGCTGTTTTCTGTGCGAATGGGACACCAGAGATAGGAAGTCTCACTACGTTATAAAATCACAGCCTAAACATGAATCTTTTATCCCTGGCCAGGAAATGTGTCCCATGTCCCTTTAACGAATCCTGAAAAAATATATTTACCTCCCTTTCATATTAAATTAGGACTAATGAAAAATTTCTTATAGGCTATGGGATAAACTTTCTGATGGATTCATGTACTTGAAATCGAAATTTCCAGAAGTCAGTGGTGCTAAACTGAAGGAAGGAATTGTTATAGGACCACAAATACGGTAATTAATGGCTGATGAAAATTTTGAAGGACTGTTAAATCCACTAGGAAAAGCAACCTGGCAGTCTTTCAAAAAGGTATATTACAATTTCCTTGGAAACCATAAAGCAGAAAACTATCGTGACATAGTGACTGATATTCTGCATTCTGAGGAAACTATGGGATGCAACATGTACTTAATAAGTCACTTCTTGGACTCTCCCTTCTTCCCGGAAAATCTCTGGAATATTAAGATGTGTAAAAGATAAGGACTTTAATTTGTTATTATGAAATGTTTGTGTAAAAAGGGCATAAAGTTGTGAATATGGAAATAATAGAATCTGACCATTACTAATACCTGAGAAATGTCCTCAAGGATCCGTTTTGGAATATAGGGCTGGTACCAATGACGGACATCCAAAGAACACAGGAACTACTGGATCCAGCTGCACTTAACGATGATTTCTTGTTGCTCGTGGAAGGAATTGAAGAAACATGAATTGAAAATAACTGCAGTATACCACTCAACTGCCTCAACCAGTGGTTCAATAACGTTGATAGCACGTTATAAGATTATATTTATGTAGCTCAAGAGAAGGATGTCTCGTAATTTTTACACGAAGATTTATCCTATCTCAATTAGCAGCAGTCCAGTGTGTAGGTACTTAGGCATTCTATGGGATGAACGTTTAAACTTTGAAGCCCCATTGGAGAAGGTTTTTTTATGGTTTTACTCCTCGTCGACGTCGAGGTCATTAGAGGAATGGGACTGGGGACAAAGAACTGGAAGGAATTCGGCCATGGCCTTTTGAAGGAAACATCCCGGCATTCGCCTGGGGTGATTTGGGATACCATCGAAATTCCAAATCTATATGTCGGGACGGGGATTCGAACCAGCGTCCACAAGAATATGAGGCCAAGCGTTAATCGCTCACGCGCCATGTTAGACTTGGGGAAGGTAATGGCTGCTATGAAGAACATTATTAATAAGGACAGCAAAGATTTGGTATTATAGTTGTAGCAATAAGATTCTGCCACGATGAAAGTCTAACCTCTGTAATAGACTACTCAGAAAATATGTGGGAAAAATACTAGCGAAAAGTTAAACCAAAAGAGCGTATCAGACGAATCCTAAGAAGAATGTTACTGAGTTTGACACAGGTATTCGACACCGTGGCAACAAAAGCATTAACTCGCCACTTAGAAGCAAGGAGACGAGGTGATATGGTAATATCTTAGAATGAGGGAACAGAAAAAGTAGCAGAAACTTTATATTGTGTAGCAACATCACCGAGTGACCCTTGGAAGATACTTTTGGCTGAATGACGACAAAAGTGTAATAGCAGTGAAAACGGGCACATGAAGATACGATATGTTTCCTTATGTAGGAATGAAGTATCATCAAAACTTCTCCGGGATTAGTGTACACATTACGGGTAATGGGGCGTACTGCAGCATGGAGTAACGTGGAAACTAGCAGCTGGGAATGTGCAGAGGAGGGTGTTATGGTACTGCGAAATGACAGCTAGTTTGAGAGTTCGCCAACAAAGTCTGTTGTAAGGGAAGAGAATATTCCGCATACTACTTGATTAGAGATGTGGCACGGCAGATGACGATGATTCAAAATTTTGGAAGAAAAAATTTATATGGAGGAAACTGGCAGAGAGAAATAAAAGCATTAAAGAACAAAAGTAGTGAAAACAATTATAACCCGCGGCAGTAGCCTAAACTGAGGAATACTCAACGAATAGCATTGTTAATCAACAAATTTCATAAACATTGAAGCTAGAGGTTAGATTTTCCATAATAATTATTTCGTATTTTTCGACCTGGTTGACAGCGTTTCTAACCGGCTGTGTAATTCGCTCCTGTTTTAGCTGTTTACCGTAACGCAGTAATCCAGCCGAGCATGGGGGCCTACAGTTCAACATCGAATCCGAACCTCGGATGTGTTTTGGCATTCTGTAAAAACACAAATCTAGCTTTACGAAAATAGCGAGAAAAAAGGGAAGCAGCTCCGATGAATATGAGATCCTCTTTGGCTGCTTGAAAGATTCTCATAATCGTGTTTTGTGATACTACATCTGTTTTTTTAAATTGGTTTTGCTCTTGAATGTCAAACTGTAAATGCTGAATGCTCCAGTGAACCTCTTACGAAGGTTAGAAAGGCCTGTAGGTTTGGAAGATGCAAGATTCTGATGGGCAACCACTTGCGTTAACACTCCGTCCCATACTGCTGCCACTCCGCAACAAAAATTGGAAAATTACAGAGGACAGCTTTGTATCATCCAGCATATAGTCATATTTGTCATGCTACGATTTTATTTTATTTGGTGTATCTATCGAAAGGAATTAAGTGGTAAGAAATATTCGTACGAAGAAAGGGATACAATATTTCATGCCCAACTAGCTACGTAAAAGTATAAACGAGAAGTAAGTTACAACCACGAGTGCTGTGAAGATAATAGTCAGGGTTATCTAGAATAACAGTTTTATAGTTGTATTGATGTACATTAATCCAATGATGAGTTTATAATATTTGATCGACACAGGATTTCATTATGTTAACAAACGATTTGTTTGCTTGATGTTCTTTCTCAGTTTACTACTCGGGATTATAACTCTTATGGCTTCAATATAAACTCCGAGGACCTGAAACATGTTCTATTTTCCCCATTGTTGCTACATGTAGGGAAGGATGTAGAGATATCCATGTAGTTGCTTGGTCTAAGATTACGTTGTAACTACGCTGAAGATAGTCACCAAGTTGAATGCTGAAGCTCCATCTTTCTTCCTAAGGAATTCGTTACAGAAGTTTCTGCCCGTTTGAAATTGCCTTCTTTAATTTAAGATTTTTTGGTTATTTCTCGTGGCCAGGACATAACATTACAAGTTGAAACAAAACAAATAAAATTAATCAATTAATATTAAACTTATAGACTATAGAACACAATTAAATGGAATGTAACCAGAATCCGCAATCCTGATGGCCTTCTCATTTGCCCTAAAAAGGTCGTCGATAGGGCAGGTTTCAGGTAGATTCTTGCATACCAGAAGATGTTGTGGGTCCTGCAGCTCACCACATTCACATAGTTCGTTTGCAGTAGTGTAACTCCATTTTTTGATATCAGGTATGCATCGGGCCACTTCAGCTCTTAATCTATGTAGTGCCTTCCATATGGCATATGGCTGATTACACCCCGCGGCCGGTGCCTCTTTCATATTCCTCCAGTGCCCTTCAGGCAACGAATTTCGCCATAGATGTACACAGCGTGAAGATGTTATGTCTATAGTTGACTGTTAGAAGCTCTTTCTTGACCTTAGCCTTGCGGGTTGAGGTTCGTGGCCAAACAAAGGGTGTCTGGGGTCTGTTTTCTGTTTCCTTTTCTCCATCTCTGCAGCTGTTTTCCTTCGAATAACTTGGTGCTATACCCATGATTTAGTATTTTCTTGACGGGAGTTTGTTTCAGGCAACCTGTTACAATGCGGCCAGTATCATTTAATGCTGAATCAACCTGCCTAGCATGTGAATTGTCAAATTGGTGCTAAGCATTCAGCTGCAGAGAAACTGAGTGGCAGGGCAGATTTACGAAGAACATTTGGCTGTGATCCCAGGAGGTACTTGTAAGTTTTCGGATAGTTTGAGCTTCAGATCCTCACAATGGGCTTTGAATATAAGAGAGCGGTCAAGCTTTACTCCCAGATATTTTGGAGCATCGCAATGTAATAGTTGTTATCCCTCTTCAGTTGATGTTTCAACTTCCTTCTGGCTTCTCTATTTCTCAGGTGGTATGCACAAACCTGCGTTTTTTCCAGGGTTGGGCTCCAAGTGATTAGCATCATAATGCTTGGCCGTATCCTCAAGAGCTGTTCACCTCCACCGCTTCAAAGGGTTGTATCTTGAGCTGTAATTGCTGTGTCATCAGCATAAATGAATGCCCTTGTTCCAGGAATAATTGGTTGGTCATTTGTATATATATGTTGTACAAGAACGAGGCCAACACACTACGCTAGGGGAGGCCATTGAGTTCTCCAACGATTCTTCTCATTGTGGAGGGTGACATAGAACCTTCTGTTTTATAGAAAAAACTAGACGACTTGTGTAAGATGGTAGTCCTTTATGGTGGAGTATACCTTACTTATCAACATTTTGTGGTTGACTGCATCATACGCCGCTGTGAGATCGATGAATGCCACACCTGTAATCTGTCCTCTTTCATAACCGTCCTATATATACTGTGCCAGGTTAAGAATTTGTCCACAGCATGACCGACCAGGTCGAAAATCAGCCTGTTCCTTTATGAGAATTTTGTTAATACAATGTGAGATGCGGTTGAGGATCAATTTCTCCAAGACTTGTATAACTGACAAAGGAGTGAAACTGGGCGGGAAGTTTTTTTTGGATCTGTCCGTTCCTTTCCAGACTTTAGCAGTGCCACAACTTTCCGCCAGATCTTGGGGATCTGTAAGATGGCGGTGCAGGCATTCATTATATTCAGGATCCACTGCTTTGCATTTTAATTTGCTCTGTTCTCAGGTGATCTAAGCATGCAGCTTTGTTAATAGTTCGTTCAAAACATCTAGTCACAGATTATTGAAGGTACAGTCTCCAAGATAAACCTGCAACTGATTAAACACAGAATTTCATTTCAAGAACGCTGTGGGGGTAAATTAACGGCGCCATGTCATATATAGATACATAAAATAAAACTGTAACCGGGAAAAGTCTGTACACTTAGGGTTTTTTTTTTTTTTTTTTTTTTTTTTTTTTTTTTTTTTTTTTTTTTTTTAAAAGAGTTTAGGGCGCTATAAGTAAGCTACAGAGAAGGAATCAATAGTTTTTAAATTTTTGTCTGTCTGTCATGTGTGTTAGGAAGTTGGGATAAACGAGATTCATGCAAAAAATAGTGTCGTTATTTTACCTATTTGGAAATAATAATAGTGTTTTATTTTCATTTTTTTTATATGAACCATACGGGACTACAGTCTCACAGATGGGTAGTGGTCGTAGGTTGAAAAAGATGTGCAATTTTTTTTTTTTATTTTTTTAAGAAAATGATATTTTGTTGCTTTTAATTGTGAACTGTGGACTGTTATTTATTTTACTGTCAAGCAACTGATCCCGTTATTTTCAATAAACGGTTTCGATTACCGGCTACAACATTTACACATACCGAATTACTAATATCTTCGAGTTTCAAGGTATCAGCATTGAACTTCAAATGGACACAAACAACTAAAAACGAAACAGACAGTCAGGCGTTAACTATAAGTTCTCCTCGCAATCGAAGTATAAAAATTACAGGTACAAATAGGTTGAAGCACATATTAAATGTATTAAAACTAAAATATTCTACTAAATTGCAAAAATGATAGGTATAATTTTGTTAAATAATCGAAATTTATAGGTATTGACGTGTCAGAGAATTTGATAAAACTGTGCTAGTCGGTCGTTATAGTTTGCGTTGGTAATGCTGGTAGTCGGACAATTTTGGGTCTGAAGGATAACTGGAGAGCCTTTCAAAAGTTCAAAATCTCATAACCTGGAACTGTGTTACACATAAATGATACAAAACAACACAAAGAAGAATCCTTTCTCTAAGCGAGAACCAAGTTCCTATTTGGTTGATAATATACCTGTAGTAATTAATAGGCAGATAAAGAGAGCATAAAATATTTTAACCGAATTACCATCGCTTATATTTACCTACAAGAAACTGATAGGCGAGAATTACATTCAGACGGTACCCAGTCAATACGAGGTACACTACATTAAAACCTTATATCACGTATTTATGTTATTTCAAAAATAAACCATAAACTGTACTTTTAAATTATAAATGTAGAAAGCTTGGGGTTTTCACGAAGTATTCAAAAATCTTTTGTTGTAAAATAATATGTAAACAGCAATCTGTTAGGATAAACCATCATTGACTACAGCATAATAAATTGCTCTTTCGCGGTACGGCGTCTTGAAATATTTTGATCCAACGTCTCTTATTTGGATGTGTTCAGGTTTACGATCGTAGTTACCTCAAACATTGAATGTCTTCATTACATGTGATTTCTGGATGTTCCTCACGGCTATTCGATGTTTCTATCAGATTTAACATCACTTATTTAATTTAAACCATGGACAAGCGTTGGCTTAAATTGTTTATTGATGTTTGGAAACCCAGTACGACGTAAACATAAATCAGTTAAAAAAAAAAACAGTAAAATCTTATAAAAGGAAAAAATGAGTGCGTATGAGAATTATCAAAACTACTATCGATAGATCCTCTCCAAATTTATATCCTAAGTATATGATTTTATAAAATGAATTTTCAATATATTTGTCCCTGCACCATCACTATAATTTCCTGTCGTGCCAGTTCTAAACATTGGGATCCTTACGGGTACCATTACGTAATAAAATATCTGCAGACATCATTGTTTGGAACAGATCCTTCACTCTTCGTTTTATCTGCTTCATGCAAAATGAATTTGCGTTTAGTGAGACATCATACACAGATGTCAGAACATTACTGTCGATGTTGTGAGCAACAGTAAGTCGTTAATAATACAGATGCGTGTTAAGTTGGTTGTCCGCGTGGAACAGCGTCAATTTGTTGAAACCTGACATTTCAGCTTTCATTTTGTGGCCTTCTAGGGAGGACTACCTTGCCTGGAACCACTGTCACCTATAAGGGAGCGATCATAATGTACGTAGCTCGGTATAGAGGGGGTAAGGGTTGGATAGAAAACTACACTGTGCTGTGTGGGGGGTGTGGAGGTTTGTTGTCACAGTTAAAATATGGCACAGAACACACAACAGCATGTGAATATTTATTTCCATCATTTGATTACCTCCGTATGAAATTTAAGATAGTCTGACAAGAGGAAACAATAGGTATTAATAGGGCAAAAAGCTACGTGTCACCCGTGTGTGTGAGAGGGGGGGGGGGGAGAGGGGGGTGTAGAAGCAAAAGCCTCGTCAGGTTACGCGGAGTGGAAGGAGCGGGGTTCGGAAGAGGCCAGAATGGATCTACGTAGTTTATGCACTCTCCCTAAGTAGCTTCTGCAGCGCGCGCTATCCCTTTGGGAATGACGTCACTGAAGTTCCCCCCACCAGCGTGGCCAGTCAGATGGCAGCTTGCGCCCCGTGTTTTCCTGAGCAAGCATCACCATATTTTGTCAAGTTGTAGCCAACTCTCTGCGTTCATATTAACGGCTCTTTTTTATTATTATTTCCTCGCTTCTCTGACTCGCCTGTGCCACAGTCTATCCCGAACCAACGCACTCAAGTCAAATCAGCTGTAGTACAACATTCAGCTGACAGTGGGAACGTTATTTTATTCAGTGAGACGAGTGAAATGGTTGTGTACAAGGTTTAAAGAGTCTTATTCCGAATTCTGTCTTATCAGTTGTTATTCACACGATGGTTCCTCTGCTGCAACATATTCACACACAATGATGTAGCGCGGTATTATTATTGAACAAATGAAGGAATAATTAAAAATTCTCATTTTTTTTTTATTCGACACCGCGATGGTGGTGCTGTGGTCTCTAGCCACCTTGTAGTCTGCACCTTATCATTTTATTCATTTGGTAACCTTCTGAGATGCCTATCTACTCGATGAACAAACTTCAGCTTCGTTGCTATCCGAACTCTGGTCGAACATTTGTTGTAAATTTTATAAATTAAACCACACTTAATCTTATCAGAAGGTCGAGTCGACAGACATGAAATACAGACAAAAAGAAAAAAACCAAGAAAAAATATGTTCACCGACAACTGAAGTATGAATAAAAACTGTACGATCAGAAGTAATTTTCTAGAAAATATCTATAAGTTTTGAATCCTCCATCTCTTCTTATGTTGCATCTCTTCTTCTCAACATACAACCTAAATCTTCACTTAATTAGTTCATATATTCTAATTTTTGTCTTCCTGTGCAGTTATTTCCTTCCACTGTTCCCTTCACTAACAAATTAACCAATCCAGCATGTGTTAAAATGTAACCCTGTCTCATCTTTCTGTAAGAAAACACGTTCAATTCTTACTTTATCCGTCCATTTAATTTTCAACATCCTTCAATGGTCTAGTGTTCCTAAAGTTCCTTCTTCACTACTGTAAAGTGCTGTCACACATAAAGATTAAAAAAGTTCTTTCTGAGTCCTAGATCAATATCTGAAACTGAAAGATTTCTCTTTTTCCTAAAAGCTCTTTTCGCTACTGCTATTCTGCTTGTGTCATCATTCACTTTTCGGCCATAAATTATAATTTTACTTCCTAAGTAGCAGAATTCATTTATTTCTGCTATCGTATCCGATCCCATTTTTACATTTAACCCACTATTATTGCTACTACTTCTACTATATTTAATTACTTTTGCCTTGGTGAGATTTATATTTAGTCCAATATCTTCTTTTATTAATCACGGTCAGTAACTTCTCAATACACCCAGTCTGTTATTCCTTTATTGCTTCCTCTAAATACAAACAGAATATTAATGGAGATAAACTACAACCTTGACTCAGACCTTTTTTAACTGATGCATGTCTCTCATGATTCTCTACTTTTATTATAACCACTTATCTCTCATGTAGGTTATAGAGCTTTCTTCTATTTACATATTTTTACCCGTCTTTTTTAAAATTTTGAACATCTTGTCCCACTTAACATTATCAAAAGCTTTTTCTGAATCAACAACTGCCATGAAAGTATCTTTGTTGTTTTCCTTGATCCGCCCTTCAAGTATTAACCTTAAATCAGAATCGCTTCTCGTGTACAGCGGTTTTTTCTAAACCCAAACTGATCTTCACCTACTATCTTTTCTCCTGTCCTTTCCATTCTTCTGTATATTATTCTGGTCAGTAATGTTGAAGCATGTGATGTTAGACTAATGGTGCGACTTATGGCTCGACTTGTGCTTACTTTGAAATTGTGTTATTAAAATCAGCTTGAATCTTTCCTGTTCTGTAACTTTTTGATATCAATTTGAATAATTTTTGTATTCTTTCTCCTCATACGAATTTCAGAAGTTCTTCAGGAATCTCACCAATTCGAACTGCATTATTTGATTTCATATCGTTAATCTCTGTCATAAAACAGGATCTCCTAAGTGTTCAATGTCAACATTGCCTTCCTTTTTCAGTACGCTGTTGTTTAAATCGTCCCCATCATACTGTTTCTCAATGTGTTCTTTCTATCGGCTAGCTCTGTCTTCTGAGTTTAAAAGACGATTCATATCAGCAGTTTTAATGTTTATACATCTTTTCTTCATTTTTCCAGAATTTTGTTCGATCTTCCTATAGGCCACATCAACTTTACCTTCGACCGTTTCCTTTTCTACTTTTTCGCATTTTCGCAGCCACTTTTCTATTGCTTTTTTGCATTTCATTTCTAAATGTACTGCTTTTCTCCTGCTTTATCCTGAGAATTTTTTTTGCCTCCTCTTATTTCTTTTGTGATTCAAGGTTTCTGGGAGGCTTGTTCCCTAAAACATGTTTCATTACCAGCTACCATTATTTCTCTCTTAAATGCAATCCATTCGTCTTCAGTTGAGCTTCTTTCAGAGTTATTTCTTAGAACCACGTCTACCATCTGAAAACTTTTGTTTCGTGTTAGATTGTTTCAATTTGTTTTCTACCAGTCTATTTTCCGTGTATTGCTAAAAAAAAAATACTCTTCAGTTTCTGCCTGCACTTTGTAACTATGTGATTGTGGTTAGTGTCTATGTCTGTTCCTGAGTATGCATTAAGTCTATAACTTCATTCCAGAATCTTTGGTTGATCGTCGCATAATCTAGCCGATATCTACCTGTATCCCCTGGACGTTTCCTTCGTGTGTTATTCTTAAATAATGTGTTCGCCAAGACTAGTTTATATTTTTCACAAAATTCTAGTAACGCTCATTTCTTTCTCCTACACCAAAACTGCCTACAGTCTTCCCTCTATCGTATTACAATCAACCACGATTATTAGATTTTCAATCCCCGTCACATATTGAGTTAATTCCTCAGTTTCATTACATATTCTCAATTGCATCATCATCTTCCTGTACGTTGACGTATAGGCAAGTACCCTCATCAAAATAACCCTGTTCCACTTAATGTCACTAATACTAACAACTTCTAACTTTAGCCGTTCCATCCCACTTTTTAAATTTTCTGATCTTCGTTCCCTATTCAGGTTTCTAACTTTCCACGCTCCGACTCGCAGAATGTTTCTACCCATTTTGATAAATCCTACCTGAGCAGTCTACATCTACATATATACTATGCAATTCACAAAATTGTGGGTGGCAGAGGGTGCTCAGCACCAAAGCTAATCTCTTCGCTGTGCATTGCAATCCCTAATGGTACGAGGGAAAAAAGAATTAATATAAGAATCAGTCCGGCACCTTATTTCTCTAATTTTATCTTTCCTGTCCTTCCGACTCAAATAGATTGGTGGAAGAAGTATTTCACTACACTCGAAAGTGAAAGTGGGAGTATGCATCCTATTATATAAAAAGCTAACGTGTGGTCTGCGTGCGTCGTCTATAGCTACTTCACGGATTGGCTACAGAACGGTCACGTGACAGACGTCACTCGCCAATCAACAGCCACCATATTGTATTCCTTCATCATGTCGCGTTTTGTTTAATTACTACAGTTAGATGCAGAAACTCATATAAGAAGAAGAAGATTCAATATTTAAGCTATTTTACCTGTATCAGTTAGACGCAGATATTCATGTAAGGAGAAGAGGATTCAATATTTACGCTATTTTATCTGCATCAGTGATAAGGACCATAACCTAAGAATTTTTTAGGCAGAAGGTAAGAAACAAAGAAGTTTATTAAAAACTAGGAGTAATGTACGTAATGCGAAATGTATTAGTCAAATAAATAACAGTTATCCGTTTTCGAAATTATAGTCCCCGTTTATGAAGTGAAATGCATTTATTTATTTTAAAATATTAACCAAATACTCTGATAATCTAACCAGAGTAACGTATTCATATAACGAAAGATATAATTAAAAATAATTCTTTTCCTGAATAAATTCCTACTACCATTATAGATGATACCCTTAATATTTGATACATGTGTTAGCTATTAAATGCGATTTAAGATAACTTTTTATTAGATTTAAATCACTATTTACTGTATAAGCCATGTGACACTCGCAATTCAACAACGATATTACTGCCGCAAAACAGCAGTGAGCGGAGATATTAGAAATACGGAGAGCAGGTGAAAAAAATTAATGCGAGGCAATTATATGTCACAAAGTTACAATTAGTACATTCCTTTAAATTTACATATTGCTTTTTATTCATGTAAATGTAAGGAGGAGAGTATTTATTCTATGTTTACATTATATTACCTGTATCAGTTAGATGATGAGGAACAATGAAGTTAATTCAAAACTCAGAGAAATGTACGCATCGCGAAATATATCCACCCAGATAAATGACCGTTATTTGTTTTTGATATTATAGTAAAATTAAAGTAAAATGAATTTATTTAAATAAATCATAGTAAAATACCCCGATAATCTAACCACAGTATGGTACCCTTATCACGAAAATATCATTAAAAATGGTTGATATTTGCTTTTCCATACAAGTTTTTCCAGAATAAATCCAGACTACCGCCATAGGTGCTGCCTGTCGTTATTCATATGAGGGTAATAAAAGCTATTTTTCGAATGCAACGTTGTGGAGGTTGTGCCTAAGTAGACCAGATTCGTAACTGAAACATTTTGTTGCAGCATAATTCGCTCTGAAATCAGTTTTACAAACCATTTAAACTGCTTTCATAAGCGCCATGTTACTGAACGTATTAATTAATGCGGGTGAAAGTAGTTCCATACCTATCGTGCTGAATTGTGCCTGGACCAGGAATAAAACTGATATTACATGGACAGCAAAAGTTTTCGGGAATCCTAAATGGTTTTTAATTTTATTGGTTCTATACTTCCGTCGTCATTAATTCAGTAGAAGTTACTGCAATATTGCTATGTGAACAGCAAATCAAATATTTAGAACAGTACAAAATCAAAGAACTTATCATTACGTAATAACAATTCCGTATAATTAACCCACTGCAAAAAAAGGAACTGCCAGAATATGGCGTTCAAACCGTCATTTTTGACGGGCTCGAAGCTAGTGTTTACCAATAAGTTTAAACGAAACGTGTGTCGTCTATCTACCAGAGACTCCCAGCCTAGTCTACTAATCAGTTCTGTGACGCTTTCGTAAGCAGTCCCCACCCGGAGATCCAATTGGGGAACTATTTTAACTCAGGAATATTTTACCCAGGAAGAATTCATCATTCTATATGTAATTTAATAGCATTACATGTCCTGGGGATACCATCCTGGTCTTTAATGCAGTGACTTCCCACTGCTTCTGCCCCCCCATGCCGTTGATCATTTCTGATTCAACAGCGTTTAGTGACAGTTTCCATTACTTTATTGCTGCGAAAATCGCAGCTCAAACAGCAATAATAATCCAATTGAAAGAGGATCAACTGTAGTCCTTTTCCATCAGAATAGCGAAGTTTAATGTCAGAGGATTCTGATACCCCTGAGAGACTAGCGTTGAACTGAAAACAAGTGTTACTGTTATCTAGAAGTTCAAAATATCGGCTTACAACACGATAAATTTTTATTAGGGCTTTTTGACTAGACGACGTTGAGATCGTCAAAGAGATAGGACTGGGATAAAGGAACGGCAAGGAATTCGGCCACGGAATTTTGAAGTAATCCTCGTGGCATTCCACTCGAATGATTTCGGGAAACCGTTGCAAAATTGAAATCATGTTGGGTGGACTAAATATTCTAAAGCGATAGAATAAAACGGAAAACTGATGAAAGATCAGTTAAATGACACTGATAATTTGATGAATGACTTGCGACGTGCTAGCAATTAATCCTCGCTGTTGCGTCCGTTGATTGCGTCGAAAGCCTTCCCTTTAAATCTTTGGGAATTAGCCAAGAACAGACTGTTATGTATAGCTATATAGAATAACAGGAAAAGATTCCGCTGGATGGTAGATGTTATCAACTACGTACTTCACAATACTACATGGGAATTTTAATTTATAATTTTAATTTAGCACCTGATAACTAAAAAAAAAATATGATTTCAGTAGCTCTTTCTGATGCTATAGAACAATCATTAACCTGTTAAATTAAGTAACCAGTGATGCGCTTTGCTTATTCCGTAAATGACAAGTTTTCTGTTCTTTTAAGGTCTACATTTTTGAAGAATTTTTCTATTGGGGGATAATGAATGAAAATATATTCTACTGCATTCGAAGGTGACTTTTAAAAGCCACCATCTTAAAGTGATCGCTGGTAGAGTAGCGAACATTTGCAAATGTCCTGAACCTTCTTTGTGGCGAAACAATTCGAAGGCGCAATTCTAAGCATTCTCCGACAGCCACACATGTTTCCAAAGCTCACCTTTAAAAATATTCTACATACCGTAGTGGACGAGAACTCAAAGAGATAGTCATCTTAATTCCTTCATTTTGAATTCATCTCAACTTTTGTCATTTTCTGAATTTTTGGTTATATGGATACCTTATGTTAGTTATGTAGTATGAAACAAAGAAACCACACAATGTCACGACAGAATTTTTAAAAAAAAAAATACGATTGAATACCAAACACAAACTAACTTTTGATTTTTCAAACTAATAAAATAAATTAAATCGCAACACCTGCTTAGCCTACTTGATGTTCCATTAACAAAAAATTATCTGTGACACCTTGTACTGACCAAGTACACTTCGCTTTCGAACGAACACATAGACTCAGTCGAAAGAGATTCAAAAAAATAAGTACCAACAATTATAGTTTTAAACTGTTTCCCGATAGCTGCCAACAGTGCGTAAACATCGAACTCGTGCGTGGTTGGGGGGGGGGGGTTTTCGAGCCAGGCCACGTAGCTTTCCTTTCATAACATTTTTCACACTTAAAATGAGGAACAGAACTCACAACAGCATGTGAATATTTATTTCCCTCCGTTAATTATCTCCATAGGTAATTTACAATAGTCTGATAAGAGAAAACAGTACAAAATGTCTTCTGGAATCAAAAGGGAAAAAAGCTACGCGATACGTGGGGGGGGGGGGGGGAGGTTGGGAGGGGGTGCGTTCGGGGGGGGGGGGGGGGGGGTAGGGGAAAAAGCCACGGAGGGCTACGTGGGGGGGAGAGGGGGTTCACAGGAAGCCAAAATGGAGCTACGTGGTCTATGCACGCTCCCTTACCCGTGTGAAGCTTCACAAGATGCTCCCCAAAGCCACTGTTTCCGTGGCCAATGTTAACTTCATTTACAGTTCTCGTTAAACCAGAGAGGCAGCAAGCACGTAGGAGGTAGAGCCGTCGTCAAATCCCACGGGATTACCACTCGGAAACTTTTAGGCTACAGTGAGGTCCCAATGTCTTGTCAGACAACTTGCAAGAATCTGCCGGATTTGCTCTCAGGTATGTTACAGTACAAAACAAGAATAGAAGTTTCTTTTATATAAAGAATTGTGTTTACTGTATATAGCATAACAACAGAGAATTTCTTTTTCAAGGGAATTTTTCTATTTACAGTTATAAACAGGAATTAATTTCTTCTGAACTAAGAATTTATAGCTAGGCTAAAACAAATGTAAATTGTTCGTTACTTAAAAAACAAAAACAAAAAAAAAAAGCGACTAAGACACAAGCAAAAAACAGCTAACAATTCTGCCTATGACATATATTAAATATATATAACTTAAAGCTGTTCTCAATCTATGTCACACCACATTCAGTGCCATTTACCTGTATTGTGAGTTTTTTAAGTGGTACCGTCAATTTTCATGTAAAATATTACAATTAGGAAAATTAATAATTTTTTTAGATAAAGAGAAACTGGATACCTAAACACAAAATTTCATTATATATACATATACTGAAAAATTTGCTATTAATGTCTTCTTGTATATTTGAGTTTAGCGTACTGTGAATTTGATGACGAGTGACTAAGAGCAATGAAGAAAATGTTGTGCAACCTAGAAAAATAAATAGTATTTTAATTGTCTGATCTGTAGGAAAAGTAGATGATGATATTTATCTAGAGTCCTGGACAGTCAAAGAACACATTCCTTTAGCTGAGATGGTACGCATTCCACGTTTTACTATTCTAGTGTATTCCTTTGCAATTGCACTAGATATAATACATTATATTTTTGTTTGGGCGGGGAGACGTTTGCACCTTGCTTGGCTAATTGAAGAGGTAATAACGGGTCTGAGCGGTGAGACGCGAGCTGCGTGGCTCACAGCAGGTTGATCCTGATAATCTCCTTTGGCCACGTCGGGGAAAAATCATCTCTGGCGGCGTGACGGGAATCTCTGTCCCACTGAGCCCGCCGCCGGCAATGGCGCTTGTCATCAAATCAGCTCGCACACTAACTGCCGACACGGTTCAAATGCAGCACTAAGGCGGAAATTAAAGTATCATTGGTTGGTTGGTTTGATTACATTCAGAGAGCAATTTTATCATTTGTTATAAATATTAATTGCGATGGCGCTGATTTCCGGTAGTAACTTTCCAACGCACTTATTTCTGCGCCACACGAACTTTTACGTTAAATTATTTCACTGTTTGGGACGTTATATCCGGCGATCCTGATGTAGCGACCACCTGTCAGCAGAGGGCAGTGTTCACTCAGTCATATATTTTATTTTTAAAGTTCTATAGTTTGTAGAAGAGGTATAGCAGGGATAGGTAATAATTTAATGTAATAATATTATTAATAGAATAATAATTGAGGATATTTAATTTTACAAGGTAGCGCAAATATAAAATCAGAAGAATCTCGACGCTATCGGGAGTAGAGTAAAACTGTCACTTTAGCTTCAAATGGCAATTACATGTCTAGGCGAATTTACCTTTTATATTAAGATAGGATTACACACAATATCAATGCAACACTTAGAGGTTCATTTAGCTCTTGAAAAAGCAAATAAACAAATCTACATCTATATGTACATATACACTCTGCAATTCACAAAATTGTGGGTGGCAGAGGGTTCTCAGCCTAATCTCTTTGTTGTGCATTCCAGTCCCTAATGGTACGAGGGAAAAAAGAATTCATATAAGAATCAGTGCGGCACCTTATTTCTCTAATTTTATCTTTCCTGTCATTCCGACTCAAGTAGGTTGGTGACGAAGTATTTCGCTGCACTCGTAAGTGAAAGTGGGAGTACGCATGTATACAGGGCCGGCGCTAGGAATTTCGGGCCCGGGGTAAAATGGGCAGGCGACAATGGGAGTATTCTTGGCTTCATGGCCTGAGGGCTCCTATAGTCGGTGATCGGGCCCCCCATCAGCCGGCGAGGCCCGGGTACATTTGTCCTGCTTACCCCACCCCCCCCCTAACGCCGGCCCTGCATGTATACCAATAAGTTTAAACGAAACGTGTGTCGTCTACCTACCAGAGACTCCCAGCCTAGTCTACTAATCAGTTCTGTGACGCTTTCATAATGACTGTAGCAAGCTGTCACGAATCGAGCGGCTCTTCTCTGTACTTTCTCTATACTGTCAATCAACCCCTTACGAAACGGATCCCAGATAGCACAACAGTAGTCCAAATGTTGACGCACGAGAGATTTATACGTTATCTCCTTTGTTTGTTCATTACAATTTTTCAAGATTCGACCTAGGAATCGCAGTCTAGAATTAGCTCTACCAACTAACGAATTAATGTGTAAGTCCCATTTCATGTTTCTTTGTACTGTTACTCCCAAATATTTCATAGAATCGACCATATCAATAACTGAACTGGTTACCTCGTACTTCTGAACAATCGGATTCTTTTTGTTAGTTATGCTCATTGTATTGCACTTTTTTGTACAATTTAGCGTAAGTTGCCACTCAGCGCACCAGGTCAAAATAACACCCAGGTCACGCTGATTTTCTAAGCAATCGGCCAAATTCCTTACTTCCCTATAAATAACCGCATCATCAGCAAACAATCTAAAAATGCTTTTCACTTTGTCTCCGAGACCGTTTATAAAAATTAAGAAAAGAAGTGGTCCTATTACACTTCCTTGAGGTACACCCGATGTAACATCTAGATTAGAAGAACTTACTCCTTCAACGACGACATACTGCGACCGACCAGTTAGAAAATCCTTGATCCATTCACAAAGCTGTCCGATATACCATACGCTCGAAGCTTCGCTAAAAGACGGTTGTGTGGCACAGAGTCAAATGCTTTCTAGATTAGAAGAACTTACTCCTTCAACGACGACATACTGCGACCGACCAGTTAGAAAATCCTTGATCCATTCACAAAGCTGTCCGATATACCATACGCTCGAAGCTTCGCTAAAAGACGGTTGTGTGGCACAGAGTCAAATGCTTTCTGAAAATCTAAAAAAATTGCATCTACTTGTGAACCTGCATCAATAACTTTCATTACGTCGTGTGTAAATAGGGCCAGCTGTGTTTCACATGATCTTTTCTTCCGAAATCCGTGTTGATTTGTTGTAAACAAATTATTTTCATCTAGAACTTTTCTATGACTTTGAAATTAAGCTCAAATAATTAATATATCTCGAGGAATGATTTTCGAAGTTAATATACATAATAAATCATGACATTAGACGTCGTTATCAGATGCTGTGACTTTAAATAATGAAAATAATCTTGGGAACTATGAATGCGACAAATATACCAATCAAATTTGTACGAGAATGTACCAAAAGAGTCTTGAAAAGCAAAATGTTTTCATAACAACTCTTACCGTTTTTGGCAAATTATGCCATTAGCTCAGTAGGATTTTACTGAGCAGAAACTTCTCATTCCAGGGACGCTTACGGGTCGCTATCTAGTTTCATGGAATGCACATACACTGGGCTTGGTGATGTAACACCTTACCGTAGCTGCTGCGTCTGTAGCCGGCGATGATTGAAGGTGGATTCGCGGAACGTGAGAGTTTGTGCCCCACAAGGCAGCTGCAGTCAAGCTCCACCATGTAACGCTCATATTAGCATTATTAATCGCTGATATTTTATTCGCACACGCACATACTGCGTATAATTTTACCGCCAGGCTCAATGACCTTACTGAACCCCACAGTCCCTGAGTGACCCATTCAAGGTTCCCGGATGCGTAGGTCAGGTAAAACCAGCCACCCCACTCCTCTTGTTGGGAGGCTGGCGACGTATTGTCCTGGCTGAACAACGGTGTCTACAGGTAACTGTCTCCTTAAGGACACACGTTAGCGAAGGACGCAGCACACTCAATATTCACCATATGAAAAGTTTTTGGTCCATTGTATATAAATAAATTAAATATTTACTTTGGCGCCACAGCCTATATTACAAACTTGCATATTTTATAAAATTTCTCTAAAGAAGTAAATTATAATCACCAAAGTTTTTATGAAAAATTTATTTAATACATGCTCATTAATATAATAAAATACGCCATAGAATGTAGCGTCAAGCGTCACATTATAAGTAATAATAACAGAGTACGGAAACGTTAACAAGCTCCATAAATTTAGATATCTAGGTGAGATAATTCAGATTAATGGTCTTGATAAGGAAGCAAACAGATCAAGAGCAAGAAATTTAGAACCAGCAAGCCAATTGATTGCAGATATATACAAGAAGAAGAATCTCTCAAGGAAAACCAAATCAAACACTCCAACACAGTAATCAAATCTGTGCCTCAGATTGCATGTTCTCTATGAAAACTGGAGAAATAGAAGAGATAAAGAACAAACAAATGACAATGTTGAGGAAAATTTGTGAACCATTTAAAATTGAAAAAGACAGCTTAGGCATCTGAGCAATAAAATCTATAAAAAGAAGAAGAAAATGATAGGATGTCAGACACAATCACAAAGAGCAGTATCAGTGTTTTTAGTCGGATATTGAGAATGGATAACAGGGGACTTATTAAAAAGAATTTTGAACAACGCTTAGAAGAATGGCAACCAGTGGATCCACGAAAAAAACAACGATATGATTGAGATCAGAATACGATCCAAAATTTCAAGGTCTTCCAGGTGAAGGTGAAGAGGAAACGTAACAAAATATAGACCGAAGAAAGGAAGAAACAGCAAAGTGAAAGGAAGAAGTCAAGAAAAGAAGCATCGAAATTAATGCACAGGATTACTTTTCGTGGTCCTTAGGTGGCCGAAATCGAAGAGAAGAAGTTATAGTAGCACAATGTTGATGTTTGAGCGTCATTTTATTAGCAAATTTCCATACACATCATGTATACACCAAACGCTAAATAAATAAATTCGATATAAACTCCATCGATAATTTATTCCAGTCGCTGACATACTTATCTGCTAATGAAAGTCTTTCTATTCCCTTAGACCCAAAATCAGGTGTATCCTTATGCTTAACTGTTGCCTCCCACGTACATCTAAACTACTAATTTGTTTCTCGATATCAATCCAGCCCTCAATGCCAATGTATGCTCTTATATAAATCTAGTACTCTCCTCACTCTTCTCCTGTTTTGCAATGTCTCTCAACCCCTTTATCATATTGGATATTTCTGTATACTATTTTAATTTATACAAAAAACTCTACCTACTCTCCTTTCCGTCCCCTTCATATCCAGTACTTAACCCCCACAGTGTTGGTTCTGTTATACCCCAACATACTCAAGGAAGATTTTGTCCTGTTTCTCTACCCCATTTGCCTCACATCGCCAATATGTTCCCTCCACACCCTCTCCAGTAGATACTTTCAGGCCCCCTTCACACTAAAATAATTAGAATCAGTCTGAATCAAAGTGAATCTAATTCGTGATCTCCAAACCTTCACATCAGCCGAGTCAGACCAAGTCAATCCGAATCAAATCCTCTGTTTTCCTATCTGGTATCTTCTATCGGTTGCTTTTTAGCTTTCAGCATGGATGCAGTTATAATTAACACTACTGCGATTCGAAGAAGTCAATGACGTATACAGAAAAAGTTTAGATTATTGATTCATGAAATAAATCGAAAAAGACGGGATCTTACTATTTTTCATTATCTAAATTTATTATTTATTACTTGCGTCATAAATAACACTATTTCTTTCACTTTCATAATCTAAAGTTCCACGTCAGTCGTGTCGGATTGTTGATTCATGATTGCTTGAAGTAAGAAAACTCTGACCAGCTGAATCTCGTGTGTCGTTGAATCTAGGCGGACTGAAAGGGATTTAACTCACGGGAACTGAGTCTTGGTGTGTTTTACTGGTGGACCATGTGACATTTATATCTAACCTCTGAATATTATTTCTGTCATTGGTTTATTAATTTGATGTTACTACTATGAGTTTGTTATTGTTTTAAATATAATTGATGTGATTATTTATTAGGGTATCTTAGCTTGTAAACGTAGCTAGAGAGTATATTTGGTTGAGAGTCGCGCTCTAGCGTTCGCACTGTGAAGTTCGCGAGCGGGCGCAACGAGAGAGTGTTAAATAGTACAGGTGGGAAATTTTGTGGCGAATAGTGTAAATTGTAATTGTGTGAAGATATGGCTGCTTCTAAAAGCGTTCAATTTAACGTGAATATGACTCGGTCTGTGTGTTTTTCTTTAAAATACTACAAAAATTCCTTATGATCACCTCGTAGACATGTATGCTGATATGATGGTAATTAGCAATAATTAAAATAGAACTGTCGGCTTGCAGTGACCAAGGGGTCAAACCACACACAACTCGCCGTTCCTTAGTTTAAATGCTGGGTCAAATATCAATAGCAAACCCATTGCTGTACTAAATGGGCACTAATTCAAGAAAACTAACAGAAGGATTCCATTATTGACTTAATTACTGGAGAAACATCTTTCCTTATTCTAGGGCTTTGCGTCTAATTAGTTTATAGATTACCACTGTCATGTGTACGAGGTAGCTTTATAATGTATTGGCGAGTCAGATGGAAAGAACTCACAGTGGTCCGCAGTGAGTACAACCTTGTTTTCCAGCGTTACCGACCACACGCTGTGACAGATCGAGTGTGCAGCTGGCAGTAAACGAGTTATCGTAACGCACTCTGACAGACGGGTGAGAACTGCCGACGCGCATTAGTGAAACGATGTCTGCTGACACGTCACCAGAGAGACATCACTGACAAATCAACAGCCACACCAGAGAGCTCGTCCCACTGATTCTTACTGCCTGATAAAATGTATGAACGCAACAAAAATGAAAAACACAACACTGTTAACTATTCTTTTCGTTACGTCTTGTAATACAACTTTAGTTAAGTACCTAATTATAGGTAATTACTTAATTATTATTAATTAATTTCAAACTTTATCAAAGATTTGTGATAATTGATAGCAGGGCTCATAATCAAAACTTATTTCAAAATGAAAAATTATGTAAATTGTATGTATTTTGCCTAATTTACAAATTATGCACCATCTAACAAAAATCTGCAGTGAGCACTGGAACTGTTACAACATCAGTTCGCTTACGACTGAAACAAGGATTGTCTGTCTGATGGAGCACTGTGGGCTGTAACAGTCTGTAGCGAGGCTCGTATCGTATTCAGTGCGTCAAAACTTCTCAGCGAGCGGTAACTAACGGTCTAGTTTTTGGATTTGCACTTTAATATTTACAGCCAAAATAAGACTTTATCTAACTGTTTTTAATAAATTAATTAATAAAATGACGCCAATGCAACTGTATTATGTAGGTTTATTGCCGTACGCGTTTCGCCTCTCATAGAGGCATCATCAGCGACGAATTATTTATATTAGTGGATCTTTGCTTTCTCACCAAAGATGTGTGGTTACTATCCTGAAATCCACTAATGTAAGTAATTCGTCGCTGATGATGCCTCGATGAGAGGCGAAACGCGTACGGCAATAAACCTACATAATACAGTTGCATTGGCGTCATTTTATTAATTAATTTACTGAGCAACTGCGGAAAAATGGCCAGCAAAAACATTGCATTAACTGGTTTTTATTAAAATGTTTTGATATTTATTGTTTTGTTTTTCCTAAGTACACTCCTGGAAATTGAAATAAGAACACATTGACGCCGGTGTGTAAGACCCACCATACTTGCTCCGGACACTACGAGAGGGCTGTACAAGCAATGATCAAACGCACGGCACAGCGGACACACCAGGAACAGCAGTGTTGGCCGTCGAAGGGCGCTAGCTGCGCAGTGGTTGGGCACCGCCGCAGTCAGTGTCAGCCAGTTTGCCGTGGCATACGGAGGTCCAATCTCAGTCTTTAACACTGGTAGCATGCCGCGACAGCGTGTACGTGAACCGTATGAGCAGTTGACGGACTTTGAGCGAGGGCATATAGTGGGCATGCGGGAGGCCGGGTGGACGTACCGCCGAATTGCTCAACATGTGGGGCGCGAGGTCTCCACAGTACATCGATGTTGTCGCCAGTGGTCGGCGGAAGGTGCACGTGCCTGTCGACCTGGGTCCGGACAGCAGCGACGCACGGACGCACGCCAAGACCGTCGCATCCTACGCAGTGCCGTAGGGAACCGCACCGCCACTTCCCGGCAAATTAGGGACACTGTTGCTCCTGGGGTATCAGAGAGGACCATTCGCAACCGTCTACATGAAGCTGGGCTACGGTCCCGCGCACCGTTAGGTCGTCTTCCGCTCACGCACCAACATCGTGCAGCCCACCTCCAGTGGTGTCGCGACAGGCGTGTATGGAGGGACGAATGGAGACGTGTCATCTTCAGTGATGAGAGTCGCTTCTGCCTTGGTGCCAATGATGGTCGTATGCATGTTTGGCGCCGTGCAGGTGAGCGCCACAATCAGGACTGCATACGACCGAGGCACACAGGGCCAACACCCGGCATCATGGTGTGGGGAGCGATCTCCTACACTGGCCGTACACCTCTGGTGATCGTCGAGGGGACACTGAACAGTGCACGGTACATTCAAACCGTCATCGAACCCATCGTTCTACCATCCTAGACCGGCAAGGGAACATGCTGTTCCAACAGGACAATGCACGTCCACATGTATCCCGTGGCACCTAACGTGCTCTAGAAGGTGTAAGTCAACTACCCTGGCCAGCGAGATCTCCGGATCTGTCCCCAATTGAGCATGTTTGGGACTGGACGAAACGTCGTCTCACGCGGTCTGCACGTCCAGCACGAACGCTGGTCCAGCTGAGGCGCCAGGTGGAAATGGCTTGGCATGCCGTTCCACAGGACTACATCCAGCACCTCTACGATCGTCTCCATGGGAGAATTGCAGCCTGCATTGCTGCGAAAGGTGGATATACACGGTACTAGTGCCGACATTGTGCATGCTCTGTTGCCTGTGTCTATGTGCCTATGGTTCTGTCTGTGTGATCATGTGTTGTACCTGACCCCAGGAATGTGTATATAAAGTTTCCCATTCCTGGGACAATGAATTCACGGTGTTCTTATTTCAATTTCCAGGAGTGTATAATTTTGTATATAGCATTTTCTAGAATGTCTTTATCTTTATTTTGAGTCTAGTTTAATTCCAACTCGGTTATTGATTTTAGGTGCCATAGATACCATTGTGAGTTACAAGCTGTCAACCGTCGTGAATGAACGTAGACGGGAATCGCTCAACTTGTTGCCCACCGGTGAAGAACAGCTCGTCTGTCTGGGGTTGTCTCACCCTGGCCAAATAGATCTCTCTGCCTTCTAAAAAGATGATCTCTCTTTCAACAAAGCAAACTTCAGCGGATGTCTTAATTCTGGCGTAGAATCAGAGTACTTCTCGCCTTTTGGCAACAAACCATGTCAACGTGATAGATTCACTTGGTTGGGGCTGCAGGAAATTTGGTGTGGGTGCGATGGTACCACCAATCCAGCACGATAATTTATTTTAAAACTTGAAGCAGGAAACATTCCACAGCTTCACACAATAGTTTTACTGTTCTGCCCTGGAACATTTGAGGAGTTTCTTTATAGCAGAACCAATTTTTGAGCACGTCCAGCTGAGGAAAAAATTCAGCTATTGCCTGCAATACCCGGACTATCCACCGTGATGAATAAAAATTCCAGTACCTCCCTGACATAACGATAAGCTATCTTTATCGAAAAGTTCGAGTCCCACTTTAATATGTAACGGTATGGTGGCTCAGTGGTTAAGGTGTCTGACAGGATACCCGGTAATCCCTGTCTCGGCGGGGATTTTCATAGACACTTAACCCGACCTCAACCTCTGGCACAGCTTGCTGTGTAATGCGAAGTACGCTAGCACTCTTCCATGGTCCGAATTCCACGTTAAACTGTAGGTCTCCTGTATCCGATAGGATTGCCAGGTTAGGTTTAAGGGGGCTACGACAAAGGCGGAATGCGGAGGTAATAGAAACCTTAGATCATTACGACCACACGGAATAATTATTATACTTGAATTTAATTTGAGGCTACATTACAGTCTTCAAGTCTGAACTAAAACGGCGTCTTTATATGTATGGAACCTCCGCTCCTTAGTAGCACCCTAAACTGGTCTTTTCAGAAATATCTTCACTGTCACACTTCTCTGCCTTTACTGTTTTATTATATGTATAGACAATAAATCTTTTGGGTATATATTTTTGCCATATAGTCTCAATGAGAAACACTGGTTTGTACACGTCTCAGAAGGACCCGTCAGCGTCCTACCCAGCGTATTTACATCTGGACAGGTGAAGTGTAATTACAGTTCTGGATACTAAAGCAATCTGGGTATGCGTTGGGCTTATCATCTTTTAACGTACATGCCAAAATTTTACACACAATGTATTTATACGAATTTTGTGTATTTATGAGCTGTTTTAGCAGGTTAAGAATATAATGGAGTTCTCTCCCATTTAGAACCGAGGCACACTAGTCCTTTGACATTAGACGCGTGCTATAACATAAGGATTGGCAAGTATAGGAAATTATCGAGGTTAAGCTCACTGCGGGAACAACATCTCTCACCCGCAGGACATTAAACCCATGATGCAATCCCAAATACACCTACGAAATTAGGGTCAGGCGCATAGATCACTATACGCAGTACTATGTCATGGAGGTGGGACGCACGTACAGTGTTTTTTACCGTTATCACTTTACGTCTCATCCACGTGATTAGAAGTGGAAAAGGATTTGGGCCAAAAACGGGAATCAAGGAATCATCCGGGCATTCGCCTGGAATTATTTGGGGGAAACCATGGAAAATCAAAATCTGGATGGCTGGATGGGGATTCGAATCTGCGTCCTCACGAATGCGAGGCCAGAGCGCTTAAAGTTGTGTTTTACAGTTTTGCAAGGCCACTGTGAGTAGAGTTTTATTGGATGTTAATTCTTCATCATTTTTTATCAAGAAGTAACTGCGCAGACAGGATGCTCCTTCGTTTGTCTCTATGACTTTGAAATGCCAATATACCTAATGCGTTTTAAATTGCTTTTCTCGATATCAGGATGTAGTTCATCTAAGTAGATTTTTTAAAATGGCATTTGACCTTGTCAGCCATACAGCCAGCACAATGTGTTCGTGATTTTCCAACGTGTACATACCGTATTACATTTATTATTATTTTTTTCTATCTGGTAAGTATAAAACAAGACGGACGCGACACATAGTTAAAACCACCCAAGCCCTATGCCGGACTCGAACCGGCGATCCCTGGAAAGCGAAGCAGGCTCGCTACCCCTAGGCTGCCGGCGTCAGCTTAGTTGATTTTAATAAGTTATGTAATTCCTGATGCATTCGAGGGGGCCACGCTGGGCTGAGATGTATCCTGTGTGGTGTACCACTGCGGCGATTGCATGTGTCACGTACCGTCGTCACATGTCGCCTACTGTGTACCCCAGTCTTAACACAAGTCTCGTCCACTTGAATCTTAAGCCAATGAGAGCTCCATCTGAACGCTTCGTAGTCAGAGCAGGAACGCAGTTTGCTTCGAGAAGTACATCGCCAACGACGAAGCCATAATCATCTTTGATTTACGCAGACTCGTGGTTTGGAAAGGACCTCAATCTAGGGTAGGCGTGGGCAAAATATATCGATGTATCGATATATCGATATTTTTTCTAAATATAATCGATATTTATCGGCGATATTTTTATTTTCGATATATCGATACATCGATATTGTATTTGGTGTATCGATTGTAAGCACCAATTCGATATTTTTTCTACGAACGCTATTCTGTATCCAATTTAATCGTTACATGTATATAGGATAAAAATACGTACATATCGAATCTTCTAAAAGTGGCTTATAAGTAAATTCGTCGAAATATAACAGCTTCATCAACGGTTGAGAGGTTAAAAAAAGCTGTTAAATTTTAACAACTTTACGTTAAAATCATTTTTATGTTAGCATGTAAGCGGTTATTTTATCTTTGTAGTTGAAAAATTCTCTTTTCTACATTTTTTTTCATTTACGAATAACAATTAATGGGTTGATAAACCACAAGTCATTATGAATGACCGTTAATTCATTTAAATGTCTGCAATCCAGTCTACAGTCAAAACTGCTTAATCGCAAGGAATACGTTACGTAAATATGCCGCAAATACGAAAATCTTGAATACGGAATGGTAGTTTATATAGGATTATAGGGAATACGTGCCAAGTATACAGAAAAATTTTGATGTAATGGAGTGATTGTCGCACTTTGAACTTAATAAACCAATTCTGGATTGCTTTAAATCTTCTATCCTAATGTTCATTGTAATGCTCTTTAAAATATGCATAAGGACATATATTCTCGTGAATTACAGCCCCACTGAAGAATACTTTCTTGTGATTGCTGTCTTCGATTGATGTAGTGAGAGCGATTTTTAGTTTTTCAATCACTGCGACACCAACACAAGATATCGCAGATGAAATATCAATTTGGTCAACACATGAAAAGCTATTATCCCTTAGCACTACTGTTATGCAAGAGGTTCCAAGCTCTGGCTCAGTCCCTAATGAGTTTAAGCAGTATCTGGACCAAACATTAATAGACAGAAAATCAGACCCAGTTAAGTTTTGGGTGAATTGCCAGCGCTCCAAGCCAGTGCTTTCGGAAATCGCGCTGAAATACCTTATATGTCAAGTTTCTTCTGTTGTGTCCGAAAGAGTGGCTTCTGCAGTCAACTTAGCTGTACCGAACAACAGGAGTAGATTGACGGGGGAGCTTTTAATGTCCATATCAGACGAACACTGGTTTGATTGATTGACAAAATTAATAAAAGTTTGTATAATTTTTAATTTTCAGAATTCTCTTAAATATTTTGATGTATTTTATGATTTTTTTTTTAGATAATTACTCCCTTTAGCCAAAAATATCGAAATATGCCATCCCTTAATCTAGGGTAGACTATGATTTAAGTTCCTGACTAAAACACAAGTATTTATTTCATTTTCGCAAGTTTTTCTACAATGCTTTGTGTATTGTGTTTTCAATAGTTATCCTCAGGTATTAACAAATCTAAATAGAAGCCTTCATTTCTGAAAGTAAGTTTTATTTTCAATGTGTGTTGTTGATAATATATTTATTAACAATTACTCCGCGAATTAAACTTATTTTTAAATAGTAGTCAATAAGAGCTTCGACTGCGGGAATCAAATTCCATTTCTAAGAGAGATTCACGAAAAAAAACAAACTGTGCGGGTTTCCTAATGGTTTCAAACTGAGTGCAGCCTGGGGCTCAAGTTATATAACGAGGTTTAGTTTATCTTAATGTCGCATCGAAAAGCTGAGAAATAAACAATAACGTGTCTGTTCTTCTCTGTTTGCTGAACATGATTCACGAAATTCATACTGGTTGATTTTGATATGATTTCAAACACTGTACGTTTCATTTTCAAGCAGCGTCGAAAAACAGAATTTAACTTAAAAGTGTACACAAATAGTATCCTTTAAATGAAAAGTTGTTTTTCGCGGCTGAAAAATTTACCGTGATACATATCAAAGGTATTGTATAATTCGGAATTGTAAGTTATATTCATAATTAGTTTAGCAATTTTAAAAAAAATGTATATCCTTCCATCTGCATGTACTGTAAATGCGACTGCGGTAATGGTCTGGGAGCGGAGTCTCGTTAATGTAATTTCCGAATTGGTACTGACAAGGAGAGGGCACGACCTTGGGATTTTATTTTTGGATGAGACTTTGCGTAATAATTGTACCCCTTTAGGATGTTTGCCTCCTGCAATCGTAAGACGCAACGCTGAATAGATTCGGAGAAAACGGCCTTTAAACATTCAAGCCCAGCTTATATACCAGTGAAATCCCAGTCAGGAGAGCAGTGGAACAGCCCAGTCAGTAACTAGCCTGCGTCATGCCTGGGCGCTCTGGGTTCGGGTTTTCATTTTTTTTTTTTTTTTCCTACAATTAAATAAGTATTTATTCATTGTTATTGATTATTTAATTTATATTTCAAATTTTAAACTATAATATAAGTTTATTAACTACCCTATAACTTACTTAAAATACTTTAAAACTATAATAGTTACAATATTCTTTAAATATAATTAAATTTTAAGTTATTTTATTAACAATGTTATAAGTTTTATTTCGTACAATACCGTTGTTCTTGTGAAAAATCCGCTGTCAATAACTGTGCTCGATGCCAAAAGAATGTTTTTTTAAATGTTTTTACGATTATTATCATCCCAGCTCACGTTTGTAATAAAAAATGTGTTAAATCAATAATCAAAAAACGTGATAAAAGTTTTTTACTTATGAATAAATATTACAATAAAATATTGTAACTATTATAGTTTTATGGTATTTTAAGTTAAGGGGTAGTTGATATAAATTTAAAAAAAATAGACGAAATCGAGATTCGAACCCAGAGTGCCCAGTCATGACGCAGGATCGTTACTAACTGGGCTGTTGCGCTGCTAGCCTGACCGGAATTTCACTACTATATAAGCTGGGCTTGAATTTTAAAGGCCGTTTTCTCCGGATCTATTGAGCGTTGCATCTTACGATTGCAGGAGGTAAACATCCTAAAGGGATACAATTATTACGCAAAGTCTCATCCAAAAATAAAATCCCAAGGTCCTGCCCTTCCCTTGTGAGTGTCGTCTTTAGCACGCACACCCCGAACATAGTCCTCGCATGTTCTCAGTGCCACTCACGACTGGATGTTGAAAGGAGCAGAACGCTGAGTTCTGACATTGTGTATCGGTTGTTTACATGAACTGAACGACGAGTTTTCCCAGTGATTTTTCGTTTCCTTTGGGGGCGTCCATTAACTAGGTGAAATAGGGGAAAGGGGGGGGGGGGGGTTCCGACGAAATCTCACCAGAGGAGGGGGGTCAACGGAAATCTCATGTCATCTTTTTAATTTCTTGAAGAACAATAGAGCTACAAAAAAAAAGCCTACAAACCACGCCGATACCGACTTTAGGGGGGGGGGAGGTAACTGCCCTAAGAAGCAAGAGAGCTACCAAAAAAAAAAAAACTATGAGGTCGGTCAGCAGTAGAAGGGGGGTGGAGATCTCACGTCATCATACGGGAGGGGGGGGGGAGCCCGACCAGATCTCACAAAATTTCACCACGGGTGGGGGGGGGGGACGAGTGGTTCGGAATTCCGGAAAAAAACGCTTCACCTAATTAATGGACGCCCACCAAATAATTTTTTAGACACGCTCTTTAGAGAAGCAGTAGTGTTCGTGGGGTGAAACAGCTACGGTCTGGATTGCTACATGGTTGTGTATAATTATCGCGAATTGTCGCGCTGTCCCATTTGCGAGATTGTGCGTTGTTTTTTTTTACGTTTCGTCGAGGTCATTAGAGGCATGGAGGAAGGAAATATATGGAGACGACGCAAGAGACCTTCACCACGCCTTGAAGTCGGGCAGAGGAGGAGTGGGTGGGCATGGCCGCTTCCATACATACACGGGGAATATGTACAAAAATCTCAAGGGGACTCTAGGATAAACGTGACGCCGCACTCTGGTGTTGGATTATTATGTAACTCGATGAGACAAATAAAAAAATAAGATTAAAGTTTTTTTATATCCTGCTTAGTTTTCGAGATATTTTGTCTCAAACGTGAAATGTTTTTGGTTGAAATTCAGAAGAAAAAATTGGTCAAAGTCAAATTTGATGACGGATTCTTATTTAAAAAGACGAGACAGATAAAAAATAAAGAATAAAAAGTTTAGATATCTCGCCTATTTCTCGAGATATATTGTATCAAAAGTGAGGTGTCTTGAGTTGAAATGCAGAAAAAAAATTTCGCAGAAGTCAAATTTAATGATCGATTCTTATGTAACACGACGAGACAAATCCAAAATAAAGAATAAAATATTTCGATATCTCGCTTAGTTTTCGGGATATACTGGGACTGGGTTGATACGCGGCCTGGACTAAAAATTAATTCTGCCAAAACCACAATGAATTACATGGTGGACATGCAGAATGGATATTTCAGTTGTTTTTACTACCACTTGTGGTTAGGTTGAGATGAGGCCTAGACCAGAATAAAAATAGTTATTTTGTTACCATACATCGTAAGCTTAATTGGGAATAGCTGGAAGTTGGAGTAGTTTCCATCGCGATACACGTTTTGTCACTAACTTGGTCCTCATAAAATTACTAACAGTAATAGATAAATTCTTTGTCCCTTATGGAACAACAATACTATTCTGGTACAGACTGCATTTAGACCTAACCACAATCTCCATTAAATTGCCACTACAGAATCAAACTATGTAGACATACCCACACACGCGTATTTGAATCGCAAACTGTATTTGCGGTAACGACATCGTTTGCTTCATCAAGATTCCTAGATTGCATAGCATAATTTAACACATTTAATTTCATCATGCATTGTCAGTATAAACTGCAACGTGACGAAAGAAAGCGCAATACTAAATTAACTGAACAGCGATGTAAAACACACCCCTTTAAATCTCATTTTCAACACTCGTTAAAAAAATAATGCTAGTTTATTACGTGCAAAATAGCAAGGTATGCTGATTTTCTACACTACACCAACAAAAATTTGAGAACAAAGTCATCCATTGAGAGCTATGACTAAATATTTATAGACAGGCAGCGAAGTTTGCAATTCCTACCGCCCACTTCAACAACGATAATTAGAATTCAACTTACTTATGAAATGATATTCCAGGTTCCTTCCTCTCTTGCCAATTTGTGCAACCGTATGCAACACAAGATGGCATTATAAAACACTTATACACATCACAAAATGAAATAATCACAGCATCTAACAGCATGTGAACATCGCATTTGTTTGGAAGCGCAATATCGCCGCTGCCGCCACTACGCATGCGTGAGAGTTTAGAGCCTGCTTCACAGATTTAACGTCACTTCTCCTCCATATATTTCCTTCCTCCATGATTAGAGGCGGCAAAGGTAAGGGAACAAGCAACTGGAAGGAATTCGGCCATGGCCTGTTTCCTGTTTGAAGGAACCATCCCGGCATTCGCCTAGAATGATTTAGGGATTTAGGGAAACCCTGAAAAACCGAAAACTGGATGCCTGGACGGGGATTCGAACCTGCGTCTTCCCGAATGCGAGGCCAGAGCGTTACCGCTAACCTACCACGATCGGCTCTGTTCGCTGCCGGGACAGGCGCGGCTGTGGAATCGTTCAGCAAAGATGTTACTCCTAACATTACTGCGGGGAAACAACTATTTAAACGTTGTACCATGTAATAATTATCAGTAGTTTAACTCATTCCGTCCTCGCATTCGGGAGGACGCGGATTCGAATCCCCGCCCGGGCATCCAGATTTGGGTTTTCCATGGTTTCCCCAAATCACTCCACGCGAATGCCGCGATGCTTCCTTCAAAAAGGTCATGGTCGAATTCCTTCCCGTTCCTTGTCCCCAGTCCCATACCGCCTCTAATGACCTTAGCCGTCGACGAGGCGTAAAGCAATAAGTAAACAACAAAACAAAACAAAAAAACTCATTCCGTAATCCCACTAGAGTTCGTATTGTATTTGCAACATTATTGGGCGCAGTTGAGGAAGTAAATTTTTCGTGTGAAGGCATCGCTAGAAGGCTTGACTTCATCTCATAACCTTCAGTGAAATAAAAAAGTAGCAACAGTTAGTAACTTACATAATTTCTCTTGACGCTAAATTTGTATATTTTCAATAAAGCTAATTGCATGACAACCTTGTACAGCCAATTCCCTTGGTTTACTACATGCAAGTCATGTGATACAGAAGTATGATATTTTATTTTGCAAGATTAGTTCTGTAAGCCTTCAACACATAGATGGAGCTTAGTTCACATTGCACATTTCTTTACGCGGTAGTCATGTCAGTTTGAAAGGGACGAAGTGTGTGTGATCCTCCGATGTGGATGTGGCCACGAATCTTGAAGAAAGCGCGCAGGGGGAGGCGGGCAACTGAAATTGTGGCGCTGTCTCGTAAACAATCCGGCCAATAAGCTGGCTACTCCAACACGGCACACCCAAGATTCGTATCAGCCTCGCTTGCACGGCTGTAGAAACATAATTGCCTTACACTTTATACTAGAATCGGGTGTACAAACTAAACAACTCTTATCAGTTTTATTTTTCCTTTAAGGAATTAGTCTCAACTTGGAGACGATTTCATGAAATGAAAACTTTGTAGTGTGTAAGTTAGTAGTACATAAATTTGTAATTTCGCGCTTCAACTGTCGGTTCTACCGTTGATTTGTTTTAGTCTCATTATTGTATAGATTTAATAAATTACGTTCCTCAAGTTTAAAAAGAACCATTAATAAATAGAAGAAATTAGGTATAAGAACTGTAATAGTAATGTTTAATTTTCTGTTCGAGTAAGGAATATTCATACCAATATTTGTACGAAAAAACTATTGTATAACGATTTTTCTTGACGCAATTACAAATAGCGGTAAACCTAAAATTCAAAGACATCATTCCAGTAGGATTATTTGTGAATTTTAGGAATGCCTGAACATATAAAATAGCCCAGTTGCCAATACTTCAGAAAACACTACATATATAACAAAAAATCAACATACAAAAATTTTGTCCTCACAAAACAAATGCAATATCATTATTACCAGGAACATGCAATCAAAACTCAGTATACAGAAAACAGCAGATGAGACAGTCATGGTAGCTCGCTTTCCAACCCTCCTACAGGACTAGCTGAATTACACACTCTAATCACCTCACAAAAAAGTTTTAACTCAGTAAAAAATATTTTATTCAGAAAAATGATTGAAATTGGGTAATCTAGTATTGGAAATAATGACTTCCTTCAGCGGGGATGGAAATAAGAAAATTACAGAAATCATACCTAAATCGTATTACATTAAACGTAATTCTAATAGACTCGCTGACGAAAAAAATTTCCTCTTAAATAAAGCAAAACCATAACATGTAAATTCCATTCCGGCAGAAAATTATACTTAAGATTATCAGCCTCACCATATTTAAAGAATACAAAAAAAATTAAGTATTAAAAAAGTATTGACAGTAAACATAGTTCTTCAGAATTCCAGTCAATTTGGAAATAGCTACAGACTACTGAATAATACACACATCACAAAAAAATTTAGTATAAGCTCCGGTGCGACGCAGAACGAATGCGAGGACGGAATGTGTTAAACTACTGATAATTATTACTGGTACAACGTGGGATCGAATCAAATACCCCCAGTAGAAGTTAACAACTATAAAGAAATCAAAAGATTAGATATGGGTTGACGAACGTTATTAAAGCTGAATCATAGTTACATCAAATGTACGAAGCTGGAATTAAATCCTATGAAACATAGTAATTACAAAACTCTGACCCAGGAATAAACGGAAAATATTGGTATCGTGAATCAGCACGTTACGAAATATTGCATCATCGCAATTCCAAACATTGACAACCGCTTCAATGCGAAACTAATAGCTGGCGCTACAGGAACATTTAACAAGATAAAAAAAAAAAAAAAAAAAAAAAAACGCAACAGACGCAGTAAACACACAAAGTTCATTCAGTAATGAATCAAAAATCAAAATGTGCTATCATGCAGAAAGAAGGAAAACAAAGTAAACAGCTCAGTAGAAATACAACTAGAAATAAGAATCATCAATTATGACTATTCATACAAAATTGTGCCTAGTGTAGTAAGCTACTACAAACATACGGAAAACTGAAAAGAAAGCTTTAGTTCAAATACCAGGAACTTATTGAGACATTAATGTAAGTACAGTAATTATTCCCGATTTGCTGAATGCGTTCCAGTGCATTATTACGGGTACACTAAATAAATCAAAATATCATAAATTAATAAACATATCCTTATTAAAACATAAAACCTTTTTTTTTTTAATGTTTAAGCAGAAGATAACTACGACGTATGAGTATTTACTGTACAAAGCACCCAGCGAGCCAGTGTGCTCGCTTATTATAAGCCGCACATTATTAAGCTCAGTCATAAACAAAGATAACATGCAATAAACAGTAAAAAAACATCCATAGAATGACACAAAACGTAGGCAATAAAAACGTTCAAGTGGCAAAAAACAGTTTAGCGAAAGATAAATACCTGGTAGCAAATAGTTGATTAATAAAACCAGGCAATGAATTGTTATAATAATTATTAGTGAGGTGTTTTATTAACCTACATCTGATAGCAGCGTGGCAATCAAAAAACAGCAGACTTTAATTAAAGTGAACAAAAACATGATATTAATACATATCAGTACACAGTTTGTTAACACAAATAAATGCACGATTACAAATAAACACTGCATCGTTTATTTCTATGGAAGTGATGATGTTTGAGAGTAAAACGAGTCACGTATTATACAGAATGTATTTTCAAATAGCAAAATGTATTAGCCGTGGTAGTACCTGTTTCTCATAAATTGTAAAGTACTGTAAAATACTAGAGCTTATACGGTCAGATATCTCATATATGACAAACCAGCATCACGAACGAAAGACCAATGCCAGGATAAGGCTCAAGTATTACAGTTTTAACCTCATTTCATGCATGGGAAAATATGAACGGTTCATTGTTATCTACTGTGTGCTTCTCACTAAAAAGTAAGAGAAAAAATATTTCTCTGTAGCTCTGATTTGTGCACTGTTTTATGTTGTAATAATATTTTCACCTGCAGATGCGAGAGCGACTAAAATCTTTTTTGGTTTCAACCGTCGATGGTGTAATTACGTGCAAACGAAAATCCATAGACCATTATTCTCTGCAAACAGGTGTAAAATTTTTATAAAATTCACAAATTTGTTTCTAATACTGTAAATACCGTTCTATTCCTGTATTAACAAATTGATTCAAAAATTTACCAATAAGCCTGATTTTTAACGCACGCGTATATTTTTTTCCTCCGATTCGGCTACCAGGAACCACATGGGCACCGGCTACTGGCCACTACAGGTGTCCAGTGAGACTCATGAGGGGGAGGGGGCTAACAGGGGCTATTACTCCTGGCGTGCCTAAGCTACTGAAGGAAGCTTACGTTGCCACCAATCTGCGAAACGTGTAGCTTTGTGTGTTCTGTATGATAAGTGTATTTTTGTTTGATATTCGCCTTGATGACTGTGGGAAACTCCAATCAGGTCGGCCGGGATGCTCGTGCCTAATGTTGCAAATTGATAAACACAACAACACAACAAAAAATTTTTTTCTTCAGATTTGTGAAGAAAAACATTTAAAAAAACTATGCACCCTTGTTTTTTTAGAAAAATATATTTGATAAATTATAGTTTTAATTAAGGAACTTGTGTTTTAAATATTACTGAATCATATTATGTCTTACATAATGATTCATAAATGTATCTACATAGGTAACATAATTTTATTCATCCTCTATGTCAGTACCACACTCACTAGTATCAGCACTACCAACACTAGTTCGGTCGGTGTCGGAATTTTCTGTCTCTTCTTCTGTCTCCTCTAGATCCTTAACTTCAGTTACATTTTCTTTTACTGGTTGTTCTTGTATTGTACGCAAAAGATTTTGAGATTGCAATTTTAAATAATGAGCAAAGTACACACTGTGCATAAATACTGCACCAATAGTTCTGTAGTACGGTCTTTTAAGTTTGAATTTCAATCTATTAGCATACAAAATAGGAGCTTTATTTCTTTTCAGTCGTTGGTTAACGCCAACGGTTGCAAGGAAACGGTTCATAACTACTGACAATTAAATGAGTCAGTATCACTATACACCGAGAGTTTAACAAGTATACGAATATAAGGAAAAAGGAGGCAAAAAACCGTAGTTAAATTTTAAATTCCCAATTTTTTGAAAAAATCCGTAGGTTTACAGATAAATCCGTAGGGCTGGCAGCACTAGTTTAAATAGCGAGTATCAGTCCAAACAACGAGGAACGGGGATTCCTTCTCGTGCAACCTAGCCTCTTCGGGAAGTCCCCGTTCATAAAAGATAATTTCAGTCAATGTTGCCAATATTTTAATTTTTTTTTCTACTGAATCAGAAAAATATAGTTGATTTAAAAATTAAGATAATTACTTAGAATAAACTCTAAAACAATCATAATAAACGATAAATGCTTTACAAATTTAAGATTTAGTAATTATGAAAAAAACATGTCCCAGAAAAAAAACATGTCCCAGAAAAAAAAAGGTGTTTTTTTAGGGTTTTTTTCAGTTTTTTTTCAGTTTTTTTTTCATGTTTTTTTTTTCAAGTCAGAAAAAAACGTTTTTTACAACACTACTCGTGCCCTGTCCCGTTGTACCTCCCTAATCCAGTGTGTGAAAACTACGAAGTACCCTAGAAAGTTGTAGCTCATCTTAGACGTAGAAAGGAAATTAGCTGATGTTACTCCCCCTCAGTGTGAATTACAGCATTAATATCGTACTACTGGTCGAAAGAATACCCTTTCTCTTGATAAATTTATCAGTTATGTACTTTATTCGTCAATCACCAGATATTCAATACCCCTCACTCAATCAGTCGTTGAGGATAGCCTCCTCGTCATGAATTCCATCAGCAACGATGGCGTAAGTCTATCACTCGCCAGAGAAGCTGTCCTAGTTAAAGATCCCAACTTCACTCGCTTAATCTGGTTATTTGAATATTCGGTGCGATGCAGAGAATACCAATGAAGATCTATAGTAAAAGACAAATTATATAAAGATTGGGATAATGTATGGAGAGATACATCTGTTACGAAAAGTAAATACTACCCTAAGATACAATCTGAAATTGTAAAACGACCAGGGTTCCAAAACATCTGGTGTCCTAGAAACCTATGTATCACCATTTCATGACTTAAATTTGGACATGCACGATTCAAGAAGCACTTATGTAGGATCGGTGTGGTAGAGGAACCATACTGACAGTGTCGGCAGATGGAAGATGCTGATCATATATTCTTTGGTTGTCCACGTAACAAGCACGTTTCTAACAACCTAATTAAGAACTTGGCGCAGCCTTGCTAACCACAAACAGATATAAAGTCTTCTTCCTTATGCATACATTTCTATCGCAATTTCTACGAGAATTGTAATATTTAATAATTTTATAATCAATTGTACTATATCCAAGTATCCCATGTATTTACAAACCCTGTAAACAGGCCATTATAATGTGTATGACGTATTGTTATACTTAATATTTTGATGTATATAACGTAATATAAAACTTATTATTTTATTGTATGTATGTGCTAAGCAAATATACTATCTTACGTACACAGCGTATTATGTATGTAAATGTATTAGTTCCGTATTTTAATGTGTGTAAAGTGCTATGTAAACCTGCTAACCTATGTATGTAATATATATTAATATTAATTATTATGATATATTAAACACGTGTAAACTTGGCAATGACTAAATAGCCTGTATAGCTAAAGGCCAAATAAAAAAAAAATCCATAATGAAAAACAATTGGCTAATTGAAATTAAAAAGGACTTCCAGGATATCGGAATCGCAGATGATATCATACAGGACAGATACAGATTTGCTAACAAACAGTATATTAGAAGAAGGTACACTTGGACTGAAGAATGTAGGAAAGAGCTCAGCTAGAGGATCAAGAGATTTTGGGAAAATAAGAAAAACACATCTGCTAAAAGTTCATTCACGTTCCTCAGTTGGGTACAAGCATGATAGAAGAAGATCCATATACGTAGCACAGGGTGAGCGTCTACCACGTATCTATTTTCTAGCATAAGTTGTAATAAGCTCAATTAAGGTTGCGACAAATAGATTCTGTGCTAAAAACTTTGCAATGTGAACGGTCTCTTTGACTGAATTTCCGTTCTTGACACTACTCATACCTGACCCTTAACTTGCTTTGTCTTTCCGAATAAGGACTTCGTTTTAGTCGTAACCCATTATGTTTTCGTATTTGGGCAGACTGCTTGTAGAAACTGCAGCATGTTGGTAACATCTGTAACGTCCGAGCATTGTGGGGAATGTAGCCCAGACAGTTATTATCTAGTGGGTTACGGTCTGGAAATTATCCTGCAGGTACTCACTATTGTATCACCGGTTCGGCAGAAATAGGCAACATAGTTCCTTAATCAGAATATAAAAAATTATCGTGGTATAATAGATATATTTCACACGGAGAATTAACGGTCTTGTGGCTCAGTGGTTAATGTGTCTGTCTGGGGAACGAAAGGTCCCTGGTTCGAATCTCTATGTCAGCGGGGGTTTTCATAGGCCCTTAATCCGACCTTCAACTATGGCACAGCTTTCTGTGTAATGTGAAGTACGCCAGAACACTTCCGTGGTTCGAATTCCACGTTAAACTGTAGGTCCCCTGTACCCGGCAGGATTACCGGGTTAGGTTAACGCGGCTACGATAGGGACAGAATGTGCAGTCAATAGAAACCCTGTCACCAGGCCATTACGACCTCACGGAATTAATAGACATATATATTTTATGGAGATTGATAATTGTCTGGTTTTCTGCCGTGGGAATTACTATTGAACTCATGTACAGTAGAAGTCCGATTATCCGAGGTAAACGGGACCGGGACCACCTCGGATAACGAAAAACTCGGATTACTGGAGATCAAGGAAACAGGTTACAGTGAATCAAAAAACGTATTGAAACTGAAATAATACAATTTGTTTATAGTGTAAAACTAATTTGTGAAGCAATAAAGTTATTTTTTGTACATTAATTACGATCACTTGCCAAAAACGTCTTTAATTGTCTTCTGTGTAATAATTTTGTTTCTCTTCTTAGCGGAAGTATAGCGCCAACGCTGTAGTATCGTTATGTCGGCTGCTGTGCTTTCTTCCTGTTGCTCAATATACTCAAGTGCTGCTTTTATTCTGTTTAAACCATTAGCATGAGAAATTTTTTGAATAGTTTCATTTTTATCTTCTTCGTCTTCTTCTCCTTGTCCGCTGACAACCATATTAACAATTTCATCATCGTTAAACTGATTTTGATCGTCATCCAACAACCAAAAGCTCGACCCAACAACAGCCAGTAGACCTGATTCATACTCGACACATCAACAGGCGATACACACAAGCGTTACAGTACCACGCTTAATATCGTAAAGACTCTAGTTGGAAAAATATTCTATATCTTCATAAAATCTCCGTATCATGTTTCAAAAATTTGCCTCGGTTAACCCGGCGGCTCTGGATATTCGGAACTCGGATAACCGGACTTTTACTGTAATTCGAAAAGTATAGTGGGTATAATAAAAATGGTACATCTTTGGGTTTAATTGGTTATATAAATCGCTTTTCTCTGAAACATATATTTGTTAAATAACAATTGTATTTAAGTAGTGAGATATGTGGTGGAAGTCCTACGGGTTCTAAAACATCAGAAACGATGTGGTAGATGGCGCGTTGTATAGCCGACGAGGATCGCCTGTTAAGCGCGGTGTGGAGGCGTGTGCTTGTCACAAACACGCTGTAGGCTCTGGACAGCTGACCCTGTAGCTTCCAGGAAAGGTCACGCGATCCATAAAGGCGCGCAGCATCCGCGCGTCACCTGCGGGTGACTCCGATCAGCCAATTACTCGTCCCTCCTGCGTGCACGGTCGAGAGGCCTCCGCGAGCCGCTGAGGGGGTTGAAATTTACCTCACACGCCCCCAGTCATTCTACGAAACAAGCCTCACAACAACAAAGGACAATTACAGCGGCAAGTTCCAAAATTCCTACGCGTACGTTACACACAAAACATGGGCTTCCTCTGCCTCAGAACAGTTGTTAACATCCGGGGAGACATGTGTAAGTGGCGCAAATTGAACTCAGAGTCTACTGCTCGAGGTAAGCGGCACTGGTCTGAAACACTTTAAACTAAATCCACCGCTATTCTGAAGTGTGTGCCTTTCATCTAAAAAATAGGAAAGCTCAGCTTAAGCTAAAAGAAATGTGGTCAGGTATCGAACTGCAGACATGTAAAACCCCAAAATATCTTGGAGTGACGCTGGAAAGAACCCTCAAATATAAGAAGCACTGCATGAATTGCAAAAAGAAGATCTCTACAAGAAACAACTTACTGCGCAAATTAGTTGGGTCACAGGTAGATGTAGCCCTCAATAACACCTGTAGGCTAGTGACAGGTTGCTTAAAACCTACCCCAATTGATAGGCTTTACCAGCTTTCGGGCATTGCACCATCCAGTATCCGCAGAGAAGTGGCTGCGAACAAGGAGAGGACCAAAGTAGAACGGGAAAGCGCTCATCCACTGCATGGCCATACACCACCAGCCCAGAGACTCAACTCCAGGAAAAGCTTTCTGAGAACATCACGGGAACTAATTAGGTCACCTGAAAAGGCAAGAGTACAGTTATGGAAAATGAAGGTTCCTAACATCTCAGGACCACTGACTGTTGCAGAGCGCTTGCCACCTGGTCATGCAGAGGACTGGAACGTCTGGCGGTTCTTCAATCGATTGCGAACAGGAGTGGGCAGGTCCAAGGAAAATCTAGTCAGATGGGATTATACTGATGCTACAAATATTAAATGCGAATGTGGTGAAGACCAAACTATGAATCATATGTTCGAGTGCCCTATGTGCCCATCATCCTGCAACAATGAAGACTTGTTTCAAGCAACACGCAATGCAATTGAGGTTGCGAAGTACTGGGCTAAGTGTGTTTAAGGTTGTTGATTTTCGCAATGTATTTAACTGTGTATTTTGATATTTGTGATACGAGAATAATAATAATAATAACTGATGAACAATCATATTTATTATTTCCAAATCTTTTTTTTGTGACGAGTCTCTTATCTTCTTTCATACCTAATGAAGTCGGTAACTGATGTATTATTCTAGTTATTAAGATTTTCGCTTTGACAACATCATAAATTAAGAAAGGATTTTTTTCTGAACTCGGCCCTTAAAGGGCAAAAGTACTAACTATCAAGGTCACTCACGTGAGACAGTTCACAGCCAAGCCGCTCGGCTTCGATTCCGTCGGTAGCATCGTTTTTCACAGCGATATCGGTAAGCTATGTATGTTTTCTACAGCAATGAGCTTTTAGAATATATTTTTTTTTGTTAAGTAATGTAGATTACCATAAGTTTGTGTCATATGTAAGTTCTACACTCCAATTTGTTTTAGTTGTTTAGTAAGGCGTTTTGCTTTGTTACGCATCTATTTCAGTTGACAAATTGATACAAATTAGTCATTTTTTAGTCCCACTACAAACCACCAACCTCGCTATTCATCGTATTTTATATTCGAAATTTTCGTATGGTTCATCAAAATATATTGAAAATGCTTTCAAGAGTTCCATTTTAATAATACGTGATAAGTGGTTAATCGGAAAATATTAAAAGATAAGTAGATTTAGAAGTCGAAGTATAAATAATATCTGTTAGGAAACTAGCGTTCTATATCTATTATTATTTGTAATTCTGCAGAGTGAAATGTTAAACAAGTTTGCAGCTCAAACCTTCCAGTGTTTAGGCTTATCTTGAAAGCAATACTTTCAAGTTGCTTAGAACAAATCCAGTTTGAAGTTTTTCAGCATTTAGCAAGTAGTTGAATTTCTAGTAATATTTTCGAGTTACAAAAACTACGTTTCTCCATCATCGTCATCAACTAATTCGATCATGAAATCATGTAGCATCCTACAGAGTCACGTGCCCAGATAAGACTTCAACCCCGTAACTTTTACAATTTCTCTACGGAAAATTGGCGGTATGGATAAAAAAAATGTTCAACTTTGGAAAATGTGTCAAAATGACTGCTTTATGTGCTATAGATTCAATTTAATACTTCTAAAAATTTACATGGCAAGCAGAGGACGATGTTAGATCTGCATAACAGCGTTTGAATCAAGGAACTTAGCGAGAAACTAGGAGCATCGATACCGTGAAATTATCTCACAAATATTCGATCCGTGAAGAAACATTTAATTTGTTTGTATCTTTAAGACTTAATAAGCTTTTCTATATATTTAACTCTTTAGTTTTCTAAAGAAGTGTCATGTGAGTTTAATAATTTTAAAGAGTTTAAATTAGAATTGAGATACTTACGTTTTGTTAATGATCTACAATCGGTGACCTGTATACACACGTCAATTCTGGCGAGCCTATCGTGGTAAACAGAACATTGTTGAGGTCGGAATGGACATCCTGTATATAATTTCTGTTGCCAACATCCCTGTTTCTCGCGTAATACAGCAACGAGCAAGGTAGCAGTGAATAGGATTTTCTTACGACTTATGACATAGCACAGTCAGTTTACAATGAAACACATATTTGTCAAAAACGGGTCCAAGGATTGCCGGCCGATAGTGAGATAAACTATGTGCAGCGCCTACGAGGGCGAGACGCAGCCCGTCGTGCAGAAAAGTTGTTGTGGTGGCGTTGAGATTCAGGGGCAGCAGTTACCGAGATTATACAACTCCTATACAAACAATATTTTGTGTCAGTTACCGAAAATGACAAACAACAAATTCATAATGACAGCATTTTTCCATCAAACATTGTATACAGAGAGGTACTGTAAATCGTCAATACGTTCTCATCAATAAACTCTCTTTTCTATTCATGCACACATTTCACTGATTATTTAATTTCAACAACGCAACAAAAGATAGAATCATTTTATCAGCATGCGATCGAAATTTCGTGTGAATTCTGCCATCTGTAAAGATGGTCCGTTGCTATTATGAGTTTTTAATGTGCAACACATTTAGTTGTGTTACACGTTTTTGCTTCCTAGAACGGCAATTATTGCAGCCGTAATGCGTTGCTACCAGTCCCTTGATAATACAATGTGGGCTGTGAGTTGTATTAGAGCCCTTCGATTTGATTAAGTGGACTCATTACTTGTTAATAGAGTAGCTAAATCAGAGAATGCACAGGAAGAAGTGAACTGCGATTATTAACTATTTCTCAGAAAAATGTTAGCGAGTTTCTCGATTGTTTCAAGTGTTAGTATTGTAGAAGTAATTTAATCAATTTCATAAACAAGCATCATCTTTCCGAAGTGTTGGCTAATGTCGGTACAAAATGGAAGAGGACATCAAAATTTATGTAAGAAATTCGAAAGAAACAAAAGGTTACAGTTTTTATATAACACTAAGAGTGAACCAATTCACTGAACATACCATCCCACAACTGACGACAGAGGCAAAATATAGCTTACATGTGCTGAATAGTTTTTTTCTGTTTCATCTACCTGCATTTATCACCGGCTCATTATTCACTTTTAGTACACAGTAGCAATATCGATACTCTCTACAGAAACTACTACACTTACCGTCAAAGCGGCGTCGTTAATTGATCAGTCCAATATGTGAACCTAAAATAAAGCGTCTGTACTAGTGGCATATTCTTACGTTACTCGTCTCCAGTTTTCAATGGCGGCAGTTTTTTTTTATGTGTTGTTGTATCGTGCATGCATTGTCGGTATACTACTGTGCGCCTCAATTTCATCAAGGATGGATATTATGCACAGTCATCGTTACCTAAGTTAACTTCAAAGAGCACATCAAGTATTTATTGATTTAGAAGATGACCTTACGTTACAGTTTACTGTGTTTCACCTGAGTTTACAAAGACATCATGGAGGTGTTTGGCGAAGGGTACGAACACCAGTGGAGTATAAGAGTCAGTGTTGCCACCTTATGAAAAAAAAGTCGCTGGACCTACTCTAAAAACTCACTAGATTACTGGATATTTAGAACTAAAAGATTCGCTAGAAATCACTAAATAAAATAAGCGAAAATGATAATGTAAGTAATATTTTAATAATTGATATTCTAATTAAATTCAACATAATATTTTATTAAAATCAACATCAAATTCTTCAATTGGTATTTATTCTTCATCATTTTGGTGTATCGTTGGAGTTACAGAACTTGGAGATGTGAAAGGATGAGATGAATCGTCAGTCTTAGTTTTAAAAGAATATTTAGTATCTTTACGAATTGCAGCAATCACATCAGCAAGAAGCGCGTAACTGTAGCCCTTTTTTCACAATTTTTAACTGATTCTTTATATAAAAAGAAAGCTATTCGTATTTGCGGCCATCCTATTTTTCAATTTATTTTTAACAATGTTCATTGTACTGAAAATCCTCTCTACTGCGGCATTCGAGTGAGGAAGTGACAAAGAGTATATGGCTAAATCAGATAATTCCAAAAAGGTATTTATTCCAGCAGCATTCATTTTTGAACTTCAGCCCAAAATTCAATGATCTTGTTTGTAGTGTTCCATTCAACATAATTAATACCATGCCATTGCTGTAGGGGATTGTCATTTTTTTCGTCGTCAGATCCAAATTCTGATGCAAGATCTACTATTTTATTGTCTTTGCCCTGGTGAAGAGTATTTTCCACACTCAATAGACACATTTTCTTCCAAATAATGTAGTTTATTTTTCGAAACTCTGCAAGGTTGAATATCACTAAAAATCACCAAATATTTTTTTAGCGATAACATTTTTATGAATATCGCTGTCGAACTTCAAAATTCACTAAATCTAGCGACAAAATCACTAAGGAGGCAACATTGATAAGAGTATGATACGTCGTGCTGCGCGTTCCCCAATCAACAGACTGTGTATCAAAGCTCTGGGTTAAATTGTACACCTCTTGCAAAGCGTACCAAGTGGGGGATGCGACGTCGTTGATGATAATCCGTTCTTCTGATGGGCCCACACACTTCGGTATTTTTTGAAGAAATGACTGCCACTACAATTCACCCTCTTCCTTATTTTACTACCCATTTTGCTGCATCTCCTTGTTTCTGGACCACTGTGGTGTTAGCCATTTCCTTGTGTTACACACGTATAACATCTAAATAACATTTGCAGATATGTGCCGTTTTGGTGTTATCATAGTGTTAAGATGCAGAATTAAATCTTATCATTGTAAAAATTAGTTAATATTGCTGGTATTTTTGAGGGTGAAGATGTTAATGTGATTGATACAGTAGAACATACGTGATGAATTTTTTGTCGAAAGTTATGTTTTCTTTAAAACCTAATCCCAATTGGTGGTTATGCTTGTGGGATAAAATAATTAGGCGCAATTTAGAAGTTATAGCCATAAATTTTCTGTTTGACCGCCACGAGAAACCCCCCCAATACATTTAAACTCATTTCACAATGTTTACAGCATGACCAGTGTTACGATTTGGGTGGTTGCAACTGTTCTAGTTTTCAGTTTTCCAAAGTTAGCCTACAGTGGTAACGAAACACTATGTACCCTGATAGAAAAAACTCGCGAAGAGTTAGATCAGGGTTTCTGACAGTGATAAACAGACTACTCGGAATCTGCTCTACAAACTACTGTGGCAGCAATTTTTTGCTGAAGTATCGTAGAGCTATGTTGGACGCTCATAGCAACATCTATCAGGAAAAAAATGAATCTTCCAAACATTCACCTCAATCTGATTTGTAGAATTGTGTTCCGAGTACTTTGAATACGGATTTGGGGAATCAGTATTTTATTCTTCCGCAAAACCTGTAGACCATATTATTACGCAAGGCAACTTTCGAGTTTATTTCATTTTTAAAGACTTGTATGACTTAACTCTTGATGATAATGCATAATTAAATTGAAGAAAACTTGTGTCTGCACACAAAATTTACTTCAAATGATGAATTTCAACATATATAACGAATTTTAACTCAATAGCGCATAGCGGCAGATAATATCATCGGTCAGGTAATTGAATTGCTCTAATAAATTACAAAATTCCATTTGAAACAGTGCCCTAAACCATAAATTCTAATTTTTTTCCTGTCTGTCCGTCCAACACGCAAAAAGTATTTTTCCGAAACTGCATATAGCAATAGCTTATGTCACCGGATAGCATATGGGATACGTTTTATCCAGATCTAAACATAGTCACCGGTGATACACGCAGCAAAACCCTTAATTTTTAATTTTTTTACTGTCTCTGCACGTTTGATGGACAGTTCTCAAAAAATCCCTCTTGAAGTTTGAATTTTATTCTATTTTTCAAGTAGAACTGAAATGAAAATAGCAGTTTTGACGTATACCTTTTACCCACGCAATAACTGTTATTTGTGGATTTTAAACAGTGCTAATTAGTTTCTCACTTTCATTTGCTGTAGAAATTAAACCACAATGTTTGTTTCTGGGAAAAGTTAGCATCTCGTGGGCAAGGAAATTGCCTTTTTACGCGCTTAAAGTTGAAAAGCAAACCTCCTCTCTGTTACGTTACCAGGAAACAGGTCTCTTTGCCAACGCAAAGCATACATTGCCTGCAGCGTACGTTTCGGTTGTCCTCTATATTATGGGTAATTACCGTGTTTACACGTTCGGATAGTACAAACAGATGTAATCACAACTATTGCCTTACGGCTGTATAAAGAGATCTTTTACACATACGGAAGAATTATATTGCAGGGTGGCGAGATAAAACATTTATTCCTGTGTGGTTGATCGTGTAGATTTCTCTTTGTGGTTTTGAAATCTATTGTAAACCACCTTAAACTTAAAAAAGAAGAAGAGCAACATGATGTTTGGCGATTGGATACTAATGACAAAACTTGAATGTTTCTAAACATTAACCACAAGGAAATTTCAAAATATGAGAAGCAAATTGTATCCACTTCTGACTAGCAGTTCCCTTAGAGACGCAAGAGTCCTGTTCTCTATAAATCACTGATTCGTCCTGCCATCTGATCTGTTTCCCCATATGGTGCACAGCCGCTCGCTCGAACTTAAAAGGATACAATTCCTCCAAAATAAACTCCTCCCAACGATTCTAAAAACACATACAACTGCATACTGATTTTCGAGTCATAAAATTTACATCAAGAAATCTGCAAAAATCTTCCCAAATAACCTAATCGCTATTCCTGAAGTACAGTTCTACAATTTGAACAAGAGATCAACAGCACAACAACACCTAAAACCTCCCACACCTCAAACCAATCACCTTCCTCAAGACATTGTAACTGACGACGAACACGATGCCTCATGATTCTCTTTCAACCTTGTCAAGAATTTCTTGAGATTGCATTCTCAGCATAATGTGGTATTATTATTATTATTACTATACTTAATTCACTTCAAACTTACTTAGTTATTCTTATTTTTCGTTAAAATTGATTTTAGTCCCCTTATGGGGAAAGACAGTTGAACTACCTTTTAATCCTAAAGACGATCAACGTCTCACTTTTAAATCTAGATTAACCAGCTTTTTATTCGGTATCAAATGTGTTGTACGTCATGCCGTTGTTACTATAAGTTAAATGTGTCATTGTAACATTACTCAGCCCTCAATTTTAAAATAATTTGCGCTGTAATGTAATTAAGTTTAGTTACAGAGAAATCCAATTGGATTGCCTTCAAACCACGCTATGTAAAATTTTCTTAGGACTTTGTGATAAAAAATCTGGGTAGCATTTTGTATTTTCTGATCGGTTTAATAAATACATGAGCAAAAATACTGAATTTCCATTATCGCAGGCTGTTAGAAAGAGAAGGAACTAACATGAAATAATAAGATTTGTCAGTAGTGTTCCAATGAGAGGACAGCGAACATGAACGAAGTAGAACGCTTGGGACAAATTGGAGATACAAAGCGAGGAATGAAGTTTAACGGACTGTGAATGGTGGAGCCTGTGATATCGCATTTAAATGAGAAGAAACTATCTGACTGGTTAAACACAGAGCCATAACAAATTTTTAATAACCATAAAGGATGGAACCACCGATGGCCGCGCTGGGATATGTGAATCAGATCCCTGCACTGAACTAAAAAGAAAAGTGGAGAGAAATTACAGTGTAAAACTGATGTAAACCAACATTTAGGTTGATATCCCAACAGCTGGAGCCCAGCACGTCTTGTTATCTCAATCGATCACCTGGTTATCAACATATACTACTAACATTTCTCTGCCTCACAATCTTTATAACTGCTGGAGCTTCAACATCTTTGCAACTTCCTGTTAGATCGTCCACGTGCGTATTGAATAGCAACGAAAACACGCTGCAGTCTTCGGGAGCGTCCATAAACCACGTAGCTCTATTTTGACCTCCTGTGAACCATCCCTCCCCTCACACCAAGCACGACGTGTCTTTTGTCTCTAACCCCCCGCCTCCCTCCCCCGGGTAGCACGTAGTTTTTTCCTTATTGATTTCAGAAGACATATTGTTGTACTGTTTTCTCCTGTCAGACTATCGTAAGTTACAAACAGAGATAATTAAATGACGGAAATAAATATTTACATGCTGTTGTGTCATTTTAACTGTGACTAATAATATAAATGGAAAGTTACGTGGCCTGACTCGGAACCCCCCACCCCTTCTTTCCAGGTAGCCCAGTGTAGCTTTCCTGGCAACCCTTCCCCCCTTAGACAGGGCTACGTAGTTTATGGACGCTCCCTTGTCTGACTCCCTAATTTACATACACTGTATTTCTGTTAGCAGTTTATATGACTACTCTGGGGTTCTATATACGTTATAGATTAATTAAGTGAACAGGGTAATTGCTGTTTTGCTTCTTTAAAAAATTCGTCTATGTAGAGACTATGTGTTTTTGAGTTAAAATAAATTCTTATGTGTATTATATGTTTCCCAGTAAAATATTGTCAAAATAGCACCGCCATTTAAGGAAGTCCTTAGTTCTTTTGTTAACATCTGAAATGTATCGGATTGTTTCATTTCTTGTTTTGCTATAAATTTTGCAACCAAAATTTAGCAAACACCGCCGTGGTTTCCAAAAATGTCCAATATTCTTTTGCTATAGGAGAAGATACTACCACTATAACTCAGTCGTCAGGTATTTCATACCTTCGCCAACAGATACTAAACAGATGAAGTCTAAACCAGATACTTGTGAAGTTATTCCATCTCTTCCTTGGAGTTACGTATTCATTGCCTTCATCAACGCTTCATGTAGATCGTAACGCAATGACGTCAATTTTTCTTACTCTTCCACGTTGGAATCTGATTTCAAATTTTGGCTGCACAGTACGAGCCAGGTGGAGGCCGAATTCACTCTCTAATCTGGCATTCTGGAGGACGGGGGTTAAATCCCAACCGGTCATCCTCACTGCTGATATCCGCAATCACTCCAGCCGAATGCCGGGATGGTACCTTTTATAGACCATGGCCGACATTTTTTTCTCATCCTCTCCCGTTAGATTAGTTCGGCTGTTAAGGTCCTACAGAGCCTGCCTCCCCGGCTTCACATGGGAGGAATGAAATTTTTAAAAAATAAAAAAAAAAAAAAAAATGTTTAATAGATTCCTTCCTAGGTACAATATTTAATTTATTGGTAACCTTTTCTTTCCTATTTGGGGGGTCCGGCGAAATCTCACCAAGGGGGAGAGTGAAAGGGAGGGGGTTAACGAAAATTTCACGTGAGGTTTTGGAAATTTTTGTTGGACTGTAGAGCATTTTTTTAAAAAAATTAAATAATAATAATAAAAAAAAGATAGAAAAAGGTCTACAAATGACGCGAAAGTCGATTTTAGGAGGTGGTATTTCGTCGAAAAGTGTGGGTGTGACCGACTTTGGGAGGGTGAGACCTAAAAAAATAAAAAAAAGGGTCTCAAAGGCGATTTCTAGGGGAGGGGGGGGAATCGGACCAGATCTCACGAAGTCTCACCGGGGGGGGGGGGGGGGGTCCGTAAAAACACCTCACGAAATTTATGGATGCCCTCTTTCATAAACTTAAGCGCTATCTCAGTTTTTACCCTTCCAAATCACTAACAAGCCATATATATACTCAGGTTACCTTTAAATAAATCTGGATGATGTCCTGCAGTTATATTTCAAACCAATCTTCTTCAGTACTACTCAATCAATATCGTACAGGAGACGATGTCTCTTCTGTGTGGAATGTCAGCGTTCAGCCTGGTATCCACGGATTTCTGTTAGCTGATACATTGATCAGCAGTGCGTGTGCCGCAGGTAGAGGCCAAGTGGCATTAATTTGTGGCTGGCAGACACAGCAGTGGGGTAGGCCACGCCCTCAGCACTCAAGGAAGGCAAACAGGTGATGGGAGACGCCCAGGCGTAGTCAGACCGCGCGCCAATAATTAATTACACGAGGGCTCTCCTCTCGCACAGTACCACTGATACCAGTCTACAGTCAATACGCTGTCTTACTGAATCAGTGGAGCCAATGAGCCAAGTTATAGACAGAATCTGAATATCTGGATACAGAAAAAAAAACCTTGGAGAACTGAGTAAATCTGTTGTAAGTTTAGGCAATGAGAGATTCTAGAGGACTGTAACTCTAGCTTTCGGTATACATAGATAAGCAGTTTCCTCTTCTTCATATTGAGCGAACTGTCAATACGCCATACCAAGTGCAACGACTGGACCCAAAGGCAAAACAACTATCACGCTCAAGTTCTTACATGACATTAAATTTACTATACTGCTACCTAGCGGGACAGCATAGCTTTAAATCAAAGCAATCATAAAATAATTTTCACGCATTTTTTTTTTTTGGGTGGAGGGAGGGGCGGGTATTACGGCTTGTTAACGCTAGGAGTGTATGGGAGACTATAAGGAATTCAGCAATGTTCTTTTGAATGAATCATCCCAACATTCGCCTGGGGTGATTTGGGAAATAATAAAAAACCAAAACCTGGAAGGCCGAACGAAGGACGTGAGCTTAAGGCTATGATTTTCCATCTCACTTTGAAATCTCAGAAACATTTCTGATATTGCATAAATGGTTGGTGGTGAAATAGTTAATGAACCTGAATGTATTAGGCTCAAAGACCGAAAACGGTCACTGAACGAACGCGTTGTGGTTTCTTTAAAACGATCACAACACTTTGTGGCTAATCAGTATCCAACTCTTTGTGATCAAGACGAATTGGTGTAGAGTGCATTTAATACATATGGGTCTTCTTATCCGTCACGTTTCAAGTCTCTAAAACAAAAGGGGAAAAATACAGAAATGAGAATGGGACCTGGACCAGACGCGAATTTTATGTTGTGGCATTTTTGAGTTAGCCACGCTGCTTTTTGTTAAGTGCCATAACGCGAATAATTTGTTGTGGCCGTTTTACAAAAAACGAGAACGCGTTGTGGTAATTTTTTTCGCTTGATGAGCGTTTTCACTCTTTAAGGGTAACACATTTATCCATTATACAGTACAAGCCTAATATTATTATTCAAACTGTCTGCCCCTTTTACCATTTTTATAGTTGAATTCTTCGTGAGAGCATTTTTATCACTTTATTGTTTTCATCTGCTGAACTGAACCTAAAAGTAGCTTAATTAATTGTTACCAAATGTGGCTGCGTGTAACCGTATTCTCTGTAATTAGTTGCTCATGCAGTGAGTGCAGACTAATAGACTTCTATAATTAGCAACAGGTGTACGTTAATTAGCTATTACCACGTGTTACCTCTATTTTGTAGAGCGTCACACCACAGAATATCTCTCATGTTTCTCTTTTATAACCGTCTGATTCTTCTACATGTTATACATTATGTATCTCTCTTGTTTAAGATTTAAAAACGGTATCAATTAGTTTTCTCAATTTGCTCCTCCTATACACTGAATAGAACCGTCTGGTAGGTCAGTGGTTAAAGCGCTTGCTTTCAAAATATTGCGGTCCGGTCGCGGGTTCAAACTCCGGCAGGGGCCACTAATTTTGTGTACGATCATGTGAGATGTGTCAGGACTGTCCATAGTTTGGATTCCACGTTAAGCGGTAGGTCTCAGAGGGAAGGCTCTTTCAGGAGGATCCAACCAATCTTCCGGCAGTGGAATAAGTTTTTATATGTTGAACATATTTTTTTCCTGCTTCTCAAATCAGGTCATTAAAACATAGTCTTAAATTAGATTTGATATGTTTGCTTTGATCTTACTTCAAAACAGTTTCAGAAAGGCATAATAGTAAATATCATTCATGAAATCAATATTACCGGCTACAGATTGCTCTAAAGCAAATGCTATTTCCTCTATAATCTTGCTAAATTCCAAGAATTTTATTTGTAGAAAATATCAGTAAAAATCCCAACATTTTACTTCAAAATTCTTTGATCATCACATCTGTTCTGTTTGTAGATTTCATGACCATACGTTAATTTAGTTATAGTCATTACAATATAAAACTTCAGTTGTGTATCTTTCTTTGTATTTTTAGCTAAGAGTTGTATGAATAGTGCTATGGAGTAACTGATATTTATGAAGTTACGCATTTCCTACATCATGACTATAGTCATAAGTTACTTTGCGTCTCACAGGGTTTTTTGCCCTTAAACGCTAACTTTATTCCTTTTGAGTGATGTTTTAAGATTATATTTAAATTGTATAATACTCGTTAGATATTTTCTCACATTTTCGGATTATAATTTGGTCATCCGCAAACAACAGAGTATTTGTGCATTTACACCCTGGATCTATAATATTTGAGCTTGCAGTTATTTTCCAATGACGTTCAGTATCGTCTATGTAGATTTTAAGACAATGGTGGTCTTCTCTTAGGCCTGCTGATTGTACGTCAGAGCAGTGTAAACCAGTACATGAACTTGGGCGCTATGAAGGACATCACTGTCGCCATTTTTTATCTCCTAGGTACTTATTGGACAGCAGACTTACTGCACCTGTGTAAACTTACTGGACTTTAAGGGGACTACCAGAATTGGTAATCGTCTATTTCGATTGTTCTTGTGTATGCTGTAGGGTTGTATCCCACTATTTAAAAGTTGAAGGGATTTTGTTTTGGAGATATCACGTCCCAAGGTTTTCATAGCTGTTTACATACCAATTAACTATTAACTCGGTCAGGCATAGCCAAGCAGGCAAGGGTATCGCCTATTACCCTCCGAACAGGTTTCACGTCCGACATACAACATACGACATAGAAGGAGCAACAGTAAAACGCTTTAGTTGTGCTATCATCTGGATCCGTTAACACATATACGTTGGACCCATTAAGAGGAAATGGGCACCTTGGTCCCAATGGTCACATTTCCAGTTTGTGCCTACAGGTAATCATGGGCTGTACATCCTGGAGACTTCGACATACTAGTTTAGTCCACACAAGGTTGCAATATTTTGCCGATCCATAGGCACAATTGGAGCGTTATCCCAAGACTTTCACCATGTCGGTGTGTATCATCTGTACCGAAGCTTTTCTATTTCTCATTTGTTTAAAAACTTGGCCCATTATTACACTACTAGCTGGTACCCAAGACTTCGTTCGTGTTTGTAAAGAATTTGTATTGACAGCTACCGACATCTAACAACCATAGTGCACGATGGGAGACTCGATGCTATTACCACACATAAATGCCAGTCATCTGCGCTATGTAGTTCAGGCAGCAAAGTAAAATTTACGGACACACATGTCTTTGGATGAAATATGAAAATATCATTGATCTACCACTTTCAACCACCATATCGCCCACACTCCCACAATTACCGAAATTCGGCCAACGTTGTGATCGATGGGTGACTCTGTGTTACTACCACACACAAACGCCAGTGATCTGCGATAGATAGTTTTCGCTGAAAAGTGATACACCATGACACATGCGTCTTTGGCAGAAATATGAAATTGCCGCAGGTCGACCACTTTCAACCCCCATATCTCCCACACCACCGTAGCTACCGACATCTAACAACCATAGTGCACGACAGGAGATACGATTCTACTACCACACACAAACACCAATGGTCTATGCTATGTAGTTGTGACAGAAAAGTGACATATGCGGAGACACATGTCTTTCGTCGAAATGCGAAAATATCCTTGATAGGTCAATTTCAACCACTATATCTCCCACACTCCCACAGTTACTGAAATTCGGCCAACGTTGTGATCGATGGGTGACTCTGTGTTACTACCACACACAAACGCCAGTGATCTGCGATAGATAGTTTTCGCTGAAAAGTGATACACCATGACACATGCGTCTTTGGCAGAAATATGAAATTGCCGCAGGTCGACCACTTTCAACCCCCATATCACCCAAACCCCCATAGCTACCGACATCTAACAACCATACTGCACGACAGGAGACACTATTCTACTGCCACACACAAACACCAATGGTCTATGCCATGTAGTTGTGGCAGGAAAGAGAAGTATAAGAAGACACAAATTTTTGGTCGAAATATGAAAACGCCCTGCATTGGCCAACTTTAATCATCATATCTCCCACATCCCCACAGCTATCGACATTCGACCAACGTTGTGCACGACAGGAAACTCCGTGCTACTTCCACACACAAATACCAGTGATCTGTGCTTGGTAGTGGTGTCTTCAAAGTGAAATATATGAAAACTCACGTCTATTTATATATATACTAGCTGTGCCCGCGACTTCGTCCGCGTGGAATAATTATTTTGGGCATCATATTTATTTTTGCAAACAACTTCCTCAGCTTTATAAATTATAGCAGTTACCCACGAGTTTGTCCGCGTCAATTTCTGTTATTATTTTAGACAATTTCTCCGCAACCCGATCTTGACAACGCGACATATAGTTGGCCGTGTGAAAAGCAGTCTTGACGTAAATCGATTCCTACGTGTTTAAATGTTTGCCCCTGTGATTTATTAATTGTAACGGCGAAAGATAGCTTAACGGGAAATTGTATTCTTTTAAAATTAAATGGTAAATCATTTGGAATCATTGGGATGCGAGGTATAAGCACTGTTTGACCAACTGCTGGACCAGTCAAAACTATTGCAACGATCACGTTATTGCGTAGAAATTTAATTTGAAGTCGGGTTCCGTTACATAAATTTGGTGGTTTGAGATTTCTAAGTAAAATTATTGGGGCACCTATTTTTAACTTGAGGGAATATGGGGGAAGGCCACTTGGGTTCAAAGAATTAAGAAACTCTTGTGGGTAATGTACCGCATCTTCTTGATCCATTACGTTATCAATAGATGTGTAGGTAACTATGTCTCCTGGAAGTTTACTTAAAATTAGGTCGTTAATTTCGTCCACGCTACTGTTTCTCGCCGCCAATATTGACCTTTGACACATCCATTGATGATCTTTATTTTCTATTTCGCTGATTTCAGGGTAAACTTTCGATATTAAGTCCTCAATGTTACTTACTCTTTCTCCTAAATCGCGATCAATTTCAATTTTATTTTCAAAATGAGGTACTTTCCCGTCTCCTATTAAAAGTAACTTTGAAGGAAAAGTTATACTACCTCCCCCCAAATGTGCTCTCATATTTGTAGTTAATTTTAAAATGTTAACAAACTTCCATAATGGGGAACTACAACCGTTCAGATGGGAGCCGACCGCGCGTAATATCTTCTAAGATGTTCATTGAAATTAAGTGATGCCAAAGACAATTTTGTTCACAATTAAATACTCTTAATCAACAACACATTTATTTGGATAAAGATTAATATTATTATGTTGATACAACTCTAACAAATAATTGGTAATAATGCATTAATTTCGACCAAATTTGATTACCATAAAAACGGTTCTAGTGAGTTAATCTTAAAAGATAGACATATACTGTCGCGGACATTTTTTTAGATAATTTCAAGAGGAATAATGCTTTCATACATTTTTTTTGGAATCTTTAACCGTTTTCGCAGCGCACGCAACAGAAGCCCTCAAAGATGAATAATTTTCCCCGTTTTTTCCACATTTTCCATTGTTTCTTCGCTCCTATTAGTCGCAGCGTGATGTTATATAGCTTAAAGCCTTCCTCGATAAATGGTCTATTCAACACAAAAAGAATTTTTCAATTCGAACCAGTAGTTCCTGAGATTAGCGCGTTCAAACAAACAAACAAACAAACAAACTCTTCAGCTTTATAATATTAGTATAGATATATAAGATTAAATCATCTACGTGAAACATGTGATTTTGTATTGACCTGTATTCGTTTTAGCGTAACTCGTTTGAATGAAAAGTTAACTGTAGTTTCTGGAAACATATTGCAATAGTGCTGAATTTATCTGATATACGTAGATTCATGACGTCTCAACTTAATTTAATTAATTGTCTTCAGAGTTCAAATGACACCACCACCTGCCCGTAATAGTTATAATTTCACGTAATTTTTCTATAATACTACAGGATATTTTTAGTCTTAGGGCAATCCCATTTTTCCCTATACGTTAGTCTGATTTTGTAGCATCTCTCTATAAGCATTTTATATACTACTTATATAACTCTCAAATCTTTCTTACTTCGGAAATTCCTGTTCTCCTCTGAAGCTTCTATTGTGCAGTTGTTAATGTTCCGACATTGTTTAGTCGTATCTTCATAAGTTACTGATTGTGCTGTTGTAATCTTTGCCTATATAAACACTTCAAAGACTCTTCTTGTAGCAAATCAACCTTAATTCGGCCCAGTTATTAATTTAGTTAAACATGTTGACTCTTCTGACGAAAATAGCGCCGTTATTAGTTATTTGAAACAAAATATTCAAGAATAATTTAAGATCCGTGCAACTGACACTCAAAAAGACTCAGAACCGTACAGGGAAAAAATCTACTTAATTCGAGTTTTTTTGTAGGACAATAAATATGTATTAAGTGTTATCTCTTAACACCAAAAGGAGGCTGTTTTATGGTGTCTGTGGAGAGGAGGGGGGATAGTGACATCCCTACATATATGTAACACTTTCTACGGAACATATCTCTTAAGGAACAGAAAATGTTTAAATAAATGTATTGTTAATGTAAATAGAGAAGATACCATCAAAGTGATTAATAACATATCATATTGTAGGTATTGTACTGATCGACACGAAAATTCGGAGGCACAGGTTGAATGATTAGCAGGATGTAAAAAGAAGACTACGAGAAACGGAAAGAGAAGAAAGAAAATGGTAGAATTACAAGATGAATCATGATAGAGAGGTGAATGACAAGGTTAACAAAATTTTGTTTTATAAAAGATGTGTCAAGAATTAATGAAGTCATTCGGTGTATCGTTGTTGTTATTAAAAATGTGTTTGAAGGTAATTGATTGATTAAACACTTATGGTCAAGAATAAAAGTAGAACTAACAAGCAGCACGAAGGTTAAGCACATCTCTTTTAGACGAGAATAAAATGAACGAAGTATAAGAGCGAGTCTACATTCTGCAAGATATGAAGAATAATGTGCTCATTTGAGAAAGGAAAGTTCGCTGTGCAAGGGCGATTTAAAACATATTTATTATTGTGTAGAAGTTTAAGAGAAGGATAAACTTGCGAGGCTACGGTAAAACCGCTTAAAATCACCTTACTCTCTTATAACGTCAATAATTTTCACCAGGTGTAAATAAACCATACATTTTTTCATTAAACCGGTAAAATACCTCATTTATGCCATTTCCAGTTTAACTCTAGCTTTTCTCGTAACAAAATTTCTGATGGTTCATTTGTGTTAACGTTTTACTCGACGAAATGATGGACTTTTTTTGCAAAATTCAAGAATTTATTGTTTACAGTTACGGTTCCAATGGATGCAAAGATTTGTATCGTCTTACTGGAAATTTTATTTTGTAGGGCACAGCACCAGTTTTATACTACTTCTGTATGAGGCGGCGTCTCCTCGCGTCCCTGCAGACCACGTAATTTTCAATTTGCCTGGTATTACGATAAAGTGATTTAAGCGGTGGTCAGCACGTCCCCGTATGACGTCCATAGTTGCTGCAATCTCGTCCCTCGTGACGCAACAGCTTCAAACATTAAGGGATGAACTCGCCTGTAGGGATAGTGTAAGACACCGGCTGATATTAAACCGTAACACTGACATAGGAAATGGCTTCTGTGATCCATTCCCTAGCAGTACAGTCATATAACCTTTGAGCCCTACCATTGTGATACGTTATCATTTTAAAACAGCTTCGTGTTGAAAACCGTATGATCAATGATTCTAGAACTTATGGCATAAACTACTGAACAACAATCTCAGCAGAATCACAGCCATTAGTCTGTCAGAATTATGACGTAACCAAAAAGAAACGCCAGAGTAAATTGATCTATCATGTTTTGTTGATCGATTGTCTAGCCCTTTCGCTGCGGAAGTAATATTGAGATACTCGACCCCAGAGCTGAACGATTTTTTCGTTTACTTGCATACACTTTATTAATAGCAGTAACCTTTTTTTTTTAGTTAGCAGCAAAAATATTGATATAAGCAAAAAACAAGGTGAATGACGTGTAATGACCTCATGCGCACCTGGCATGCTAATTTCTCCTTGATTGCTGATTATGTCTATCAACGTCATGAATTATATAATCGATTCGAAAGCATGTACAGCCAAGTAGGATAAGTTTTTTTATTACACAAATGAATGCAACTGTAAATGCAAATACACACGCTAAAAAAAAGTTAAAAGTAAAATTAAATAATTCTCTTGTCGAAAGGAACAAAAATTTAATTCAACATTGCACATCTTCATCACTGTCATGCATACCAGACTTATAAACTAACTTTGACATAATAGTCTATTTCAGCATCTCTTAACCTTTTTCAACCCGAGAACCCCTAACATGTCAAATGTAATTCTACGGACCACTGACTTATGTGGGCCTAATTTTTCACTTACAATGTATATTATTACCCAACCCTAGCAACTGTTATCAGCTAGTACCGCGGTCCTTTTAAACATACACCTAGGATAAGGCCCTCATATAACAGTTGCTGACTAAATCCGTAAAGGAATAACGGTCTCTATGATGCCAGCTGGAAACGTATTTTATTATAGTAACAATGCAATCATACCCTCCTCTCCTGGAAACGCCGAATTTTACCTAGCCGTTGAAATACTCATGGCTTTTACAAAGGTTTGGTTTATAGACCTATGATTTATACTATCATATAACCTGATATTACTTGTAGATCTAACACCATTTTACGTTATGCCATTCCACACATCTGGACAGGAAGCGAGTACCTTTCTGGATACAAAGAAATACAACTTTTAGAAATCAAATTCATTGGAAGACCTGGCAGGATAAGATCAGGAATCTGCTAAGCAGGAAAGAAAAAGGAGTCAAAGTACCTTATAACCTATGTAGGGCTTTGTAAACATAAATTATTAGGGACTTTTCGGTATATGTGACAATCGGTAAAAAGTTTGGAGACATTGTTTCATAAATAGAAAATAATGATGAAATACGCCGTTCACTAATAATTTGGAGGGCATGAAGTAAGAAATTAACGGAAGATATTGTGAAACTTGTACGAATAATAACAGAACTGCAGAGCAGAGGCAGTGGCGGATCCAGAGGGGGAGGGGGGGGGGCTAGGGAGCTGAAACCCTCCCTCCCCACACCAAATGTATCTAGGTCCACCCCCGACATTATAATTTTGGAGACATTTTTTCGTTCAAGCATCCCCCCGAAACCTAAATCCTGGATTCTCCACTGAGAAAAGGTATATATTATAGATCCGAAAATTAGAGAAAAAGGAGAGTCGCGGCAAGAAATTGATTTACGGGGCATTGGTGTAGCTAGCTTAACAAGGACCCCGGCGCAAAAAAATATTTTGTACCCTCAGGCCGTTTGGGCGACCATTTTTTGAAGGTGTGCTGGCAGGGGGTCCCCCTGAGCTGAGCTTGGGGGCCCCTGAGCTGCGTTTGGGAGCCCCCTGAGCTGCATTTGGGGGCCCCCTGAGCTGCGTTTGGGGGCCCCCTGAGCTGCGTTTGGGGGCCCCCTGAGCTGCGTTTGGGAGCCCCCTGAGCTGCGTTTGGGAGCCCCCTGAGCTGCGTTTGGGGGCCCCCTGAGCTGCGTTTGGGAGCCCCCTGAGCTGCGTTTGGGAGCCCCCTGAGCTGCGTTTGGGGGCCCCCTGAGCTGCGTTTGGGGGCCCCCTGAGCTGCGTTTGGGAGCCCCCTGAGCTGCGTTTGGGAGCCCCCTGAGCTGCGTTTGGGGACCCCCTGAGCTGCGTTTGGGAGCCCCCTAAGCTGCGTTTGGGAGCCCCCTAAGTTGCGTTTGGGAGCCCCCTAAGCTGCGTTTGGGAGCCCCCTGAGCTGCGTTTGGGAGCCCCCTGAGCTGCGTTTGGGAGCCCCCTGAGCTGCGTTTGGGAGCCCCCTAAGCTGCGTTTGGGGGCCCCCTGAGCTGCGTTTAGTAGCCCCCTGAGCTGCGTTTGGGGGCCCCTGAGCTGCGTTTGGGAGCCCCCTGAGCTGCGTTTGGGAGCCCCGGTGCACGGCACCGCCCAGCCCTCCGATAGCTACGTCACTACTACAAAGATGCGCTAGGCTAAAGTGTTACGGTAGGGAGTGTGTTGCAATATATAAGAAGAAGTTATTGAGATGAAAAGAGAAATGTGACAAATAGTGAACAAAACAGTGACAAAAGAGTAGTAATTCTCAGTGTGGAAGACATTGTAAGTGGCAGACTCCAGGTTTTGTGAGCTTAGCGGACTGAATAATCTACAGTTATTTCACAATATATTTGATAGCTGTGTTTTTTTTATTTAAAAAAAATATCGTAGTAAACAGCTATTTTTAAATAACAGGAAACCATAATTTTTTAAAGTGCTGATCCCAGAACCTTTTCTTGTGAACTGAGTAACGTAAAGATTGAATCATACCATGCAACGGGAAGTGAGGCTGTTGCCACGACAGTGCGTTCATTTCTTCGTCTATTATTCGTGATCACCCACATGACAAACACTTTTTTTGTTAGACAGGCTAACAAATGGACGTCAACAATTATAGGATAAAGCAGACTTCAGCTGCATGAATATGAAATCATATTGGGTAACATTAGAACAGCGAGGATATACTTTCATAGAGGAATAAATGTAAGAATGGGGAGGAGGAAACGGTGGGTAGACACTTGGATATCATAATTAAAGTGGAGAGATCTGAACTATGAAGGATCATAATGAAGAACTGATAAGCATTTGTACGTAAATTATGCATTTGGAAATTTGGATATTAATGATGAAATCATATTGTCTAATAGCCAGTGATTTTGAAGGTAATTTGGTGGCCTTATATTCCTTTTAATAAGCTCTGTGCTTAACATTATATTTTGGAATGATTGAAAACAGAAAGCTGAAATATAATTTTAGAAAAATTAAAATAAGCTGTATTAAATCATATTCTTTTTAAGTGCAGATAAAAAGGAGGACAGATGAACTGAAGGAAGAGTGAAATTCTGTTTCAGGCATAGCATTACCAGTAGGGTTGCCAGATACAGGATTATAATTACGGGACATATCTGGGGTTAAAAAGGTTTTCTAGTGATACAGGATTATAATGTCCAGGACATTTATGGTTAAAAAGGTATTTTAGTGGTATGTTTAAGGAGTGAGCAAATATTCAAATTAATTTAAAAAAGCTGTATTTTAGGTAAAAACTATGCTACGTAACACACACACACACACACACACACACACATATATATATATATATATAAGATTATTAATTCAACTTTGGTTGAAAATCACTATGCCATAGTTGAACAGTCTTTAGTCGTCGTCGGTAAGGTGGAGCGCTCCTCTACCTCCCGCTGCGAGCGCGACATGGCCACCGGGGTATCTTAAGTTTGAGAAAAAAAACTAGTATACGGGGATTCCGGGACAGTAACGCTTAATTCCTGTACCCGGGACCAGACACAAAATTCTGGGACATTCCCGGATTTCCCAGCCATCTGGCAACCCAAATTGCCAGTCATCATTACTTGCATCCATCTTTCAGAGATAAAAGTTTTGTGATGCTGTACAGTCTATCTCCACTGGTTCGGATCTTCTGTTTCCAGGAATGATTGAGGTATTGTCCGCTTTGTTTTCTGCTCAATCCAGTCAAGCCTTCGTATTCTACATCTTACGCGGTATCGTTTACCTTCTATTTTTCCATAAATGATGATTTTTCCCGTATTAAACCCCCGTCGCCAATCTGCATGCCCCCCTCCCCTTCCCAGCAGAGGAGCAATGAATGATAATAATGTCACTTATTGTTAGTTGCAAGAATTTCTGAGCCGCTTGCATGCAACAAGTTCTCTATCAACATTCTTGCATCAAAAATTGAGGCGTAAAAATTACAATAACAGACTATAGAAAACAATCATTTTTTGAGGCAATAAATAATGTCTCATCTCTTTTATGTTGAAACAGAATTAATTGTGAGTTAAATGTCACGGCGCAGAATTACAACTTCGCTGTTCTACTCTAAATTTTACAGAAACCTTCAGATAGTTCATTACAAGATCTCTCTTTGTCCTGTTAGTAAAATGGTGTAGACTCTTCCATAGCAATACTCAGAACGAAAAGCCCTGTGATACTACCAGCATTGCCGGGCTAGCTAGCAGAATCTCTAGGATCTGTGCAATGTTTCGCTTCCAGCATTTCGTCAATAATGATGAGATGGAGAAAGGAGATGCAGTCCCTTGCATGTTATTCTCCATCTAAACATTGAGAAGGTTCTTTATTCCTTGTGCAACTATAGAGTGCGTATGCGTTCCTTCTAAGATAATTTGGGAACAAGAGCATTAATTATAAACGGAAGAAAATAAAACTCCGCCGTTAATCTCACGTGGACAGCAGATAATAGTGCTCATTGTGTTCAAAACACATCCCATTGCACTGCCTCTGGCGATCACAGCGCCTGCGGCGGCAGCAGTATCAACTGAAGACACTTCATTGTACGCATCTCGTACAATGGACTTTACCGCATTGTTTGCCCCCTGAATACAGCAACAAATAGAACCAAGGTACAATTTTTAATCTGTACACATGTTATGATTCCAACCTGAACTAAATTTCGATATTATTTTTCCAGATACCCGAGGGCTTCCTTTAATTTTTATATTTTTTTTACGCTTGTCAATACCAATAAAAGACTACTTTGGCCTCAGAGTCATTACATCTTCCAGTCTGACGTCAGGCGCTCGTGCATCTTTGGAGGGAGGCCTAACAGAGGCCAGACATGAATGTCATTATGGAAAGCTAAGTATTTATAATACTTTATTTGCTTCTGAAAAGGTTTAAATTAATATTGCAAACGAACAATAAAGAAAAGTAAATTTATAACTAGTTGTTTTTTGTTTATTAGATTCGTTCTGTGTAGATGTTTTTGTTATAGTCTCTGTCCATAAACATCGCTTTCTAATAAGATAAGAAATATGTAAAGTATTACATCATTTTAAGGTTATGAGTGTTATTTAATGAGAATTCTATTTATTTAAGCAACTGCTAAGAAATTAATTCCCAGAACTCTATTTTCACTTTTGACGGGCTTGGAAGCTATTTATATTCTCTGCCCAGATGTCTCTATAACAGTAAGTAATATCTGCAACTTTGCGTTATTTACTTATTTATTTAATGACAATTCAACTACAAAACGAAATGACTTGCCAGTACACAGCATTCAGTCCGTTTATTTTTGGATTTGGAAGCAAGTGCTTAGATAATTAAAATTTAATTTGGTATTTCTTGGGATTGGTCATTATTGCATATCACAATCATTCAATCATATGAGTCCGTTTGTGCAGGGTTAGTGACCAGTACACCTTCTTGGAATGCAGTGGGATGAACGAACCCGCGAAATGACGCAGTTCCTCCTCTGCTCCTAAAAAGCGGAAATATAACGACTGAATTTGCTATAAATGGTGGTTCTGTAGTACAGAGAAACCATTACTGGGAGCCTGCTTGTAATAAGACACATGCGTGCCCAGACCGTGCATCGTACCTGTGTTCTCCTAATCGTATAAATTCACCCTCCATGCTCGATATCGAGTTTATGCAGTAATTATATAATAAGAATTTATTTGTGTTTATTACTGATGAAAGCCTTTGAAATTAAAAATATACTTATTTTATTGCTAATAATTATTGTTTCACGAATTGAGTTTCTTAGCCTGATCCTTTTTCGTGTAAAAAGTAGAACTAAGGAGTCCAGGTCATGACCTCAGACCAATTGATTTCACCACCTTCAACGTAGATGTTGATATTCACCCAAAACCGAGTCCTGTAAAGGGATATAAGCAAACATTCATTAATTTTCAAAAATTCTAGGTCGCATGTCATTGCACCCTCTCAGCTTCGCACAAGCGGAACAAAAAGACAGTAAAAAACGAGTAAGACCCCGCAAACTAATAGTGTTTGAGAAATATGAGAAAACATGATTGTCGACAGAGGTTTATACTCCAATAACGGTAAGTCCCTTGAAAAGTGGTCCGTAGTGTGGTGGTAGTGAGTAGTGTGTGGCAGTTCATATTCAGCTTCCTTTCGAATGAAATGTATTTCTTCACAAGAATACATTTCGAATAATGTCTATCCTACAAAAACAATTATTGTAAAAATAGGCCGAGTCTCGTGTTTATGTAGTGACAAAAACTTATGAGATCTTCTTCTGAGCCAAATCTACAGTTGACAGTGTGTATTCACTTCACTTTGTGAAACAGAATGGTTTCTCTCGGTGTCATAGATCGTTTAATTAGGATAAAAAATCTTACGCCATGTTTTAGTTAACCTATATAAATACCCTAAATGTGTTGCTTTATCAAAATTATAAATACGTAAAAGCCAAGAGTTCCCTAGCTCTTTTTCGAATTTGACAAGTAGATATTATGTCCTTAATTTCAGTAAAAATTATCACTTGCATAAAGGCCCTAAATAAACGATCTATGACACCGACAGAAACAATTCTGTATTACAAAGTGAAGTGAACACACACTGTAAAGTGTAGACTTGGCTCAGGAGATAACTTTTTTTCACTTCATGAACACGAGACTTTGCCTATTTTTACAAGAATTGCTTGCTTTAGTGGGATCTCATTTCTTTTTGTAAGTTTATCGATTATTCTGAATCGCCACTCAAATGTAATGATTCCATTTGAAAATGGGCGAATAAGAACATTACAGAATTTATGACATCAATGTACATTACCAACAAGGCCCCACTCTCTAAAAACAATGGGTGTGCGCCATAGCCGAGCATTGCCGTTAGTTTCACTAACACCATAACAAAATTACGAGTAATTTGCAAACTAAGCATACGAACAAAGTAAGATTTAAGATATTAGTTAAACTTGCTGATTTCTATGCACTAAAAATTCTCAGGCATATAGCTTCATCCGGAGTAGTAATTAAATAAATACGGTAAAATCTCCAATATTAGATTTTTCTTATGATTTAGGGATGAAACCATATATGTGTACGAAATTACTTGTTTCTAGGATTACAGTGGAATTTTGATGTCCGCGTATTGTGGTCGAAATAAAATTTAGAATTTCAATAACTGCCAAAGTAAGTAAAGGAAAGAAGTAAAATTTAACACATTAGTTAAACTTAAAAAGGTCACTCAACAATGAAAATCTGAGGTATTTTAAGTTATTAAGGTTGAAAGCGATTTCACGTTAGGGGTGGGTAAGGGGTAGATATATGGAAACTCACGAGTTTCAGATTTTTCCTATAATATGAGGGTAAAATTCTATCTGCCTACCAAATTTCAGCTTTCTACGGCTACGGGAAGTGCCTTAGAGTTTTGATGATCATCAGTCAGTCAGTCAGTCAGTGTGAGGGAGTGACAAAATCGCTGAAGTTTGCAACCGACTAACATCCGAACTAAGAACAGTAAGAAAATAAAATTTTGTGCATTTGATAAGATTGCTGATATCTATGCATAATAGAAATTTGAGACATGCAGCATGAATACGACCGAAGAAATTGAGGTTCAAAAATGGTCCGAATCGCTTTGAGAAAAGGGTAGGTAGGCAGTGCCACCGTTGACTCTACTTGGCGGGTGCATTGCCGTGCACCCAAATACATGTTTTCATATAATTTAGGAGAATTACTGAACAGCGATAGACAGAAGCGTAGGATGTGTACGTCTCTGTAGTACCTTGCCGCATAGCTGTCTGGTTGTTCAGTGATTAATGCGCTTACATAATGATGTTTGGAACGTGGTCTCTGGTTCAAATACCGATGGAAGCAATGATTTTCAACATTTGTTTTTGATCATATGAGCCACGCCTGGACGGTTGGTTGTTCGGATGTTAAAACACATACCACATATTTAGGGGTGCAATGCTGTAGGTGTATACTTTTTTACGCTATATTGATCCCTCAGGGGTCGTTACTCTTGCAATCAGTGTGTGTGTGAACCGCAGTAATAATATTATAAATGCGGAAGTAAGTCTCTGTATTTTTGTTACGTTTTGACTACTAAATTGCTATACCGATAATGATGGAATTTGACAAGGAAATACTTTGTATCTGTAGGAAGGACAAAGGACATTTTTTTCGGTATGAATAGCAGTTGTAGTCACGAAATTTTGAGAACTTATCGAATGGTGACAGAGAGACGGATTTGTGTGTTAATCTGTAATGTTACGTCAGTTGCTTGAGGTGTGCTTCTCACGCGGTCTGTTAGTGTATGATTTGTTGGTAAATTTCGTTTAGAGACAAAACGTATTACTTAGTATATATGTCGATTTGCTCTGCACTGTACTATTATTATGTGTCTGCCTGAAAGTTTCTGGCACCAGTTTATTTTGTCTTCCTTCCGGGCGTAAATCTGGTCTAAGGTGTAGCTCTAGAAGAGCACGATCAGATAAAGTTATTAGAACCAAAAAATCGGATGCTTTTGCTGAAGAAAGAAGAAAAGACCAAGCTGAAATAAATCTGCCCTTAGTTAACCCCCCCTTTTTTCCCCCTCACATCCCCGCACCTTCGTTTGTTTTTTCTGTTTTTAAATATGTCGGAAATTGATTCTCTTCATGAGACAGGTTCGACGGTAGAATGATATCGTGATAGCTTGTCTGTCATATTATAGTTCTTTGGGACCAATTATACGTTACTAACAGCTTTCTATATTCAATCCTGGCAATTAAATTCTAAGTCCACGCGTACGAAATCGCGGGTATCAGCTAGTGGTAAATAATAATATGACTTTCATTTCAGTAAAAATTACACATGCATAATGCCCAAGTTGCCAGATTTTTTATTTTAAATCCACTATCTACAGCAACCAGAGAAATCATTGTTTTAGCAGGTCAAGTGAATACAAACCGTAAAAAGTAGACATGATTCTGGACAAGAAATAATAACTTCTTGTCACTAAACAAACACGATATTTGGACTATTTTTACAACAATCGGTTTTGTGGTATCTCATTTCTTTTTGTTAGGATGCGTCCATAAACTACGTGATCCCAATTTGGCCCCATTTGATCACCTTGCTTCCCCCACGCCCTATCCTCGAGTGGAACATAATTATTTCCTTATTATAGTTTGTGTTGTTTCTCATACCATACTAGCCTTAAAATTATATCGAATACAGTAAACAGACCCGATGTTTGCTTTGTTTACTTTTTGTAGTTACAAATATTCTCACTCAAATGGTGGCACTACCAATAATACAAATGATTAATTATTGGCAAAACCTCTTTCTTGGGCACAGCAAGATCCTTTTTTTTTTCCCTTGAGGTTGCTGAAAAAACATTCTTCTCATCACTATCATTATTGATAAAGTAAACAAACTATATATGCCACGTAAAAATACTAAGAAGAACTACATTTTTTTGTTGAACTTTCTATAACTTTTCTTTGTGTATTACCGTGGAATGATTTCTTTTTGCTGTTTAATATGCTTCCATAGCTCACTGATGCCATTTTTGCACATTAAAAATTAGCTGGAAAAACATTTCTGTCAAGTTTCGTAAAGTTTATTGTCCAACATCGAACTTGAAATATCACTTCAATGCCACGCTCCCTGCAAACAATGAGTGCGCATCTTGGGTGACCAGTCTCGATTGCCATAGAATTAAACCCCACTATAAGTAAATTCCAAGTAACTTCCGTAGCAATCACAGGAACAAAGTAAAATTTAAAGTTTTGGTTAAATTTGCTCACCTCTATGTAGTATAGAAATCTCAGGTTTATAGTTTCATCCGGAGCAAAGCAATTAAATCGCAAACATATGCCAGAATTTTTGATGTTTGGGATTGTAATTAAATAAATACGGGGCAAAACACCAATATTAGATTTTTCTTATGATTTAGGGATGAAACAAATATGTGTACCAAATTACTTGTTTCTAGCATTGCTGGAAGTACAGGGGAATTTGGATTTCGGGGTGTAGTACCGAAATAAAATTTTGAATTTCAATAACCTCCAAAGTAAGAAAAGGAAAGAAGTAAAATTTAAGAGATTAGTTAAATATAGTGAACTTACTTCACAATGAAAATCTGAGGTGTATAAAGTTCTTAGGGTAAAAAGGGATTTCACGTTAGGGGTAGGAAATTTACGAGTTTCAGATTTTTGTTATAATATGTGGGTAAAATTCTGTCTGTGTACCAAATTTCAGCTTTTTACGGCTGCGGTAAGTGCCTTAGCATTTTTGATGACCATCAGTCAGTGAGTGAGTGAGTGACAAAATCGCTGAAGTTTGCATCCGATTAAATTTGAGACATGTAGCATGGATACGACCGAAGAAATTGAGGTTCAAAAATGCCTCGAATCGCTTCGAGAAGAAGGTAGGTAGTGCCATCGTTGACTACTTGGCGGATGTACTGCCGTGCACCCAAATTAAGGAAAAAAAAAATTTGTTCCAGGAACCGTAGGAACCCGGAAGTCAGTTGATGTAAATTTATTCGTATAATTATTCAAATACGTACGTTAACATTTCTCTCACTATCTTTCTCGTATTTTCTTTCACCTTCACACCATCACACTGGACATTATGAAATTTTTATTAAGTTCAAGAAAGAAGAGAAATTTCATGACCGAAGCGCATTAGATGAAATAAACACGTATGCTGAAATATTTTTCGCAGTCGATAGTTTTCGAGAAAACTTCTTCAGTTCACATATAGGACATGAATTATTTTGGTGGAGGGGAGAAGAAGACCGGTAAAGCGGACATTGCGGCAGAACGTAGCAGTTGCCGGGCAGTGCTGTTTGCTGCGAATACAGTCTTTATTTGTAATTGTGGATGCTGCAGCACCAGTGAGGACTTCACATGGTAATGTACCATCCCCTCTGACTGAAAAGTATTGACATTTCGCTACCATGGTGATTAAAAACCCAGTGCGACCCTGAGAGCACTGAAAATTGCTTCTTGAGTCTCCAAACATCATTTTAACTTCAGTGAGTTAGCCGTGGAGCTGTTTGACGCACTTCTGGTACAGAACTCCAGAAACCATTCATTCTTAAACATCATGGATGTCAATTTGTGAAAATTTTTGTTTAAATATGTTTAAGTATTTATGCTAAAATTAAAATTAGATTGTTTTAAATAATTCCTTAATTATAATATTCAAATGTAAGGCAGAACTGTGTTCCTTTAATCTTCGTCTTTTGGAATGGCGCCCGTGGAAATATTTATTTTAATAATTAATTAAATAAATCAAACTCAAAGTTAAAATTATCATCATCACTCAGAGACGAGCGAGTATACAGAGCATTTAAAACTAAATCAGGTAAACCTGCCTATCATGGTCCTATATTTCCTCATACAAATATTATACAGCGCCACAGATATATACTTATCAAGAAATATATTTAATTCAAAAGGAAAAGTTTAATAGGGATGGATTGGAAGTAGGGACCTTCCGACCAACCCACCAGACTACATACCACGTCGCAAGAGGCTGAACGTTCATGGAGCATAAGCCTCGGCCAAAAACCATGTTTTGTGCTATTTCTAAAAAACTATTAGTTTGTGTACACTATATCAATATATTTCTGAAAATTACTCATTCTGATGTGATAAGACCAAATTGTATGCCTTGACATATTCTGGAGGACGCTGTTTCGAATCCCCGTCCGGGCATCCAGGTTTGGGATTTCCATGGTTTCCCCAAATCACTCCATGTGAATGCCATGGTCGAATTCCTTCCAGTTTCTTGTCCCCAGTCCCATCTCGCCTCTAATGACCTCGGCAAGGCGCAAAGCCATAAGTAAAATAAAACAAACAAAAAAACTAAAATCCAACAACAAACAAACCTCTCTGCCACCGCTCTCTACTACCTTTTTGCTTTCTGAAGAACGTTGTATGAAGGGTTAACGATTTACAATCAGTGACAGTATTATTGAATTTAAATATGAATGACAGTGACCATCAAGC
>CM061920.1:240204775-240499757 GCA_031002005.1 Vandiemenella viatica | reverse complement strand
TTCAGTTTTGTTTGCTTACTCCGGCGAATTGTAAACGTCGGGTATTGCTTGTTTTTGCTGATCTAATTGTGTTTAACGTAACGTTAATTACTACCCGACCTTGTAAGGCCATAAGACTCAATAAATGAGGTTTTATTTTGTGTCTGAAATTCATGGTTCTAGTTAGTAACCTATTAGATCCCCTTTTAACATCATTATTATATGTATTTTTCATTTTCAGGAATTATTTTAGATTTTAATAATTCCCCCCTCCCTTTTTCTGGTTCACACCCAATTATGGCACCTTTACAAAGTCAATGACTTATACAGAAAAAGTGTAGATTATTGGCTGATGAAATAAATCGAAAAAGACGGGATTTTGCTATTTTTCATCATCTAAATCTAATGTTTACTAAATGCGCACAAATTCAAGAAAGCTAACAGAAGGATTCCATTGTTGACTTAATTACTGGAGAAACATCTTTCCTTATTCTAGGGCTTTGCTTCGAATTAGTGTATAGATTACCGCTGTCATGTGTACGAGGTAGCTTTATAATGTACTGGCGTGTCAGATGGAAAGAACTCACAGTGGTCCGCAGTGAGTACAACCTTGTTTTCCGGCGTTACCGACCACACGCTGTGACAGATCGAGTGTGCAGCTGGCAGTAAACGAGTTATCGTAACGCACTCTGACAGACGGGTGAGAACTGCCGATGTGCATTAGTGAAACGATGTCTGCTGATACGTCACCAGAGAGACATCACTGACAAATCAACAGCCACACCAGAGAGCTCGTCCCACGGATTCTTACTGCCTGATAAAATGTATGAACGCAACAAAAATGAAAAACACAACACTGTTAACTATTCTTTTCGTTACGTCTTGTAATACAACTTTAGTTAGTACCTAATTATAGGTAATTACTTAATTATTATTAATTAATTTTGAACTTTATCAAAGATTTGTGATAATTGATAGCAGGGCTCATAATCAAAACTTATTTCAAAATGAAAAATTATGTAAATTGTATGTATTTTGCCTAATTTACAAATTATGCACCATCTAACAAAAACCTGCAGTGAGCACTGGAACTGTTACAACGCTTACGACTGAAACAAGGATTGTCTGTCTGATGGAGCACTGTGGGCTGTAACAGTCTGTAGCGAGGCTCGTATCGTATTCAGTGCGTCAAAACTTCTCAGCGAGCGGTAACTAACGGTCTAGTTTTTGGATTTGCACTTTAATTTTTACAGCCAAAATAAGACTTTATCTAACTGTTTTTTTTTAATTAATTAATAAAATGATGCCAATGCAACTGTATTATGTAGGTTTATTGCCGTACGCGTTTCGCCTCTCATCGAGGCATCATCAGCGACAAATTATTTACATTAGTGGATTTCAGGATAGTAACCACACATCTTTGCTTTCTCACCAAAGATGTGTGGTTACTATCCTGAAATCCACTAATGTAAGTAATTCGTCGCTGATGATGCCTCGATGAGAGGCGAAACGCGTACGGCAATAAACCTACATAATACAGTTGAATTGGCGTCATTTTATTAATTAATTTACTGAGAAACTGCGGAAAAATGGCCGACAAAAACATTGCATTAACTGGTTTTTATTAAAATGTTTTGATATTTATTGTTTTGTTTTTAATATTAATTTTGTATATAGCATTTTCTAGAATGTCTTTATCTTTATTTTGAGTCTAGTTTAATTCCAACTCGGTTATTGATTTTAGGTGCCATAGATACCTTTGTGAGTTACAAGTTGTCAACCGTCGTGAATGAACGTAGACGGGAATCGCTCAACTTGTTGCTCACCGGTGAAGAACAGCTCGTCTGTCTGGGATTCAGGATGTCTCACCCTGGCCAAATAGATCTCTCTGCCTTCTAAAAAGATGATCTCTCTTTCAACAAAGCAAACTTCAGCGGATGTCTTAATCCTGGCGTAGAATCAGAGTACTTCTTGCCTTTTGGCAACAAACCATGTCAACGTGATAGATTCACTTGGTTGGGGCTGCAGGAAATTTGGTGTGGGTGCGATGGTACCACAAATCCAGCACGATAATTTATTTTAAAACTTGAAACAGGAAACATTCCACAGCTTCACACAATAGTTTTACTGTTCTGCCATGGAACATTTGAGGAGTTTCTTTATAGCAGAACCAATTTTTGAGCACATCCAGCTGAGGAAAAAATTTAGCTAATGCCTGCAATACCCACCGTGATGAATAAAAATTCCAGTACCTCCATGACATAACGAAAAGCTATCTTTATCCAAAAGTTCGAGTCCCACTTTAATATGTAACGGTATGGTGTCTCAGTGGTTAAGGTGTCTGACAGGATACCCGGTAATCCCTGTCTCGGCGGGGATTTTCATAGACACTTGACCCGACCTCAACCTCTGGCACAGCTTGCTGTGTAATGCGAAGTACGCTTGAACTCTTCAATGGTTCGAATTCCACGTTAAACTGTAGGTCTCCTGTACCCGATAGGATTGCCCAGGTTAGGTTTAAGGGGGCGGAATGCGCAGGCAATAGAAACCTTAAGTCATTAAGACCACGCGGAATAATTATTATACTTGAATTTAATTTGAGGCTACATTACAGTCTTCAAGTCTGAATTAAAACGGCGTCTTTATATGTATGGAACCACGGCTCCTTAGTAGTGCCCTAAACTGGTCTTTTCATAAATATTTTCACTGTACAGACTTCTTTGCCTTTACTGTTTTATTATATGTATAGACAATAAATCTTTTGGGTATATATTTTTGCCATATAGTCTCAATGAGAAACACTGGTTTGTACACGTCTCAGTAGGATCCGTCAGCGTCCTACCCAGCATATTTACATCTGGACAGGTGGCGTGTAATTACAGTTCCAGATACTGAAGCAATATGGGTATGCGTTACACTTATTATCTTTCAATCCATATGTCAAAATTTTACACACAATTTATTTATACCAAATTTCGTGTATTTATGAGCTGTTATAGCAGTTTAAGAATATAATGTTCTCTCCCATTTAGAACCGAGGCACACTAGTCCTTTGACATTAGACGCGTGCTATAACATAAGGAATGGCAAGTATAGGAAATTGTCGAGGTTAAGCTCACTGCGGGAACAACATCTCTCACCCGCAGGACATTAAACCCATGATGCAAACCTAAATACACCTACGAAATTAGGGCCAGGCGCATAGAACACTATACGCAGTACTATGTCATGGAGGTGGGAAGCATGTAGAGTGTTTTTTACCGTTATCACTTTACTTCTAGTCCACGTGATTAGAAGTGGAAAAGGATTTGGGCCAAATAACGGGAATCAAGGAATCATCCGGGCATTCGCCTGGAATTATTTGGGGGAAACCATGCAAAATCAAAATCTGGATGCCCGGATGGGGATTCGAATCTGCGTCCTCACGAATGCGAGGCCAGAGCGCTTAAAGTTGTGTTTTACAGTTTTGCAAGGCCACTGTGAGTAGAGTTTTATTGGATGTTAATTCTTCATCATTTTTTATCAATAAGTAACTGCGCAGACAGCATGCTGCTTCATTTGTCTCTATGCCTTTGAAATTCCAATATACCTAACGCGTTTTAAATTGCTTTTCTCGATATCAGGATGTAGTTCATCTTAGTAGATTTTTTTAAATGGCATTTGACCTTGTCAGCCATACAGCCAGCACAATGTGTTCGTGATTTTCCAACGTGTACATACCGTATTACATTCATTATTATTTTTTTCTATGTGGTAAGTACAACACAAGACGGACGCGACACATAGTTAAAACCACCCATGCCCTATGCCGGACTCGAACCGGCGATCCCTGGAAAGCGAAGCAGGCTCACTACCCCTAGGGGGACATCCATTAATTACGGTGAAATTGGGGGGGGGGTAGGGCGAAATCTCACCAGATCTCACCAAGAGGGAGGGGGGGGGGTTTACGGAAATCTCACGTGAGAGTTTGCGAAAACATTTTGGGCAGTAGAGCTAAAAAAAAGGTCTACAATTTGTGCCAAAGTCTATTTTAGGAGGGTATTTCGTCGAAAAGTGAGGCAGTGACCTAAAAAAAAAAAAGCTATACAAAAGTTACCAGGGCGATTTCTAGGGGGGGGAGGGGTTTAGGGGGGTTCTCACGGACCAGATCTCACCACAGGGGGGGAGGGAATCCAGCCAGATCTCACGAAATCTCACCAGGGGGTAGGGGGGGGGGGTCCACAAATCCGGAAAAAAACACCTCACGTAATTTGTGGATGCCCCCTAGGCTGCCGGCGTCAGCTTAGTTGATTTTAATAAGTTATGTAATTCCTGATGCATTCGAGAGGGCCGCGCTGGGCTGAGATGTATCCTGTGTGGTGTACCACCGCGGCGATTGCAAGTGTCACGTACCGTCGTCGCATGTCGCCTACTGTGTTTCCCAGTCTTAACACAAGTCTCGTCCACTTGAATCTTAAGCCAATGAGAGCCCTGTCTGAACGCTTCGTAGTCAGAGCAAGAGTGCAGTTTACTTCGAGAAGTACATCGCCAACGACGAAGCCGTAATCGTCTTTGATTTACGCAGACTCGTGGTTTGGAAAGGACCTCAATCTAGGGTAGACTATGATTTAAGTTCCTGACTAAATCACAAGTATTTATTTCATTTTTGCAAGTTTTTCTACAATGCTTTGTGTATTGTGTTTTCAATAGTTATCCTCAGGTATTAACAAATTTAAATAGAAGCCTTCATTTCTGCAAGTAAGTTTTATTTTCAATGTGTGTAGTTGATTTTAAATTTGTTAACAATTATTCCTCGAATTAGACTCTTTTTTTAAATAGTTGTTAATAAGAGCTTCGACTGCGGGAATCAAATTCCATTTGTAAGAGAGATTCACGAAAAAAAAAAAAAAAAAACTGTGCGGGTTTCCTAATGGTTTCAAATTGAGTGCTGCCTGGGGCTCAAGTTATATAATGAGGTTTAGTTTATCTTAATGTCGCATCGAAAAGCTGAGAAATAAAGAATAACGTGTCTGTTTCTTCTCTGTTTCGCTGTACGTGATTCACGAAAAATATACTGGTTGATTTTGATGGGATTTCAAACACTGTACGTTTCATTTTGAAGCAGCGTCGAAAAACAGAATTTAACTTAAAAGTGTACTCAAATAGTATCCTTTAAATGAAAAGTTGTTTTTCGCAGCTGAAAAATTTACCGTGATACATATCAAAGGTATTGTATAATTCGGAATTATAAGTTATATTCATAATTAGTTTAGCAACTTTTAAAAAAAATGTATGTCCTTCCATCTGCATGTACTGTAAATGCGACTGCGGTAATGGTCTGGGAGCGGAGTCTCGTTAATGTAATTTCCGAATTGGTACTGACAAGGAGAGGGCACGACCTTGGGATTTTATTTTGGGATGAGACTTTGCGTAATAATTGTACCCCTTTAGGATGTTTACCTGCTGCAATCTTAAGACGCAACGCTGAATAGATTCGGAGAAAACGGCCTTTAAAAATTCAAGCCCAGATTATATACTAGTGAAATTCCTGGCAGGCTAGGAGCGCAAAAGCCCAGTCAGTAACGAGCCTGCGTCAGGCCTGGGCGCTCTGGGTTCGAATCTCGATTTCGTCGAATTTTTTTTTCATTTTTTGTTTTTACAATTAAATAAGTATTTATTCATTGTTATTGATTATTTAATTCATATTTCAAATTTTAAACTATAATGTAAGTATATTAACTACCCTATAACTTACTTAAAATACTTTAAAACTATAATAGTTACAATATTCTTTAAATAAATTAAATTTTATTAACAATGTTATAAGTTTTATTTCGTACAATAAGGTTGTTCTTGTGAAAAATCCGCTTTCAATAACTGTGCTCGATGGCAAAAGAATGTTGTTTTAAATGTTTTTATGATGATTATCATCCCAGCTCACGTTTGTAATAAAAAATGTATGTTAAATAAAATCAATAATCAAAAAACGTGATGAAAGTTTTTTACTTATGAATAAATATTACAATAAAATATTGTAACTATTATAGTTTTATAGTATTTTAAGTTAAAGGGTAGTTGATATAATTAAAAAAAAAAATAGACGAAATCGAGATTCGAACTCAGATCGCTCAGGCATGACGCAGGCTCGTTACTGACTGGGCTGTTCCGCTGCTGACCTGATCGAAATTTCACTAGTATATAAGCTGGGCTTGAATTTTAAAGGCCGTTTTCTCCGGATCTATTGAGCGTTGCGTCTTACGATTGCAGGAGGTAAACATCCTAAAGGGGTACAATTATTACGCAAAGTCTCATCCAAAAATAAAATCCCAAGGTCGTGCCCTCCCCTTGTGAGTGTCGTCTTTTTCACGCACACCCCGAACATAGTCCTCGCATGTTCTCAGTGCCACTCACGACTGGATGTTGAAAGGAGCAGAACGCTGAGTTCTGACATTGTGTATCGGTGGTTTACATGAACCGAACGACGAGTTTTCACAGTGATTTTTCGTTTCCTTTGGGGGCGTCCATTAACTACATGAGGTGAAATAGGGAAAAAGGGGGGGGGTTCCGACGAAATCTCACCGGAGGGAGAGGGAGGGTCGACGGAAATCTCATGTCATCTTTTTAATTTCTTGAAGAACAATAGCGCTACAAAAAAGCCTACAAACGACGCCGATACCGACTTTAGGGGGTGGGGGGGGAGGTAACCACCCTAAGAAGCAGAAGAGCTATAAAAAAAAAAAAAACTATGAGGTCGGTCAGCAGTAGAAGGGGGGTAGAGATCTCACGTCATCATAGGGGGGGGGGAGCCCGACCAGATCTCACTAAAATTTCACCTTTGGGGGGGGGGGTGAGGGGTTCGGAATTCCGGAAAAACGCTAATTAATGGACGCCCACCAAATAATTTTTTAGACACGCTCTTTAGAGGAGCAGTAGTGTTCGTTGAGGTTGCTAGATGGGGTGAAACAGCTACGGTCTGGATTGCTACATGGTTGTGTTTAATTATCGCGAATTGTCGCGCTGTCCCATTTGCGAGATTGTGTTTTTTTTTACGTTTCGTCGAGGTCATTAGAGGCATGGAGGAAGGAAATATATGGAGACGACGCAAGAGACCTTCACCACGCATTGAAGTGAAGCCGGGCGGAGGAGGAGTGGGTGGGCATGGCCGTTTCCATACAGACACGGGGAATAAGTACAAAAACCTCAAGTGGACTATAGGATAACCATGACGCCGCAATCTGGTGATGGATTATTATGTAACTCGATGAGACAAATAAAAAATGAGAAATAAATTTTTTTGATATCCTGCTTAGTTTTCGAGATATTCTGTCTCAAACGTGAAATGTTTTTGGTTGAAATTCAGAAGAAAAAATTGGTCAAAGTCAAATTTGATGACGAATTCTTATTTAAAAAGACGAGACAGATAAAAAATAAAGAATAAAATGTTTCGATATCTCGCCTATTTCTCGAGATATACTGTATCAAAAGTGAGGTGTCTTGAGTTGAAATGCAGAAGAAAAATTTCGCAAAAGTCAAATTTAATAATCGATTCTTATGTAACACGACGAGACAAATCGAAAATAAAGAATAAAATTTTTCGATATCTTGCTTAGTTTTCGGGATATACTGGGACTGGGTTGATATGCGACCTCGACTAAAAATTAATTCTGCCAAAAACACAATGAATTACATGGTGGACATGCAGAATGGATATTTCAGTTGTTTTTACTACCACTTGTGGTTAGGTTGAAATGAGGCCTAGACCAGAATAAAAATAGTTATTTTGTTACCATACATCGTAAGCTTAATTGGGAATAGCTGGAAGTTGGAGTAGTTTCCATCGCGATACAAGTTTTGTCACTAACTTGGTTCTCATGAAATTACTAACAGTAATAGATAAATTCTTTGTCCCTTATGGAACAACAATACCATTCTGGTACAGACTGCATTTAGACCTAACCACAATCTCCATTATTGCCACTACAGAATCAAACTATGTAGACATACCCACACACGCGTATTTGAATCGCAAACTGTATTTGCGGTAACGACATCGTTTGCTTCATCGAGATTCCTAGATTGCATAGCATAATTTAACACATTTAATTTCATCATACATTGTCAGTAAAAACTGCAACGTGACGAAAGAAAGCGCAATACTAAATTAACTGAACCGCGATGTAAAATACACCCCTTTAAATTTCATTTTCAACACTCTTTAAAAAGTAATGCTAGTCTATTATGTGCAAAATAGCAAGGTATGCTGATTTTCTACACTACACCAACAAAAATTTGAGAACAAAGTCATCCCATTGAGAGCTATGACTAAATATTTATAGACAGGCAGCGAAGTTTGCAAATTCCTACCGCCCACTTCAACAACGATAATTAGAATTCAACTTATGAAATGATATTCCAGGTTCCTTCCTCCTCTCTTGCCAATTTGTGCAACCGTATGCAACACAAGATGGCATTATAAAACACTTATACACATCACAAAATGAAATAATCACAGCATCTAACAGCATGTGAACATCGCATTTGTTTGGAAGCGCAATATCGCCGCTGCCGCCACTGCGCATGCGCGAGAGTTTAGAGCCTGCTTCACAGATTTAACGTCACTTCTCCTCCATATATTTCCTTCCTCCATGATTAGAGGCGACAAAGGTAAGGGAACAAGCAACGGGAAGGAATTCGGCCATGGCCTGTTTCCAGTTTGAAGGAACCATCCCGGCATTCGCCTAGAATGATTTAGGAATTTAGGGAAACCCTGAAAAACCGAAATCTGGATGCCTGGATGGGGATTCGAACCTGCGTCTTCCCGAATGCGAGGCCAGAGCGTTACCGCTAACCCACCACGATCGGCTCTGTTCGCTGCCGGGACAGGCGCCTCTGTGGAATCGTTCAGCAAAGATGTTACTCCTAACATTACTGCGGGGAAACAACTATTTACACGTTGTACCAGTAATAATTATAAGTAGTTTAACTCATTCCGTCCTCGCATTCGGGAGGACGCGGATTCGAATCCCCGCCCGGGCATCCAGATTTGGGTTTTCCATGGTTTCCCCAAATCACTCCACGCGAATGCCGCGATGCTTCCTTCAAAAAGGTCATGGCCGAATTCCTTCCCGTTCCTTGTCCTCAGTCCCATCCCTCCTCTAATGACATTATCCGTTGACGAGGCGTAAAGCAATAAGTAAAAACAAAACAAAAAAACTCATTCCGTAATCCCACTAGAGTTCGTATTGTATTTGCAACATTATTGGCCGCAGTTGAGGAAGTAAATTGTTCGTGTGAAGGCTTCGCTAGAAGGCTTGACTTCATATCATAACCTTCAGTGAAATAAAAAAAGTAGCAACAGTTAGTAGCTTACATAATTTCTCTTGACGCTAAATTTGTATATTTTCAATAAAGCTAATTGCATCACAACCTTGTACGGCCAATTCCCTTGGTTTACTACATCCAAGTCACGTGATACAGAAGTATGATATTTTATATTGCAAGATTAGTTCTGTAAGCCTTCAACACATAGATGGAGCTTTGTTCAAATTGCACATTTCTTTACGCGGTAGTCATGTCAGTTTGAAAGGGACGAAGTGTGTGTGATCCTCCGATGTGGATGTGGCCACGAATCTTGAAGAAAGCGCGCAGGGGGAGGCGGGCAGCTGAAATTGTGGCGCTGTCTCGTAAACAATCCTGCCAATAAGCGGGCCCCTCCAACACGGCACACACAAGATTCGTATCAGCCTCGCTTGCACGGCTGTAGAAACATAATTGCCTTACACTTTATACTAGAATCTGGTGTACAAACTAAACAACTCTTATCAGTTTTATTTTTCCTTTAAGGAATTAGTCTCAACTTGGAGACGATTGCATGAAATGAAAACTTTGTAGTGTGTAAGTTAGTAGCACATGAATTTGTAATTTCGCGCTTCAACTGTCGGTTCTACCGTTGATTTGTTTTAGTCTCATTATTGTATAGATTTAATAAATTATGTTCCTCAAGTTTAAAAAGAATCATTAATAAGTAGAAGAAATTAGGTATAAGAACTGTAATAGTAATGTTTAATTTTCTATTCGAGTAAGGAATATTCATACCAATATTTGTACGAAAAAATTATTGTATAACGATTTTTCTTGACGCAATTACAAATGGCGGTAAACCTAAAATTCAAAGACACCATTCCAGTAGGATTATTTGTGAATTTTAGGAATGCCTGAACATATAAAATAGCCCAGTTCCCAACACTTCAGAAAACACTGTATATATAACAAAAAAAAAAATCAACATTCAAAAATTTTGTCCTCACACAACACATGCAATATCATTATTACCAGGAACATGCAATCAAAAGTCAGTGTACAGAATACAGCAGCACGCCTTCCAACCCTCCTACAGGACTAGCTGAATTACTCCCTCTAATCACCTCACAAAAAAGTTTCAATTCAGTAAAAAATATTTTATTCAGAAAAATGATTGAAATTGGGTAATCTAGTATTGGAAATAATGACTTCCTTCAGCGGGGATGGAAGTAAGAAAATTAAAGAAATCATACCTAAATCGTATTACATTATACACAATTCTAATAGACTCGCTGACGAAAAAAATTTCCTCTTAAATAAAGCAAAACACATAACATGTAAATTCCATTCCGGCAGAAAATTATACTTAAGATTATCAGACTCACCATATTTAAAGAATACAAAAAAAATTAAGTATTAAAAAGTATTGACAGTAAACATAGTTCTTCAGAATTCCAGTCAATTTGGAAATAGCTACAGACTACTGAATAACACACACATCACAAAAAAATTTAGTATAAGCTCCGGTGCGACGCAGAAAGAATGCGAGGACGGAATGAGTTAAACTACTGATAATTATTACTGGTACAACGTGGCAACGAATCAAATATCCCATTCTCAGAGTGATATACGGCGAAACTAATAGCTGGCGCTACAGGAACATTTAACAAGATAAAAAAAATAAAAAAATAACGCAACAGACGCAGTAATGAATAAAAAATCAAAATGTGCTATCATGCAGAAAGAAGGAAAAAAAAGTAAACAGCTCAGTAGAAATACAACTAGAAATAAGAATCACCAATTATGACTATTCATACAAAATTGTGACTAGTGTAGTAAGCTACTACAAACATACGGAAAACTAAGAAGAAAGCTTTATTTCAAATACCAGGAAGTTATTGAGGCATTAATGTAAGTACAGTAATTATTCCAGATTTGCTGAATGCCTTCCAGTGCATTATTACGGGTACACTAAATAAATCAAAATATCAGAAATTAATAAACATATCCTTATTGAAACATAAAACCTTTTTTTTTTTTTTTTTTTAAAAAAAAGATTAAGCAGAAGATAACTACAACGTATGAGTATTTACTGTACAAAGCACCCAGCGAGCCAGTGTGCTCGCTGATTATAAGCCGCACATTATTAAGCTCAGTCATAAACAAAGATAACATGCAATAAACAGTAAAAAAACATCCATAGAATGACACAAAACGAAGGCAATAAAAACGTTCAAGGGGCAAAAAACAGTTTAGCGAAAGATAAATACCTGGTAGCAAATAGTTGATTAATAAAACCAGGCAATGAATTGTTATAATAATTATTAGTGAGGTGTTTTATTAACCTACATCTGATAGCAGCGTGGCAATCAAAAAACGACATACTTTAATTAAAGTGAACAAAAACATGATATTAATACATATCAGTACACGGTTTGTTAACACAAATAAATGCACGATTGCAAATAAACACTGCGTCGTTTATTTCTATGGAAGTGATGATGTTTGAGAGTAAAACGAGTCACGTATTATACAGAATATATTTTCAAATAGCAAAATGTATTAGCCGTGGTAGTACCTGTTTCTCATAAATTGTAAAGTACTGTAAAATACTAGAGCTTATACGGCCAGATATCTCGTATATGACAAACCAGCATCACGAACGAAAGACCAATGCCGGGCTCAAGTATTACAGTTTTAACCTCATCTCATGCATGGGAAAATAGGAACGGTTCATTGTTTTCTACTGTGTGCTTCTCACTAAAAAGTGAGACAAAAAATATTTCTCTATAGCTCTGATTTGTGCACTGTTTTACGCAGTAATAATATTTTCATCTGCAGATGCGAGAGCGACTAAAAAATGTTTGGTTTCAACCGTCGATGGTGTAATTACGTGCAAACGAAAATCTATAGACCATTATTCTCTGCAAAAAAAGTGTAAAATTCTTATAAAATCCACAAATTTGTTTGTAATTAAAATACTGTTCTATTCCTGTGTTAACAAATTGATTCAAAATTTACCAATAAGCCTGATTTTTAACGCACACATATATTTTTTTTCTCCGATTCGGCTACCAGGAACCACATGGGCACCGGCTACTGGCCACTACAGGTGTCCAGTGAGATTCATGAGAGGGAGGGGGGAATGAGTTCCTGCGTGAAGTCTAACAGGGGCTATTACTCCTGGCGTGCCTAAGCTATTGAAGGAAGCTTTGTGTGTTCTGTATGATAAGTGTATTTTTGTTTGATATTCGCCTTGATGACTGTGGGAAACTCCAATCAGGTCGTGCCTAGTGTTGCAAATTAAAAAAAAAAACATTTTTTTTCAGATTTGTGAAAAAAACATGAAAAAAACTTAGCACCCTTGTTTTTTTCTAAATTTGTTTTTTTTTTCAGAAAACTATATATTTGATAAATTATAGTTTTAATTATGGAACCTACATTTTACATGTGTGTTTTAAATCTTACTGAATCATATTATGTCTTACATAATGATTCATAAATGTATCTACATAGGTAACATAATCTTTTATTCATCCTCTATGTCAGTACCACACTCACTAGTATCAGCACTACCAACACTAGTTTTGTCTGTGTCGGAATTTTCTGTTTCTTCTTCTGTCTCCTCTAGATCCTTAACTTCAGTTACATTTTCTTTTACTGGTTGTTCTTGTATTGTACGCAAAAGATTTTGAGATTGCAATTTTAAATTATGAGCAAAGTACACACTGTGTGTGCATAATACTGCACCGATAGTTCAGTAGTACGGTCTTTTAAGTTTGAATTTCAATCTATTAGCATACAAAATAGGAGCTTTATTTCTTTTCAGTCGTTGGTTTACGCCAACGGTTGCAAGGAAACGGTTCATAATTACTGACAATTAAATAAGTCAGTATCGCTATACGCTGAGAGTTTAACAAGTATACGAATATAAGGAAAGCACAATAAGTGGTAAAAGGAGGCAAAAAACCGTAGTTAAATTTTAAATTCCTAATTTTTTGAAAAAATCCGTAGATCTACAGATAAATCCGTAGGGCTGGCAGCACTAGTTTAAATAGCGAGTATCAGTCCAAACAACGGGGAACGGGGATTCCTTCTCGTGCAACCTAGCTTCTTCGGGAAGTCCCCGTTCATAAATGAAAATTTCAGTCAATGTTGCCAATATTTTAATTTTTTTTTCTACTGAATCAGAAAAATATAGTAGATTTAAAAATTAAGATAAGTACTTAGAATAAACTCTAAAACAGTCATATTAAACTATAAATGCCTTACAAATTTGAGATTTTTTCACAGTTTTTTTCATGTTTTTTTTTCAAGTCAGAAAAAAAACAGTTTTTTACAACACTACTAGTGCCCTGTCCCGTTGTACTTCCCTAATCCAATGTGTGAAAACTACGAAGTACCCTAGAAAGTTGTAGCTCATCTTAGACGTAGAAAGGAAATTAGCTGATGTTACTCCCCCTCAGTGTGATTTACAGCATTAATATCGTACTACTGGTCGAAAGAATACCCTTTCTCTTGATAAATTTATCAGTTATGTACTTTATTCGTCAATCACCAGATATTCAATACCCCTCACTCAATCAGTCGTTGAGGACAGCCTCCTCATCATGAATTCCATCAGCAACGATGGCGTATGTCTATCATTCGCCAGAGAAGCTGTCCTAGTTAAAAATCCCAACTTCACTCGCTTAATCTGGTTATTTGAATATTCGGTGTGATGCAGAGAATACCAATGAAGATCCATAGTAAAAGACAAATTATATAAAGATTGGGATAAAGTATGGAGAGATACATCTGTTACGAAAATAAAATACTACCCTTAGATGCACTCTGAAATTGTAAAACAACCAGGGTTCCAAAACATCCGGTGTCCCAGAAACCAATGTGTCACCATATCACGACTTAAATTTGGACATGCACGCTTCAAGAAGCACTTATGTAGGATCGGTGTGGTAGAGGAAACATACTTACAGTGTGGGCAAATGGAAGATGCTGATCATATATTTTTTGGTTGTCCACTTAACAAGCACCTCTCTGACAACCTCATTAAGAACTTGGTGCAGCCTTGCTAACCACAAACTGATATAAAATCTTCTTCCTTATGCATACATTTCTATCTCAAATTCAACGTGAATTTTAATATTTAATAAGTTTATAATCAATTGTACTATATCCTAGTATCCCATGTACATATAAACTCTGTAAATCGGCGGTTTTAATGTGTATGACGTATTGTTAAACTTAATATTTTAATGAATATAACGTAATATTAAACTTATTATTTTAATGTATGTATGTGCTAAGCAAATCTACTGCCTTATATCTGTACACAGCGTATTATGTAAATGTATTAGCTCAGTACTTTAATGTGTGTAAGGTGCTATGTAAACCTGATAACCTATGTATATAATATATATTATGAATTATTATTATAATTTATTAAACACCTGTAAACATGGCAATGATTAAATGGCTAGTATGTCTAAAGGCCAAATAAAAGAAAAGATCCATAATTAAAAACAATAGGCTAATTTATATAGAAAAGGATTTCCAGTAAATCGGAATCACAGATGATATCATACAGCACAGATACAGATTTAGTAGCGTAGTTAATAATCGACAATTTGCCAACAAACAGGATATTAGAAGAAGAAACAGTTGGACAGAAGAACGTAGGAAAGAGCTGAGCGAGAGGATGAAAAGATTTTGGGAAGATAAGAAAAACACATTTGCTAAATAAGTTCATTCGCGTTCCTCAGTTGGGCACAAACATGAAAGAAGAAGATCCATAGGGTGAGCGTCTGTCACGTATCTATTTTCTAGCATAAGATTACTGAAGTTGTAATAAGCTCAGTTAAGGTTGCGACAACTAGATTCTGTGCTAAAAACTTTGCAATGTGAACGGTCTCTTTGACTGAATTTCCGTAGAAGTTTTTGACACTACTCATACCTGAACCTTAACTTGATTTTGTCTTTCCGAATAAGGACTTAGTTTTAGTCGTAACCCATTATCTTTTCGTATTTGGGCAGACTGCTTGTAGAAACTGCAGCATGTTGGTAATATCTGTAACGTCCGAGCATTGTGGGGAATGTAGCTCAGACAGTTATTATCTAGTGGGTTACGGTCTGGAAATTATCCTGCAGGTACTCACTACATCATTTTTTCTTTATCTTTCTTGTATCACCGGTTCGGCAGCAATAGGCAACTCACTCAGAATATTAAAAATTAGCGTGGATAATCGATATATTTTATACGGAGAATTAACGGTCTGGTGGCTCAGTGGTTAATGTGTCTGTCTGGGGATCGAAAGGTACCTGGTTCGAATACCTATGTCAGCGGGGGTTTTGATAGGCCCTTAATCCGACCTTCAACTATGGCACAGCTTGCTGTGTAATGTGAAGTACGCCAGAACGCTTCCGTGGTTCGAATTCCACGTTAAACTGTAGGTCCTATGTACCCGGCAGGATTACCGGGTTAGGTTAAGGTGGCTACGATAGGTACAGAATGCGCAGTCAGTAGAAACCCTGTCAGCAGGCCATTACGACCTCACGGAATTAATAGACATATATATTTTATGGAGATTGATAATTGTCTGGTTTTCTGCCGTGGGAATTACTATTGAACTCATGTACAGTAGAAGTCCGATTATCCGAGGTAAACGGGACCGGGACCACCTCGGATAACGAAAAACTCGGATTACCGGAGATCAAGGAAACAGGTTACAGTGAATCAAAAAACGTATTGAAACTGAAATAATACAATTTGTTTATAGTGTAAAACTAATTTGTGAAGCAATAAAGTTATTTTTTGTACATTAATTACGATCACTTGCCAAAAACGTCTTTAATTATCTTCTGAGTAATAATTTTGTTTCTCTTCTTAGCGGAAGTATAGCGCCAACGCTGTAGCATCATTATGTCGGCTGCTGTGCTTTCTTCCTGTTGCTCAATATACTCAAGAACTGCTTTTATTCTGTTTAAACCATTAGCATGAGAAATTTTTTGAATAGTTTCATTTTTATCTTCTTCGTCTTCTTCTCGTTGTCCGCTGACAACCATATTAACAATTTCATCATCGTTAAACTGATTTTGATCGTCATCCAACAACCAAAGGCTCGACCTAACAACAGCCAGTAGACCTGATTCATACTCGACACAGCAACAGGCGATACACACAAGCGTTACAGTACCACGCTTAATATCGTACACACTCTAGTTGCAAAAATATTCTATATCTTCATAAAAGCTCCCTATCATATTTCAAATATTTTCCTCGGTTAACCCGGCGGCTCGGATATTCGGAACTCGGATAACCGGACTTTTACTGTAATTCGAAAAGTATAGTGGGTATAATAAAAATGGTACATCTTTGGGTTTAATTGGTTATATAAATCGCTTTTCTCTGAAACATATATTTGTTAAAAACAATTGTATTTAAGTAGTGAGATATGTAGTGGAAGTCCTACGGGTTCTAAAACAACAGAAACGATGTGTTAGATGGCGCGTTGTATAGCCGACGAGGATCGCCCGTTAAGCGCGGTGTGGGGGCGTGTGCTTGTCACAAACACGCTGTAGGCTCTGGACAGCTGACCCTGTAGCTTCCAGGAAAGGTCACGCGATCCATAAAGGCGCGCAGCATCCGCGCGTCACCTGCGGGTGACTCCGATCAGCCAATTACTCGTCCCTCCTGCGTGCACGGTCGAGAGGTCTCCGCGAGCCGCTGAGGGGGTTTAAATTTACCTCACACGCCCCCAGTCATTCTACGAAACAAGCATCACAACAACAAAGGACAATTACAGCGTAACTTCCAAAATTCCAACGCGTACGTTACACACAAAACATGGGCTTCCTCTGCCTCAGAACAGTTGTTAACATTCGGGGAGACATTTGTAAGGGGCGCAAATTGAACTCAGAGTCTACTGCGCGAGGTAAGCGGCACTGGACTGAAACACTTTAAACTAACTCCACCGCTATTCTGAAGTGTGTGTCTTTCATTTAGAAAATAGGAAAGCTCAGCTTAACCTAAAAGAAATGTGGTCAGGTATCGAACTGCAGACATCTACATCTACATCTACATATACATCTACATATACATCTACATATATACTCTGCAATTCACAAAATTGTGGGTGGCAGAGGGTGCTCAGCACCAAAGCTGTGCATTCCAATCCCTAATGGTACGAGGAAAAAAAAGAATTCATATAAGAATCAGTCCGGCACCTTGTTTCTCTAATTTTATCTTTCCTGTCCTTCCGACTCAAATAAGTTGGTGGAAGAAGTATTTCACTACACTCAAAAGTGAAAGTGGGAGTACGCATGTTTACCAATAAGTTTAAACGAAACGTCTATCTACCAGAGACTCCCAACCTAGTCTACTAATCAGTTCTGTAACGCTTTCATAAGGACTGTAGCAAGCGGTCACGAATCGAGCGGCTCTTCTCTGTACTTTCTCTATACTTTCGACCAACCCCTTACGAAACGGATCCCAAATGGCACAACAATAGTCCAAATGTGGACGCACAAGATATTTGTACGCTATCTCCTTTGTTTGTTCATTACAATTTTTCAAGAGTCGACCTATGAATCGCAGCCTAGAATTTGCTCTACCTACTAACGAATTATTGTGTATGTCCCATTTCATATTCGTTTGGTCTGTTACTCCCAAATATTTCATAGAATCGATCGACCATATCAATAACTGTATTGTTTAACTCGTATTTCTGAAAAATTGGATTCTTTTTGTTAGTTATGCTCATTGTCTTGCACTTTTTACAATTTAGAGTAGGATGCCACTCAGCGCACCAAGCCAAAATAACATCCAGATCGCGCTGAATTTCTAAGCAATCGGCCAAAGTTCTTACTTCCCTATAAATAACCGCATCATCAGCAAACAATCTAAAAAGGCTTTTCAATTTGTCTCCGAGATCGTTTATAAAAATTAAGAAAAGAAGTGGTCCAATTACACTTCCTTGAGGTACACCCGATGTAACATCTACATTAGAAGAACTTTCTCCTTCAACGACAACATACTGCGACCGACCAGTTAGAAAATCCTTTATCCATTCACAAAGCTGATCCGATATACCGTACGCTCGAAGCTTCGCTAAAAGGCGGTTGTGTGGCACAGAGTCAAAGGCTTTCTGGAAATCTAGAAAAATTGCATTTACTTGTGAACCTGCATCGATAACTTTCATTACGTCGTGTGTGAATAGGGCCAGCTGTGTTTCACATGATCTTTTCTTCCGAAATCCGTGTTGATTTGTTGTAAGCAAATTATTATCATCTAGAAAATTCATAATGTTCGAGCATATAATATGCTTCATAACTCTACTACAAACAGATGTTATAGATATGGGACTATAGTTCCCAGGATCACTTCGATCACCTTTTTTGAAAATCGGAGTTACTTGCGTATTTTCCAGTCTGAAGGTACTTTTCACTCATCTAATGATTTACTGAATATATCAGACAGAAGTGGCCCAATTTCCGCCGCATACTCTGAAAATACTCTTACTGGAATTCCATCCGGGCCCGGTGCTTTCCCCCACTTCAGGAGCTCTAATTGCTTAATGATACCTGCAGTATCTATTCGTAATGATTCCATCACCGACTCGCCACGGCGTGGGAAAACGGGATTACTATCCTTATTTTCATTTGTAAATGAATTTTTGAATACAGTATTTAGTACGTTGGCTTTATCGCGGCTTTCATTAACCTCGGAACCTTCACTAATTAGTGCTGGAATATTGCTGTTGGTACAATTAACTTTCCGTACATACGACCAGAATTTCTTTGGGTTTTCTGTGAGACTCTTAGAGAGAGAGTTGGAGTGAAAATCGTTAAAGGCCTCGCGCATTACTTTCTTAATACGTCCTCTTAAATCAGCTAAGGTTTCTAAATCACTGCGACACACCTTCCTTCTTGAGCGTGCTTGTATTTTCCTTTGTTTTTTGAGTAATCTTTTGACTTCGCATGTGTACCACGGTGGATCATTCTCCCCCTTTATTGTCCGCTTTGGTATATGTATTTCCACGCCTTCCCTGACTATATGTATAAAACGATGCCACATCTCTTCAACGGTGTCCTTTGTTGACTTGAAGTTATGGTAATTATTCCTCAGGTAGGTTCTAAAACACTCCTTTGAGGCCTTATTGAATCTGTATACAATTCGCCCTTTTTTCCTTTTTCGCTTGGTCATTAATTTGATAGTCGCAATTACCGCTTTGTGATCGCTTATTCCTGTGGTCGTTGGAATGTCGGTGAATAATTCTGGCCTGTTGGTAACCAGCAAGTCTAAAATGTTTCCGCTACCGTTTTGACACCGCGTAGGTTCATTAACTAGCTGCTCGAGATGATTATCTGACAACAACTCGAGAATTACTTCAGAAGCTGCCTTATCCCTGCTACCTGTGATGTGAACATAATTACGCCAGTCATTATAAGGCAGATTGAAGTCGCCTCCTAGAATCATAGCATGATCCTTAAAACGGCTAGCTATACTATTTACATTATTGCTCAACTCCTCGACGATAACTATGTCGGAATCGGGTGGACGGTAGAAGGAGCCTATGATGAGTTTTGACCCAGCAACGTTGAGTTTAATCCATATGATTTCACAGATCGTATCGACGTCTATGTCATTACATGGGAGAAATTTACTCACAGCTATAAATACTCCACCTCCATGAGAATGTAATCTGTCTTTGCGAAAAACGTTCATACTATCTTTAAAAGTTTCGGCGGAACGTATTTCCGGTTTCAACCAACTTTCTGTACCGATAACGATATCCGCTTCTGTACTACAAACAACGCTTTCAAGTACCGGTTGTTTGTTACAAACGCTTCTACAGTTAATTACGAGAACTTTTAACTGTCGAGATTCTTTTACGTTGCTCCTACATTCCGGTGTTGTATCTGATTGGGTTGCCCGTAACTCAATTTCGTGTTTCGGGTCTTCCTCCCTCAGCCAAACACCCCAAAATATCTGGGAGTGACGCTGGACAGAACCCTCACATACGAGTAAGAAGCACTGCATGAATTGCAAAATGAAGATCTCTACAAGAAACAACTTACTGCGCAAACTAGTTGGATCACAGTGGGGCAGTCAACCACAAACTTTACGTACATCGGCAATGGCCCTTTGTTACTCTGCTGATGAATATGCACGCCCAGTTTGGTACTCGTCGTCTCATACCAAACAGGTGGATGTAGCCCTCAATAACACCTGTAGGCTAGTGACAGGTTGCTTAAAGCCTACCCCAGTTGATAGGCTTTACCAGCTTTCGGGCATTGCACTCATCCACTGCATGGCCATACACCACCAGCCCAGAGACTCAAATCCAGGAAAAGCTTTCTGTGAACATTATGGGAACTAATACAATGTTGTTGCAGGCCATATTTCCACAGTTGCTTAATTAATTACTAGCTGAATGATAACGCCAATGCAACTGTTTCATCATCATTCAACTGGTAATCATGGGAACCAGCTGGGTCACCTGAAAAGGCAAGAATACAGTTGTGGAAAATGAAGGTTCCTTACATCTTGGGACCACTGACAGTTGCAGAGCGCTTGTCACCTGGTCATGCAGAAGACATGGGCAGGTCCAATGAAAACCTAATGAGATGGGGTTATACTGATACTACCAGTATTAAGTGTGAATGTGGTGAAGACCAAACTATGAATCATATGCTCGAGTGCCCTATGTGCCCATCATCCTGCAACAACGAAGACCTGTTTCAAGCAACACACAATGCGATGGAGGTTGCGAAGTACTGGGCTAATTGTGTTTAAGGTTGTTGATTTGCACAATGTATTTAACTGTATATTTTGATGTTTGTGATACGAGAAGAATAATAATGATAATAACTGATGAACAATCATATTTACTATTTCCAAATATTTTTTTGTGACGAATAAAATAAATGCGATCGCGGTTGCGAAGTACTGGGCTAAGTGTGTTTAAGGTTGTTGATTTGCACAATGTATTTAACTGTATATTTTGATGTTTGTGATACAAGAAGAAGAATAATAATAACTGATGAACAATCATATTTATTATTTCCAAATATTTTTTTTGTGACGAGTCTCTTATCTTCTTTCATACCTAATGAAGTCGGTAAGTGATGTATTATTCTAGTGATTAAGATTTTCGCTTTGGCAACATCATACATTAAGAAAGGATTTTTTTTCTGAACTCGGCCCTTAAAGGGCAAAAGTACTAACTATCAAGGTCACTCACGTGAGACAGTTCACAGCCAAGCCGCTAGGCTTCGCTGCCGTCGGTAGCATCGTTTTTTACAGCGATATCGGTAAGCTATGTGTGTTTTCCACAGTAATGAGCATTTAGAATATTTTTTTCTGTTAAGTAATGTTCTGTTTAGTAATTTAGGTTACCATGAATTTGTGTCATATGTAAGTTCTACACTCCCAATTTTTTTTAGTTGTTTAGTAAGACGTTTTGCTTTGTGACGCATCTATTTCAGTTGACAAATTGATACAAATTAGTCATTTTTTAGTCCCACTACAAACCTCCAACCTCGCTATTCATCGTATTTGATTTTCGAAATTTTCGTATGATTCATCAGAATATATTGAAAACGCTTTCAAGAGTTCCATTGTAACAATACGTGATAAGTGGGTATTCGGAAAATTTTGAAAGATAAGTAGAATTAGAAGCCGAAGTATAAATAATATCTGTTAGGAAACTACCGTTATTTATCTATTATTATTTGTCATTCTGGCAGAGCGAAATGTTAAACAAGTTTGCAGCTCAAACCTTCCAGTGTTTAGGCTTATCTTGAAAGCAATACTTTCAAGTTGCTTAGGACAAATCCAGTTTGAAGTTTTTCATCATTTAGCCAGTAGTTGTATTTCTAGTAATATCGTGGAGCTACAAGAACTACGTTTCTTCATCATCGTCATCAACTAATTCGATCATGAAATCATGTATCATCCTATAGAGTCATGGGCCCAGATCAGACTTCAACAACGTAACTTTTACAATTTCTCTACGGAAAATTGGCGGTATGGATAAAAAAAAATGTTGAACTTTGGAAAATGTGTCAAAATGAGTGCTTTATGTGCTATAGATTCAATTTAATACTTCTAAAAATTTACATGGCAAGCAGAGGACGATGTTAGATCTGCATAACAGCGTTTGAATCAAGGAACTTAGCGAAAAACTAGGAGCATCGATACCGTGAAATCATCTCACAAATATTCGATCCGTGAAGAAACATTTCATTTGTTTGTATCCTTAGGACTTCATAAGCTTTTCTTATATATTTAACTCTTTAGTTTTCGAAAGAAGTGCCATCTGAGTTTAATAATTTTAAAGATGTTTAAATTAGAATTGAAATACTTACGTTTTGTTAATGATCTACAATCGGTGACCCGTATACACACGTCACTTCTGGTGAACCTGTCGTGGTAAACAGAAAATTGTTGAGGTTGGAATGGACATCCTGTATATAATTTCTGTTGCCAACATCCCTATTTCTCGCGTAATACAGCGACGAGCAAGGTAGCAGTGAACAGGATTTTCTTACGACTTATTACACACCACAGTCAGTTAACAATGAAACACATGTTTGTCAAAAACGGGTCCAAGGATTGCCGGCCGATAGTGAGGTAAACTATGTGCAGCGCCTACGAGGGCGAGACGCAACCCGTCGCGCAGAACAGTCGCTTTTGTGGCGTTGAGATTCAGGGGCAGCAGTTACAGAGATTATATAACTCCTATACAAACAATATTTTGTGTCAGTTACCGAAAATGACAAACAACAAATTCATAATGACAGCATTTTTCCATCAAACATTGTATACAGAGAGGTATTGTAAATCGTAAATACGTTCTCATTAATAAACTCTCTTTTTCTATATCATGCACACATTTCACTGAATATTTAATTTCAACAACGCAACAAAAGATAGAATCATTTTATCAGCATGCGATCGAAATTTCGTGTGACGTCTGCCATCTGTAAAGATGGTCCGTTGATATTATGAGTTTTTAATGTGCAACAAATGTAGTTGTGTTACACGTTTTTGCTTCCTAGAACGGCAATTATTGTAGCCGTAATGCGTAGCTACCAGTCCCTTGATAATACAATGTGGGCTTTGAGTTGTATTAGAGCTCATCGATTTGATTAAATGGACTCATTACTTGTTAATAGAGTAGCTAAATCAGAGAATGCACAGGTAGAAGTGAACTGCGATTATTAACTATTTCTCAGAAAAATGTTAGCGAGTTTCTCGATTGTTTCAAGTGTTAGTATTGTAGAAGTAATTTAATCAATTTCATAAACAAGCATCATCTTTCCGAAGTGTTGGCTAATGTCGGTACAGAATGGAAGAGGACATCAAAATTAATGTAATAAATTCGAAAGAAACAAAAGGTTACAGTTTTCATATAATTTTTATATAACACTAAGAGTGCACAAATTCACTGAACATACCATCCCACAATTGACGACAGAGGCAAAATATAGCTTACATGTGCTGAATAGTTTTTTTCTCTTTCATCTACCTGCATTTATCACCAGCTCATTATTCACTTTTAGTACAAAGTAGCAATATCGATACTCTCTACAGAAACTACTACACTTACCGTCAAAGCGGCGTCGTTAATTGATCAGTCCAATATGAGAATTTAAAATAAAGCGTCTGTACTAGTGGCATATTCTTACGTTACTCGTCTCCAGTTTTCAATGACGGGAGTTTTTTTTTTTTGAAAGTGTTGTTGTATCGTACATGCATTGTCGGTATACTACTGTGCGCCTCAATTTCTTCAAGGATAGACATTATGCACAGTCATCGTAACCTAAGTTAACTTCAAAGAGCACATCAAGTATTTATTGATTTAGAAGATTACCTTACGTTACAGTTTACTGTGTTTCACCTGAGTTTACAAAGACATCATGGAGGTGTTTCGCGAAGGGTACGAACACCAGTGGAGTATAAGAGTTTGATACATCGTGCTGCGCGTTCCCCAATCAACAGACTGTGTATCAAAGCTCTGGGTTAAATTGTACACCTCTTGCAAAGCGTACGAAGTAGGGGATGCGACGTCGTTGATGATAATCCGTTCTTCTGATGGGCCCACACACTTCGGTATTTTTTGAAGAAATGACTGCCACTACAATTCACCCTCTCCCTTATTTTACTACCCATTTTGCTGCATCTCTTTGTTTCTGGACCACTGTGGTGTTAGCCATTTCCTTCTGTTACACACGTATAACATCTCACAAACATTTGCATATATGTGCCGTTTTGGTGTTATCATAGTGTTAGGGGGCATCCACAAATTACGTGAGGTGTTTTTCCGGATTTCTGGACCCCCCCCTCCCCCCTGGTGAGATTTCGTGAGATCTGGCTGGACCCCCCCCCCCCCTCTGGTGAGATCTTGTCCGTGAAAAACCCCCCTAGAAATCGCCCTGGAAACTTTTGTAGACCTTTTTTTTAGGTCACAACCTAACTTTTTTGACTAAATACTCCTAAAATCGACTTTGGCGCAAATTGTAGACCTTTTTTTTGGCTCTACTGTCCCCAAATTTTTCACAAAATCTCACGTGAGGTTTCCGTAGACCCCCCCTCCCCCCTGGTGAGATTTGGTGAGATTTCGCCGGACCCCCCCCCTCCCCTATTTCACCTCACGTAATTAATGGATGTCCCCTTAAGATGCAGAATTAAATCTTATCTTTGTAAAAATTAGTTAACATTGCTGGTATTTTTGAGGGTGAAGATGTTAATGTAATTGATACAGTAGAACATACGTGATGAATTTTTTGTCGAAAGTTATGTTTTCTTTAAAACCTAATCCCAATTGATGGTTATGCTTGTGGGATAAAATAATTAGGCGCAATTTAGAAGTTATAGCCATAAATTTTCTGTTTGACCGCCACGAGAAACCCCCCAATACATTCAAACTCGTTTCACAATGTTTACAGCATGACCAGTGTTACGATTTGGGTGGTTGCAACTGTTCTAGTTTTCAGTTTTCCAAAGTTAGCCTACAGTGGTAACGAAACACTATGTACCCTGATAGAAAAAATTCGCGAAGAGTTAGATCAGGGTTTCTGACAGTGATAAACAGACTACTCGGAATCTGCTCTACAAACTACTATGGCAGCAATTTTTTGCTGAAGTATCGTAGAGCTATGTTGGACGCTCATAGCAACATCTATTAGGAAACAAATGAATCTTCCGAAAATTCACCTCAATCTGATTTGTAGAATTGTGTTCCGAGTACTTTGAATACGGATTTGGGGAATCAGTATTTTATTCTTCCGCAAAACCTGTTGACCATATTTATTACGCAAGGCAACTTTCGAGTTTATTTCATTTTTAAAGACTTGTATGACTTAACTCTTGATGATAATGCATAATTAAATTGAAGAAAACTTGTGTCTGCACACAAAATTTACTTCAAATGATGAATTTCAACATATATAACGAATTTTAACTCAATAGCGCATAGCGGCAGATAATATCATCGGTCAGGTAATTGAATTGCTCTAATAAATTACAAAATTCCATTTGAAACAGTGCCCTAAACCATAAATTCTAATTTTTTTCCCTGACTGTCCGTCCATCACGCAAAAAGTATTTTTCCGAAACTGCATATAGCGATAGCTTATGTCACCGGATAGCATATGTGATACGTTTTATCCAGATCTAAACATAGTCGCCGATGATACACGCAGCGAAACCGATAATTTTTAAATTTTTTACTGTCTCTGCACGCATGATGGACAGTTCTAAAAAATTCCCTCTTGAAGTTTGAATTTTATTCTATTTTTCAAGTAGAACTGAAATGAAAATAGCAGTTTTGACCTATATCTTTTACCCACGCAATAACTGTTATTTGTGGATTTTAAACAGTCTTAATTAGTTTCTCGCTTTCATTTTCTGTAGAAATTAAACCACAATGTTTGTTTCTGGGAACAGTTAGCATATCGTGGGCATGGAAATTGCCTTTTTACGCGCTTAAAGTTGTAGAGCAAACCTCCTCTCTGTTACGTTACCAGGAAACAGGTCTCTTTGCCAACACAAAGTGTACATTGCCTGCAGCCTTCGTTTCGGTAGTCCTCTATATTATGGGTAATTACCGTGTTTACACGTTCGGATAACACAAACAGACGTAATCGAAACTCTTGATTTATGGCTGTATAAAGAGATCTTTTACATACACTGAAGAATTATATTGCAGGGTGACGAGATAAGACAATTATTCCTGTCTGGTTGATCGTGTAGATTTCTCTTTGTGGTTTAGTAATCTATTGCAAACTTTAAAAAAAAAAAATGAAGAGCAACATGATGTTTGGCGATTGGATAGTAATGACAAAACTTGAATGTTTCTGAACATTAACCACAAATCAACCACAAGGAAATTTCAAAATATGAGAAGCCAATTGTATCCACTTCTGAATAGCAGTTCCCTAGAGTCGCAAGCGTCCTGTTGCTCTATAAATCACCGATTCGTCCTGCCATCTAATCTGTTTTCCCCGTATGGTGCACAGCCGCTCGCTCCGAACTTAAAGGAATACAATCCCTCCTAAATAAACTTCTCCCAACGATTCTAAAAACACATATAACTACATAGAAAAGCTGATCTTCCAGCCATAAAAAGGTACATCAAGAAATCTGAAAAAATCTTCCCAAATAACCTAACCACTATTTCCGAAGTACAGTTCTTCAATTTGCACAGGAGATCAGTAGCACAACCACGCCTAAACTCTACTACACCTAAAATCTATCACCTTCCTCAAGACATTGTAAGTGACGACGAACATGATGCCTCATGATTCTCTTTGAACCTTGTTAAGAATTTCTTGCGATTGCATTCTCAACATAATGTGGTATTATTATTATTATACTTAAATCACTTCAAACTTACTTACTTATTCTTATTTTTCGTTCAAACTGATTTTAGTCCCCATATTGGGAATGACAGTTGAACTACCTTTTAATCCTAAAGACGAGCAACGCCTCACTTTTAAATCTGGATTAACCAGCTTTTTATTCGGTATTAAATGTGTTGTACGTCATTCCGTTGTTACTTAGCGTTACATGTGCCATTGTAACATAACTCAGCCCTCAATTTTAAAATAATTTGCGCTGTAATGTAATTAAGTTTAGTTACAGAGAAATCCAATTGGATTTCCTTCAAACCACGCTATGTATAATTTTCTTAGAACTTTGTGATAAGAAATCTGAGTAGCATTTTGTATTTTCTGATCGATTTAATAAATACATTAGCAAAAATACTGAATTTCCATTATCACAGGCTGTTAGAAAGAGAAGGAACTAACATGAAATAATCAGATTTGTCAGTAGTGTTCCAGTGAGAGGACAGCGAACATGAACGAAGTAGAACGCATGGGACAAATTGGAGATACAAAGCGACGAATGAATTTTAACGGACTATGAATGGTGGAGCCTGTGATCGAGCGGGGCGGTGTAACGGTTAGCGTTCTCGCCTCGCATTCGGGAGGACGGCGGTTCGAATCCCCGTCCGGGCATCCAGATTTGGGTTTTCCATGGTTTCCTCAAATCACTTCAGGCAAATGCCGGGATGCTTCCTTCAAAAGGCCATGGCCGAATTCCTTCCCATTCCTTGCCCCCATTCTTGCCCCCCATCCTTGCCCCCCATCCTTTCCCGTCTCTAAAAGACCTCGATGTTAAAAAGAGACGTAAAGCAGTTAAAAAAATAATAATAATATTAATAATAATAATAATGGAGCCTGTGATGTCACCTTTAAATGAGAAGAAACTATCCGACTGGTTAAACAACAAATTTTTAATAACCATAAAGGATGGAACCACCGATGGCCGCGCTGGGATATGTGAATCAGATCCCTGCACTGAACTAACAAGAAAAGTGGAGAGAAAGTACAGTGTAAAACTGATGTAAACCAGCCTTTAGGTTGATATCCGAACAGCTGGAGCCCAGCTTGTCTTGTTATCTCAATCGATCACCTGGTTATCAACATATACTACTAACATTTCCCTGCCTCACAATTTTTAGAACTGCTCGAGCTTCAACATCTTTGCATCTAGTCTTGGGGAGCGTCCATAAATCACGTAGCTCTATTATGGCGTCCTGTGAACCATCCCTCCCCTCACACGAAGCCCGAAGTGACTTTTGTCTCTTACCCCCCGCCCCCCTCCCCCGCGAAGCATGTAGTTTTTTTCCTTATTGATTTCAGAAGAGATTTTGTTGTATTGTTTACTCCTGTCAGACTATCGTAAATTACATACAGAGATAATTAAATAAATATTTACATGCTGTTGTCTCATTTTAACTGTGACTAATAATATAAATGGAAAGTTACGTGGCGGACTCGGAATCCACCCCCCCCCCCCCCCCCCACATAGCCCAGCGTAGCTTTCCTGTCAACCCTTCCCCCCTAGACCGGGCTACGAAGTTTATGGAAGCTCCCTTGTCTGACTCAATAATTTACATATACTGTATCTCTGTTAGCAGTTTCTATGACTACTATGTTGTTCTATATACGTTATAGATTAATTAAGTGATTAGAGTAATTGCTGTTTTGCTTCTTTAACAAATTCCTCTATATAGAGACTATGTGTTTTTGAGTTAAAATCAATTCTTATGTATATTATCTGTTTCCCAGTAAAATATTGTCAAAATAGCACTGCCATTTAAGGAAGCCATTTAGTTATTTTCTTAACATCTGAAATGTATCGGATTGTTTCATTTCTTGTTTTGCTATAAATTTTGCAACCAACATTTAGGAAACACCGCCGTAGTTCCCAGAAATATCCAATATTCTTTTGCTATAGGGGAAGATACTATCGCTATAACTCAGTGGTCAGGTATTTCATACCTTCCCCAACAGATACTAAACAGATGAAGTCTAAACCAGATACAACCTGATACTTGTGAAATTATTTCATCTATTCTTTGGACTTACGCATTCATTGTTTTCATCAACGCTTCATGTAGATCGTAACCCAATGACGTCAATTTTCCTTACTCTCCGAAGTTGGAGTCTCATTTCAAATTTAGTCTGTACAGTACTAGTCAGGTGGAGGCTGAATTCACTCTCTAATCTGGCATTCGGCAGGACGGGGGTTAATTCCCCACCGCTCATCCTGACTGAGGATTTCCGCGGTTTTCCGCAATCACTCCAGCCGAATGCCGGGGTGGTACCTTTTATAGACCACGGCCGACGTTTTTTCTCATTCCCTCTCGTTAGATTAGATCGGCTCTTAAGGTCCTACAGAGCCTGCCTTCCCGGCTTCACATGGGAGGAATGAAATTTGTAAAAAAAAAAAAAAAAAAAAAAAAAAAAAAAAAAAAAAAAAAAAATTAATAGATTCCTTCCTAGGTACAATATTTAATTTATCGGTACCCTTCTCTTTCCTACTTTATTAACTTAAGCGCTATCTCAGTTTTTACCCTTCCAAATCACTAACAAGCCATATACTCAGGTTACCTTTAAATAAATCTGGATGGTGTTCTGCAATTATATTTCAAACCAACCTTCTTCTGCAAACCGAGTGTGGTGGGTGAACGGTTAACGTTCTGGCCTCGCATTTGCGAGGACGCGCGTTCGAATCCCCGTCCAGGCATCCAGATTTGGGTTTTCCAAGGTTTCCCCAAATCACTACAGGCGAATGTCGGGATGCTTCCTTCAAAAAAGGCCATGGCCGAATTCCTTCCCATTCCTTGCCCCCATCCTTGCCCCCCATCCTTTCCCGTCTCTAAAGAGCTCGCTGTTAAGAGACGTAAAGCAGTTAAAAAAAAGGCCATGGCCGAATTCCTTCCAGTTCCTTGTCCCCAGTCCCATCCCGCCTCTAATGACCTTACACGTCGACGAGGCGTAAAGCAATAAGTAAAAAATAATAAAAAAAAAATCCTTCAGCACTACTGAATTGATATCTTACAGGAGACGATGTCTCTTCTGTGTGGAATGTCAGCGTTCAGCCTGGTATCCACGGATTTCTGTTAGCTGATACATTGATCAGCATTACGTGTGCTGCAGGTAGAGGCCAAGTGGCATTAATTTGTGGCTGGCAGACACAGCACTGGGGTAGGCCACGCCCTCAGCACTCAAGGAAGGCAAACAGCTGATGGGAGACGCCCAGGCGTAGTCAGACCGCGCGCCAATAATTAATTACACCAGGGCTCTCCTCTCGCACAGTACCACTGATACCAGTCTACAGTCAATACGCTGTCTTACTGAATCAGTGGAGCCAAGTTATAGACAGAATCTGAATATGTGGATACAGAAAAAAAAATCTTGGAGAACTGAGTAAATCTGTTGTAAGTTTAGGCAATGAGGTTTAGATTCTAGAGGACTGTAACTCTAGCTTTCGGTATACATAGATAAGCAGTTTCCTCTTCTTCATATTGAGCGAACTGTCAGTACACCATACCAAGTGCAACGACTGGACCCAAAGGCAAAAACAATTATCACGCTCAAGATCTTACATGACATTAAATTTACTATACTGCTACCTAGCTGGACAGCATAGCTTTAAATAAAAGCAATCATAAAATAATTTTCACGCTTTTTTTTATTTTTTTGTGAATTGCGGCTTTTTGACGCTGGGATTGTATGGGAGAGTATAAGGTCAAGGAATTCAGCAATGTCCTTTTGAATGAATCATCACAACATGGGGTGATTTCGGGAAATAATAGAAAACCAAAAACTGGAAGGCCGAACGAAAGACAAGAGCTGTAGGCTATGATTTTCCATCTCACTTTGATATGTCAGAAACATTTCTGATATTGCATAAATGGTTGGTGGTGAAATAGTTAGTGAACCTGAATGATGTAATGCATGTATAAGGCTCAAAGACCGAAAACGGTCATTGAACGAAAAGAGCGACCACAACGCGTTGTTGTTTCTTTAAAACGGCCACAAGACTTTGTGGCTAATCAGTAGGCCTATCTAACTCTTTGTGATCAAGACGAATTGGTGTAGAGGGCATTTAATACATATGAGTCTTCTTATCCGTCACGTTTCAAGTCTCTAAAAAAAAGGGAAAAAATACATAAATGAGAATGGGACCTGGACCAGACACGAATTTCATGTTGTGGCATTTTTGAGTTAGCCACGCTGCTTTTTGTTAAGTGCCATAACTCGAATAATTTGTTGTGGCCGTTTTACAAAAACCAGAACGCGTTGTGGTAATTTTTTTCGCTTAATGAGCGTTTTCAGTCTTTAAGCGTAACACATTTATCCGTTCTACAATGCAAGCCTAATATTATTATTCAAACTGTCTGCCCCTTTTACCATCTTTATAGTTGAATTCTTCGTGAGAGCATTTTTATCACTTTATTGTTTTCGTCTGCTGAACTGAACCTAAAAGTAGCTTAATCAATTGTTACCAAATGTGGCTGCGTGTAACCGTATTCTCTGTAATTAGTTGCTCATGCAGTGAATGCAGACTAATAGACTTCTATAATTAGCAACAGGTGTACGTTAATTAGCTATTACCGCGTGTTACCTCTATTTTGTAGAGCGTCACACCACAGTATATCTTTCACTTTCTCTTTTATAACCGTCTGATTCTTCTACATGTTATACATTATGTATCTCTCTTGTTTAATATTTTAAAACAGTATCAATTAGTCTTCTCAATTTGCTCCTCCTATACATTGAATAGAACCGTCTGGTAGGTCAGTGGTTAAAGCGCTTGCTTTCAAAATATTGCGGTCCGGTCGCGGGTTCAAACTCCGGTAGGGGCCAGTAATTTTTGTGTTTGATCATGTGAGCTATGTTAGGACTGTCCATGGTTCGGATCCTACGTTAAGCAGTAGGTCTCAGAGGGAAGGAACTGCCCGTCCTACCTAGTGTTGTAAAAAAACATGAAAAAACTGTGAAAAAAAACATGTTTTTTTTTCTGGGACATGTTTTTTTTCATAACTACTAAATTTCATATTTCTAAGGCATTTATCGTTTAATATGACTGTTTTAGAGTTTATACTAAGTACTTATCTTAATTTTTAAATCTACTATATTTTTCTGGTTCAAGAGAGAAAAAAAAAAAAATTGGCAACATTGACTGAAGTATTCTTTTACGAACGGGGATTTCCCGAATAGGCTAGGTTGTATGAGAAGGAATCCCTGTTGTGTGGATTGATACTCACGAATTGAACTAGTGCTGCGAGCTCTACAAATTTATCTGTAGACCTACGGATCTTTTCAAAAAATTAGGAATTTTAAATTTATAAACGGTTTTTTGCCTCTTTTTATTACTTATTGTGCTTTCCTTATATTCGTATACTTGTTAAACTCGCAGCATATAGTGATACTGAGTCATTAAATCTTCAGTTATTATCAATCATTTCCTTGCAATCGTCGGCATAAACCAACGATTGAAAAGAAATAAAGCTTCTATTTTGAATGATAATAGATTTAAATTCAAACTTAAAAGACCGTAATATGGAACTATCGGCGCAGTCTTTATGCACAGTGGAATCTCAAAATCTTTTGTGTACAATACAACCAGTAAAAGAAAATGTAACTACTTTTGAAGTTATGGATCTAGATGAGACAGAAGAAGAAACAGAAAATTCCGACCGCTCTATTGTTGGTATTACTGATACTAGTGAATGTGGTACTGACCAAGGGGATGGATAAAAAATTATGTTACCTATATAGATACATTTATGAATCATTATGTAAGACATTAGATAATTTAGTAAGATTTAAAACACAACGTAAAATGTAACTTCCATAAATAAAACTATAATTTATCAAATATATTGGTTTCTAAAAAAAAAAAAAACAAATTCAGAAAAAAACCAGGGTGCTAGGTTTTTTTTCATGTTTTTTTTCACAAATCTGAAAAAAAAAACTAGTCCTACCTCTGACACAATGGCTCGTTCAGAAGGATCCAACTAATCTTCCGATAGTGGAATAAGTTTTTATATGTTGAACATATTTGTTTCCTGCTTCTGAAATCAGGTCATTAAAACATAGTGTTAAATTAAACTTGATGTGTTTGCTTTGATCTTACCTCAAAACAGTTTCAGAAATGTATAATAGTAAATGTGATTCATAAAATCAATATTACCGGCTACAGATTGCTTTAAAGCAAATGATATTTCCTCTATAATTTTTAGTTGCCAAATTCCAAGAATTTTATTTGTAGAAAAATCTGTGAAAATCCCTATATTTTACTTCAAAATACTTTGATCATCAGATTTGGTCAGTTTGTAGATTTTACAACCATACGTTAATTTATTTATAGCCATTACATTATAAAACTTCAGTTGTGTATCTTTCTAAGTATTTTTGCTCATTGTGAGTAGTGCTATGGAATAACTGATATTTATGAAGTTACGAATTTCCTACATCATGATTATAGTCATAAGTTACTTTGCGTCTCACGGTTTTTTGTCCTTAAACGCTTTAACTTTATTCCTTTTGAGTGATGTTTTAAGATAATATTTAAATTATATAAAACTCGTTAAATATTTCCTCACATTTTGGATTATAACTTGGTAATCCGCAAATAACAGAGTATTTGTGCATTTACATCTTGCATCTATAATATTTGAGATTGAAGTTATTTTGCAATGACATACACTATGGTCTATGTAGATTTTAAGGCAATGGTGGTCTCCTCTTGATGATTGTAGGTCAGAGCAGTGTACGCCATGCCAGTACATGTACTTGGGCGCTATGAAGGACATCACTGTCGCCATTCTTTATCTCCTAGGTACTTATTGGACAGTAGACTGAGTGCGCCTGTGTAAACTTTCAAGGGGACTACCAGAATTGATAATCACCTATTTCGATTGTTATTGTGTACGTAGTAGGGTTGTATTCCACTATTTAAAAATTGAAGGGATTTTGTTTTGGAGATATCACGTCCCAAGGTTTTCATAGCTGTTTACATACCAATTAACTATTAACTCGGTCAGGCATAGCCAAGCAGGTAAGGGTATCGATTATTACCCTCGGAACAGGTTTCAAGTCCGACAAACAACATACGACATACAAGGAGCAACAGTGAAACTAATGAGAAAAAAAAATTATTTACGTTTTTACTTGTGCTATCATCTGGGTGCGTTAACACATATACGTTGGATCCTTTATGAGGGATTGGGCACCTTGGTCCCACGAGTAACATTTCCAGTTTGTGAGTACAGGTGATCATGGGCTGTATGTACATCCTGGAGACTTCGACATACTAATTTAGTCCACACAAGGTTGCAAATATTTTGCCAATTCCTATCCACAATTGGAGCGGTATCCCAAGACTTTCACCATGTCAGTGTGTATCATCTGTACGGAAGCTTTTCTATTCCTCATATGTTTAAAAACTTGGCCCATTATTACACTATTAAATTATCTACGTGAAACATGTGATTTTGAATTGACCTGTTTTCATTTTAACACAACTCGTTTTGTATGTGGACTTAAAACTGTAGTTTCTGGAAACTTTTTGCAATAGTGCTGAATTTCCCTGATATACGTAGATTCATGATGTCTCACTTTTACTTAATTAATTGTCTTCAGAGTTCAAATAACACCACCATCTGCCCCTAATAATTATGATTTTCACGTAATTTTCCTATAATACTACAGGATATTTTTAGTCTTAGCGCAATCCCATTTTTCCTGATACGTCAGACTGATTTCTTAGAATCTCTCTATAAGCATTTTATATACTACTGATATAACTCTCATGTGTTGCTTACTTCAGAATTTCCTGTTCTCCTCTGAAGCTTATGCAGTTGTTAATGTTCCTACATTCTTTAGTCGTATCTTCATAAGTTACTGATTGTGCTGTTGTAATCTTTGCCTGTATAAACGCTTCAAAGACTCTTCCTGTAGCAATTCAACCTTAATTCAGCCCAGCTATTCATTTAGTTAAACATGTTGACTCTTCTGACGAAAATAGCGCCGTTATTAGAAACAGAATATTCAAGAATAATTTAAGCTCCGTGCAACTGACACTCAAAAAGACTCAAAACCGTACTAGTAAAAAATCTACTTAATTCGAGTTTTTTGTAGGACAAAAATATGTATTAAGTGTTAACTCTTAACACCAAAAGGAGGCAGTTTTTTGGTGTCTGTGGAGAGGAGGGGGGATAGTGTCATCCTTACATATATGTAACACTTTCTACGGGACATACCTCTTAAGCAACAGAAAATGTTTAAATAAATGTATTGTTAATGTAAATAGAGAAGATACCATCAAAGTGATTAATAATATATCATATTGTAGGTATTGTACTGATCGACATGAAAATTCGGAGGCTCAGGTTGAATGATTAGCAGGATGTAAAAAGAAGACTACAAGAAACAGAAAGCGATGAAAGAAAATGGTAGAATTACAAGATGAATCATGATAGAGAGGTGAATGACAAGGTTAACAAAATTTTGTTTTATAAAAGTTGTGTCAAGAATTAATGAAGTCATTCGGTGTATCGTTGTTGTTATTAAAAATGTGTTTGAAGGTAATTGATTGATTAAACACTTATGGTCAAGAATAAAAGTAGATCTGACAGGCAACACGAAGGTTAAGCACATCTCTTTTAGACGATAATAAAATGAACGAAGTATAAGAGCGAGTCTACATTCTGCAAGATATGAAGAATAATGTGCTCATTTGAGAAAGGAAAGTTCGCTGTGCAAGTTTGATTTAAAACATATTTATTATTGTGTAGAAGTTTAAGAGAAGGATAAACTTGCGAGGCTACGGTAAAACCGCTTAAAATCACCTTACTCTCTTATAACGTCAATAATTTTCACCAGGTGTAAATAAACCATACATTTTTTCATTAAACCGGTAAAATCCCTCATTTTTGCCATTTCCAGTTTAACTCTAGCTTTTCTCGTAACGGTTCATTTGTGTTATCGTTTTACTCGACGAAATGATGGACTTTTTTTTTGCAAAATTCAAGAATTTATTGTTTACAGTTACGGTTCCAATGGATGCAAAGATTTGTATCGTCTTACTGGAAATTTTATTTTGTAGGGCACAGCACTAGTTTTATACTACTTCTGTATGAGGCGGCGTCTCGTCGCGTCCCTGCAGACCACGTAATTTTCAATTTGCCTGGTATTACGATAAAGTGATTTAAGCGGTGGTCAGCACGTCCCTGTATGACGTCCATAGTTGCTGCAATCTCGTCCCTCGTGACGCTAGAGCTTCAAACATTAAGGGATGAACTCGCCTGTAGGGATACTGTAAGACACCGGCTGATATTAAACCGTAACACTAACATAGGAAATGGCTTCTGTGATCCATTCCCTAGCAGTACAGTCATATAACCTTTGAGCCCTACCATTGTGATACGTTATAATTTTAAAACAGCTTCGTGTTGAAAACCGTATGATCAATGATTCTAGAACTTATGGCATAAACTACTGAGCAACAATCTCAGCAGAATCATCAGCCATTAGTCTGTCAGAATTATGACGTAACCAAAAAGAAACGCCAGAGTAAATTGATCTATCATGTTTTGTTGATCGATTGTCTAGCCCTTTCGCTGCGGAAGTAATATTAAGATACTCGACCCCAGAGCTGAACGAGTTTTTCGTTTACTTGCATACACTTTATTAATAGCAGTAACCTTTTTTTTTTAGAAAAAAATATTGATATAAGCAAAAAAGGTGAATGACGTGTAATGACCTCATGCGCACCTGGCATGCTAATTTCTCCTTCATTGCTGATTATGTCTATCAACGTCATGAATTATATAATCGATACGAAAGCATGTACAGCCAAGTAGGATAAGTTTTTTTTATTACAGAAATGAATGCAATTGTAAATGCCAATACACACGCTAAAAAAAAGTTAGAAGTAAAATTAAATAATTCCTTGTCGAAAGGCACAAAGAATTTAATTCAACATTGCACATCTTCATCACTGTCATGCATACCAGACTTATAAACTAACTTTGACATAATAGTCTATTTCAGCATCTCTTAACCTTTTTCAACCCGAGAACCCCTAAAATGTCAAATGTAATTCTACGGACCACTGACTTATGTGGGTCTAATTTTTCACTTATAATGTATATTATTACCCAACCCTAGCAACTGTTATCAGCTAGTACCGCGGTCCTTTTAAACATACACCTAGGATAAGGCCCTCATATAACAGTTGCTAACTAAATCCGTAAAGGAATAACGGTCTCTATGATGCCAGCTGGAAACGTATTTTATTATAGTAACAATGCATCTCATGGAAACGCCGAATTTTTACCTAGCCGTTGAAATACTCATGGCTTTTACAAAGGTTTGGTTTATAGACCTATGATTTATACAATCATATAACCTGATATTACTTGTAGATCTAACACCATTTTACGTTATGCCATTCCACACATCTGGACAGGAAGCGAGTACCGTTCTAGATACAACTTTTAGAAATCTGATATCAAATTCATCGGAAGACCTGGCAGGATAAGATCAGGAATCTACTAAGCAGGAAAGAAAAAGGAGTCAAAGTACCTTATAACCTATGGAGGGCTTTGTAAACATAAATTATTAGGGACTTTTCGGTATATGTGACAATCGGTAAAAAGTTTGGAGACATTGTTTCATAAATAGAAAATAATGATGAAATACGCCGTTCACTAATAATTTGGAGGGCATGAGGTAAGAAATTAACAGAAGATATTGTGAAACTTGTACAAATAATAACAGAACTGCAGAGCAGAGGCAGTGGCGGATCCAGGGGGGGGGGCTAGGGAGCTGTAACCCTCCCTCCCCACACCAAATGTATCTAGGTCCACCCCCGACATTATAATTTTGGAGACATTTTATCGCTCAAGCATCCCCCCGAAACCAAAATCCTGGATTCTCCACTGAGAAAAGGTATATATAGATCCGAAAATTAGAGAAAAGGGAGAGTCGCGGCAAGAAATTGATTTACGGAGCATTGGCGTAGCTAGGTTAAGAAGGGCCCCGGCGCAAAAAAATATTTTGTACCCTCAGGCCGTTTGGGCGACCATTTTTTGAAGGTTTGCTGGCAGGGGGGACCCTGTGCTGAGCTTGGGGGCCCCTGAGCTGCGTTTGGGGGCCCACTGAGCTGCGTTTGGGGGCCCCCTGAGCTGCGTTTGGGAGCCCCCTGCGCTGCGTTTGGGGGCCCCCTGAGCTGCGTTTGTGAGCCCCGGTGCACGGTACCGCCTAGCCCTCCGATAGCTACTACACTGCTACTAAGATGCGCTAGGCTAAAGTGTTACGGTAGGGAGTGTGTTGCAATATATAAGAAGAAGTTATTGAGATGAAAAGAGAAATGTGACAAATAGTGAACAAAACAGTGACAAAAGAGTAGTAATTCTCAGTGTGGAAGACATTGTAAGTGGCAGACTCCAGGTTTTGTGAGCTTAGCGGACTGAATAATCTACAGTTATTTCACAATATATTTGATGGCTGTGTGTTTTTTATTTAAAAAAAAATATCGTAGTAAACAGCTATTTTTAAATAACAGGAAACCATAATTTTTTAAAGTGCTGATCCCAGAGCCTTTTCTTGTGAACTGAGTAACGTAAAGATTGAATCATACCATGCAACGGGAAGTGAGGCTGTTGTCACGACAGTGCGTTCATTTTTCGTCTATTATTTGTGATCACCCACATGACAAACACTTTTTTTGTTAGACAGGCTAACAAACGGACGTCAACAATTATAGAATAAAGCAGACTTCAGCTGCATGAATATGAAATCATATTGGGTAACATTAGAACAGCGAGGATATACTTTCATAGAGGAATAAATGTAAGAATGGGGAGGAGGAAACGATGGGTAAACACTTGGATATCATAATTAAAGTGGACAGATCTTAACTATGAAGGTTCATAATGAAGAACTGCTAAGCATTTGTATGTAAATAATGCATTTGGAAATTTGGATATTAACGATGAAATCATATTGTCTAATAGCCAATGATTTTGAAAGTAGTTTGGTGGTCTTATATTCCTCTTAATAAGCTCTGTGCTTAACATTATATCTTGGAATGATTGAAAACAAAAAGCTGAAATATAATTTTAGAAAAATTAAAATAAGCTGTATTAAATCATATTCTTTTTAAGTGCAGATAAAAAGGAGGACAGATGAAATGAATGAAGAGTGAAATTCTGTTTCAGGCATAGCATTACCAGTAGGGTTGCCAGATACAGGATTATAATTATGGGACATATCTAGGGTTAAAAAGGTTTTCTAGTGATACAGGATTATAATGTTCGGGACATTTATGGTTAAAAAAGGTATTTTAGTGATATGTTTAAGGAGTGAACAAATATTCAAATTAATTTAAAAAAGTTGTATTTTAGGTAAAAACTATACTACGTAACACACACACACACACACATATATATATATAAGATTATTAATTCAACTTTGCCGTAGTTGAACAGTCTCTGGTCGTCGTCGGTAAGGTGGAGGGCTCCTCTACCTCCCGCTGCGAGCGCGACATGGCCACCGGGGTATCTTAAGTTTGAGAAAAAAAAACTGGTATACGGAGAATAGTAACGCTTAATTCCTGTACCCGGGACCAGACACAAAATTCTGGGACATTGATACATATTCTTCGCGGGTTTGCCGCCGGATCACATTTTCTAACCACAAGCTTTCGGCGACTTGCACCGCCGCCATCATTAGGTCTGTTGTTCCTTCAGTTACAACAGACCTGATGATGGCGGCGATGCAAGTCGCCGAAAGCTTGTGGTTAGAAAATGTGATCCGGCGGCAAACCCGCGAAGAATATGTATCAATAATACGCCGGGAAAGACTTATCTTTCATATTCTGGGACATTCCCGGATTTCCTAGCCATCTGGCAACCCAAATTGCCAGTCATCATTACTTGCATCCATCTTTCAGAGATAAAAGTTTTGTGATGCTGTACAGTCTATCTCCACTGGCTCGGATCTTCTGTTTCCAGGAATGACTGAGGTATTGTCCGCTTTGTTTTCTGCTCAATCCAGTCAAGCCTTCGTATTCTACATCTTACGCGGTATCGTTTTCCTTCTATTTTTCCATAAATGATGATTTTTCCAGTATTAAACCCCCGTCGCCAATCTGCATGCCCCCCTCCCCTTCCCAGCAGAGGAGCAATGAAAGATAATAATGTCACTTATTGTTAGTTGCAAGAATTTCTGAGCCGCTTGCATGCAACAAGTTCTCTATCAACATTCTTGCATCAAAAATTGAGGCGTAAAAATTACAATAACAGACTATAGAAAACAATCATTTTTGAGGCAATAAATAATATCTCATCTCTTTTATGTTGAAACAGAATTAATTGTGAGTTAAATGTCACGGTGCAGAATTACAACTTCGCTGTTCTACTCTAAATTTTACAGAAACCTTCAGATAGTTCATTACAAGATCTCTCTTTTTAATTTAATTTAATTGCAATGGAGCACAGGCTCCAGTGGCAATTTCCCTACACACCCATCTTCCCCCTATCCTGCACCTACCTACATTTGCCCTCTACAAATTTTATCTTTAAATTCTTTCAAAGTTTTCGGTAAATTATTCATCATTTCTCTTGGTAACTCATTCCAATCCCTGACACCCTTACCTAAAAAAGAGAATCTTCCTACACCCTTGTGCCTGAAATCGAGTGCCAGCTTGTGGTCATGGTTAACTTTTCCCTTCCATGCACTACTTTTCATACCTATTGCAATATCTTTCCATGCCTCATCGCCAGTATATGCCCTGTACACTCCCATGACCCTCCTCATTCTCCTCCTGTCTTGCAATGAATCCCATTCCAGCTCCTTTATCATATCCGTCACTGATTGCATTCTGCCATAATTTCCAGAAACAAATCTAGCAGCCCTTTTTTGCACCCTCTCCAACTCCTGTATTTGATACGTAAAATGAGGGTCCCATACTACACTATCATATTCGAGCAATGGTCTGACCAGTTTTGTAACCCAATTCCTTGACTTCTCTCGTACATCCCCTCATCACTCTCTCCAACAAGTGCAGAACTTTGAAACCTTTTCCTACCACCTGTCCTATGCGTCCTGCCCAGTTAAGTTTGTTATCAAAAGTAATTCCAAGATATTTACATTTCAAGTCTTCAGCAAGCAATTCTTTCCCCACCTTATATTCATAATTAACCTTTTGTTTTTTATTTGTGTATCTAATAAGCTGACTCTTCTTTACATTTATCTTCATTCTATGTTTACCAACCCAATTAGATATCCTGTCCAGATCACCCTGCAACTGTTTACAATCCTCTATCGTTTTGATTCTTTTATACAGCATTATGTCATCTGCAAACAATCTAATTTCAGATAGTAAACAATCAACACAATTATTCATTAGAATAATGAATAGCAATGGTCCCAATACGCTACCCCTTTGGCCTGTTAGTAAAATGGTGTAGACTCTCCCATAGCAATACTCAGAACGAAAAGCCCTGTGATACTACCAACATTGCCGGGCTAGCTAGCAGAATCTCTAGGATCTGTGCAGTGTTTCGCTTCCAGCATTTCGTCAATAATGATGAGATGGAAGAAAAGGGATGCAGTCGCTTGCATGTTATTCTCCATCTAAACATTGAGAAGGTTCTTTATTCCTTGTGCTACTATGGAGTGCGTATGCGTTCCTTATAAGATAATTTGGGAACAAGAGCATTAATTATAAACGAAAGAAAATAAAACTCCGCCGTTAATCTCACGTGGACAGCAGATAATAGTGCTCATTGTGTTCAGGACACATCCCATTGCACTGCCTCTGGCGATCACAGCGCCTGCGGTGGCAGCAGTATCAACTGACGACACTTCATTGTACGCATCTCGTACAATGGTCTTTACCGCATTGTTTGCTCCCTGAATACAGTAACAAATAGAACCAAGGTACAATTTTTAATCTGTACACATGTTACGAATCCAACCTGAACTAAATTTCGATATTATTTTTCCAGATACCCGAGGGCTTCCTTTAATTTTTATACTTTTTTTACGCTTGTCAATACCAATAGAAGACTACTTTGGCCTCAGAGTCATTACATCTTCCAGTCTGACGTCAGGCGCTAGTGCGTAACAGAGGCCAGACATGAATGTCATTGTGGAAAGCTAAGTATTTATAATACTTTATTTGCTTCTGAAAAGGTTTAAATTAATATTGCAAACGAACAAAAAGAAAAGTAAATTTATAACTAGTTGTTTTTTGTTTAATAGATTCGTTCTGTGTAGATGTTTTTGTTATAGTCTCTGCCCATAAACATCGCTTTCTAATAAGATAAGAAATATGTAAAGTATTAAATCATTTTAAGGTTATGAGTGTTATTTAATGAGAATTCTATTTATTTAAGCAACTGCTAAGAAATTAATTCCCAGAACTCTATTTTCACTTTTGACGGGCTTGGAAGCTATTTACATTCTCTGCCCAGATGTCTCTATAACAGTAAGTAATATCTGCAACATTGCGTTATTTACTTATTTATTTAATGACAATTCAACTACAAAAAGAAATGACTTGCCAGTACACAGCATTCAGTCCGTTTGTTTTTGGATTTGGAAGCAAGTGCTTAGATAATTAAAATTTAATTTAGTATTTCTTGGGATTGGTCATTATTGCATATCACAATCATTCAATCATATGAGTCCGCTTGTGCAGGGTTAGTAACCAGTACACGTTCTTGGAACGCAGTGGGATGAACGAACCCGCGAAATGACGCAGTTCCTCCTCTGCTCCTAAAAAGCGGAAATATAACGACTGAATTTGCTATAAATGTGGTTCTGTAGTACAGAGAAACCATTACTGGGAGCCTGCTTGTAATAAGACACATGCGTGCCCAGACCGTGCATCGAACCTGTGTTCTCCTAATCGTATAAATTCACCCACCATGCTCGATATCGAGTTTATGCAGTAATTATATAATAAGAATTTATTTTTATTTATTACTGATGAAAGCCTTTGAAATTAAAAATATATTTATTTTATTGCTAATAATTATTGTTTCACGAATTGAGTTTCTTAGCCTGATCCTTTTTCGTGTAAAAAGTAGAACTAAGGAGTCCAGGTCATGACCTCAGACCAATTGATTTCACCACCTTCAACGTAGATGTTGATATTCACCCAAAACCGAGTCCTGTAAAGGGATATAAGCGAACATTCATTAATTTTCAAAAATTCTAGGTCGCAGGTCATTGCACCCTCTCAGCTTCGCACAAGCGGAACAAAAAGACAGTAAAAAACGAGTTAGACCCCGCAAACTAATAGTATTTGAGAAATATGAGAAAACATGATTGTCGACAGAGGTTTATACTCCAATAACGGTAAGTCCCTTGAAAAGTGGTCCGTAGTGTGGTGGTAGTGAGTAGGGTGTGGCAGTCCATATTCAGCTTCCTTTCGAATGAAATGTATTTCTTCACAAGAATACATTTCGAATAATGTCTATCCTACAAAAACAATTATTGTAAAAATAGGCCGAGTCTCGTGTTTATGTAGTGACAAAAACTTATGAGATCTTCTTCTGAGCTAAATCTACAGTTGACAGTGTGTATGCACTTCACATTGTGAAACAGAATGGTTTCTCTCGGTGTCATAGATCGTTTAATTAGGATAAAAAATCTGACGACATGTTTTAGTTAACCTATATAAATACCCTAAATGTGTTGCTTTATCAAAATTATAAATACATAAAAGCCAAGAGCTCCCTCGCTCTTTTTCAAATTTGACAAGTAGATATTATGCCATTAATTTCAGTAAAAATTATCACTTGCATAATGGCCCTAAATAAACGATCTATGACACCGACAGAAACAATTCTGTTTTACAAAGTGAAGTGAATACACACTGCAAAGTGTAGACTTGGCTCAGGAGATAACTTTTTTTCACTTCATGAACACGAGACTTTGCCTATTTTTAGAAGAATTGCTTTTGTGGGATCTCTTTTCTTTTTGTAAGTTTATCGATTATTCTGAATCGCCACTCAAATGTAATGATTCCATTTGAAAATGGGCGAATAAGAACATTACAGAATTTATGACATCAATGTATATTACCAACAAGGCCCCGCTCTCTGAAAACAATGGGTGTGCGCCATAGCCGAGCATTGCCATTAGTTTCACTAACACCATAAACAAAATTACGAGTAACTTCCAAACGAAGAATACGAATAAAGTCAAAATTTAAGATATTAGTTAAACTTGCTGATTTCTATGCACTAAAAATTCTCAGGCATATTGCTTACTCTGGAGCAGCAAATATGTGCACGTAATTTTCATGTTTGTAGTTGTAATTAAATAAATACGGGAAAATCTCCAATTTTAGATTTTTCTTATGATTTAGGGGTGAAACTACTTGTTTCTAGGATTACAGTGGAATTTTGATGTCCGGGTGTTGTGGTCGAAATAAAATTTAGAATTTCAATAACTGCCAAAGTAAGTAAAGGAAAGAAGTAAAATTTAACATATTTGTTAAACTTAATAAGCTCACTCTACAATTAAAATCTGAGGTATTTTAAGTTATTAGGGTTGAAAGCGATTTCACGTTAGGGGTGGGTAAGGGGTAGGTATATGGAAACTCAAGAGTTTCAGACTTTTCCTATAATACTACGGTAAAATTCTATCTGCGTACCAAATTTCAGCTTTCTACGGCTACGGGAAGTGCCTTAGAGTTTTGATGATCATCAGTCAGTCAGTGTGTGAGTGAGTGACAAAATCGCTGAAGTTTGCAACCAATTAACATCCGAACTAAGAACAGTAACAAAATAAAATTTAGTGCATTTGCTAAGATTTCTGATGTCTATGCATAACAGAAATTTGAGACATGCAGCATGAATACGACAGAAGAAATTGAGGTTCAAAAATGGCCCGAATCGCTTCGAGAAAAGGGTAGGTAGGCAGTGCCACCGTTGACTCGACTTGGCGGGTGCATTGCCGTGCACCCAAATACATGTTTTCATATAATTTAGGAGAATTACTGAACAGCGATAGACAGAAGCGTAGGATGTGTACGTCTCTGTAGTACCTTGCCGCATAGCTGTCTGGTTGTTCAGTGATTAATGCGCTTACATAATGATGTTTGGAACGTGGTCTCAATGGAAGCAATGATTTTCAACATTTGTTTTTGATCATATGAGCCAAGCCTGGACGGTTGGTTGTTCGGATGTTAAAACACATACCACATATTTAGGGGTGCAATGCTGTAGGTGTATACTTTTTTACGCTATATTGATCCCTCAGGGGTCGTTACTCTTGCAGTCAGTGTGTGTGTGAACCGCAGTAATAATATTATAAATGCGGAAGTAAGTCTCTGTACTTTTGTTACGTTTTGACGACTAAATTGCTATACCGATAATGATGGAATTTGACAAGGAAATACTTTGTATCTGTAGGAAGGACAAAGGACATTTTTTTCGGTATGAATAGCAGCTGTAGTCACGAAATTTTGAGAACTTATCGAATGGTGACAGAGAGACGGATTTGTGTGTTAATCTGCAATGTTACGTCGGTTGCTCGAGGTGTGCTTCTCGCGCGGTCTGTTAGTATATGATTTGTAGGTAAATTTCGTTTAGAGACAAAACGTATTACTTAGTATATATGTCGATTTGCTCTGCACTGTACTATTATTATGTGTCTGCCTGAAAGTTTCTGGCACCAGTTTATTTTGTCTTCCTTCCGGGAGTAAATCTGGCCTAAGGTGTAGCTCTAGAAGAGCACGATCAGCTAAAGTTATTAGAACCAAAAAATCGGATGCTTTTGCTGAAGAAAGAAGAAAAGACCAAGCTGAAATAAATCTGCCCTTAGTTAACCCCCCCCCCCCCCCTTTTTCACCACACATCCCCGAACCTTCGTTTGTTTTTTCTGTTTTTAAATATGTCGGAAATTGACTCTCTTCATGAGACAGGTTCGACGGTAGAATGATATAGTGATGGCTTTTCTGTCATATTATACCGACTCGGAGTTGTTTGGGACCAATTATACGTTACTAATAGCTTTCTATATTTAATTCTGGCAAAGAAATTCTAAGTCCACACGTACGAAATCGCGGGTATCAGCTAGTAATAAAAAATAATATGACTTTCATTTCAGTAAAATTACACTTGCATAATGGCAAAATCGCCAGATTTTTTATTTTTTTATTTTAAATCCACTATCTACAGCAACTAGAGAAATCATTGTTTTAGAAGGTCAGGTGAATACAAACCGTAAAAGGTAGACATGGTTCAGGGCAAGATATAAAAACTTCTTGTCACTAAACAAACACGAGATTTGGACTATTTTACAACAATTTATTTTGTGGTACCTCATTTCCTTTTGTGAGGGTACGCCCATAAACTACGTGATCCCAATTTGGCCCCATTTGAACACATTGATTCCCCCACGCCCCACCCTCATAACTATTTCCTTATAATATTTTGTGCTGTTTCTCATACCATACTACCCTTATTACGAATACAATAAACAGGTCCAATATTTGCTTTATTTACTTTTTGTGATTACAAATATAGTCACTCAAATGGTAACACTACCAATAATACAAATGATTAATTATTCGTCAAACCTCTTTCTCGGGCACAGCGAGGGATCCTTTTTTTTTCCTTGAGATTGCTAAAAAACATTCTTCTCATCGCTATCATTATTGATAAAGTAGAACAAACTATATATGCCGCGTAAAAATACTAAGAAGAACTACACTTTTTGGTTGCAGTTTTCTATAACTTTTCTTTATATATTACAGGGGAATGATTTCTCTTTGCTGCTTAATATGCTTCCATAGCTCACTGACGCCGCTTTGCACATTAAAAATTCGCTGGAAAAACATTTCTGACAAGTTTCGTAAAGTTTATTGTACAACGTTATTTCACAAGTAACATCGAACTTGAAATATCACTTCAATGCCATACAAACAATGAGTGTGCATCTTGGGTTACCTAGTCTCGATTGCCATAGAATTAAACCCCACTATAAGTAAATTCCAAGTAACTTCCATAGTAATCTTAGGAACAAAGTAACTTGTTCACCTCTATGTAGTATAGAAATATCAGGTTTATAGCTTCATCCGAAGCAAAGCAATTAAGCCGCAAACATGTGCCAGAATTTTTCATGTTTGGGATTGTAATTAAATAAATACGGGGAAAACACCAATATTAGATTTTTCTTATGATTTAGGGATGAAACTAAATATGTGTACCAAATTACTTGTTTCTAGCATTGCTGGAAGTACGGTGGAATTTTGATGTCGGGGTGTAGTACCGAAATAAAATTTTGAATTTCAATAACCTCCAAAGTAAGAAAAGGAAAGAAATAAAATTTAAGAGATTAGTTAAATATAGTGAACTTACTTCACAATGAAAATCTGAGGTGTATAAAGTTCTTAGGGTAAAAAGGGATTTCACGTTAGGGGTAGGAAATTTACGAGTTTCAGATTTTTCTTATAATAGCTTATGTGGTTAAAATTCTGTCTGTGTACCAAATTTCAGCTTTCTACGGCTGCGGAAAGTGCCTTAGCGTTTTGATGATCATTAGTCAGTGAGTGACAAAATCGCTGAAGTTTGCATCCGATTAAATTTGAGAAATATAGCATGAATACGACCGAAGAAATTGAGGTTCAAAAATGGCTCGAATCGCTTCGAGAAGAAGGTAAGTAGTGCCACCGTTGACTACTTGGCGGATGTACTGCCGTGCACCCAAATTAAGGGAAAAAAAATTTGTTCCAGGAACAGTAGGAACCCGGAAGTCAGCTGATGTAAATTTATTCGATACGACCAAGGTTTATTCGTATAATTATTCAAATACGTACGTTAATATTTCTCTCACTATCGTTCTCGTATTTTCTTTCGCCTTCACACCATCACACTGGACATTATGAAATTTTTATTAAGTTCAAGAAAAAGAGAAATTTCATGACCGAAGCGCATTAGATGAAATAAACACGTGTGCTGAAACATTTTTCGCAATCGATAGTTTTCCAGAAAACTTCTTCAGTTCACATATAGGACATGAATTATTTTGGTGGAGGGGAGAAGAAGAACGGTAAAGTGGAAATTGCGGCAGAACGTAGCAGGTGCCGGGCAGTGCTGTTTGCTGCGAATACAGTCTTTATTTGTAATTGTGGATGCTGCAGCACCAGTGAGGACTTCACATGGTAATGTACCATCCCCTCTGACTGAAAGGTATTGATATTTCGCTACCATGGTGATTAAAAACCCAGTGTGACCCCGAGAGCACTAAAAATTGCTTCTTGAGTCTCCAAACATCAATTTAACTTCAGTGAGTTATCCGTAGAGCTGTTTGACGCACTTCTGGTACAGAACTCCAGAATCCATTCATTCTTGAACATCATGGATGTCAATTTGTGAAAAATTTTGTTTAAATATGTTTAAGTATTTATGCTAAAATTAAAATTCGATTGTTTTAAATAATTCCTTAATTCTAATATTCAAATGTAAGGCAGAACTGTGTTCCTTTAATCTTCCTCTTTTGGAATGGCGCCCGTGGAAATATTAATCTTAATAATTATTTAAATAAAATCAAACTCAAAGTTAAAATTATCAGCATCACTCAGAGATGCGAGAGTATACAGAACATTTCAAACTAAATCAGGTAAGCCTGCCTACCATGATCCTATATTTCCTCATACAAATATTATACGGCGCCACAGATATATACTTATCAAGAAATATATTTAATTCAAAAGGAAAAGTTTAATAGGGACGGATTGGAAGTAGGGACCTTCCGACCAACCCACCAGACTACATACCAAGTCGCAAGAGGCTGAACGTTCATGGAGCACAAGCCTCGGCCAAAAACCATGTTTTATGCTATTTCTAAAAAACTATTAGTTTGTGTACACTATGTCAATATATTTCTGAAAATTACTCATTTTGATGTGAAAATAATTGTTTAAAAAACATAAAAACCGCCTTCAAAAAATGGTACTAAAAATTTTAAAATAACTTTATACAATGCTTAGAAGGAAGTAAATCTAAATGGACAATATTTTACATTACTGTTATTGAAATTTTTACATTAATTAGTTATTTTTGGAGTCGGTGCCAGCTGTCAGATCGCGCAGATCGAATTACTGAACTTTATTTGGTGTTCGAGGCGAACCGAGAGTACGAACAAAAATTCCAAATATTTTACAGCATGTCGTGAGGAAGATAGTTTTATTGCGGGAGACAGCTTAGGGAAACAAATTAATGGTATGTTATCTGTGGCTCGGCCTCATTAGTCATCCAGGCATATCTCTGGCGCTATAGTGTCAGTTGGTAGGCTGCATCATGCAGTAAATACTTTATAGTTAGTATAATATCGGTGTATCATCTAAATGTTTCAGTTTTGTTGAAAAATGTTTCTAGAATTAATTGTAGGTAAGTAGTAACATGATTTTTTATGTATATTTGTTATTTATTATTGTTTTAATCTTTTTATTTTTCTTGTTTTGGCTGGCACCGACTCCAAAAATAACTAATTAATGTAAAAATTTCAATAACAGTAATGTAAAATATTGTCCATTTAGATTTACTTCCTTCTAAGCATTGTATAAAGTTATTTTAAAATTTTTAGTACCATTTTTTGAAGGCGGTTTTTATGTTTTTTAAACAATTATTTTATTTTTAAATTTTTAGTGGTATTATAGTTAATTTGTATTTAAATATGCCGCAGCAGTTCTCATTTTGAGAACTTCCTGGTAGCTCAGTGGTTAAAGCGAAAGCTTTAAAAAAAAAATCTGTCTTTACAACAACTTTCAGAATGGGGAGAATTGGATGCTGTGTTAAGGAATGTTAGTTTACATTTTGATCCAGGCTGTGTTTCGTTCTAATCATAACATCTGCTAAAGCTGCTGCTCGATAATCGAAACATATAACATCTGGACATTAATACATACTACATACACAAATCTGTCTCTGGAATATATCTGTTCGTTCCAGCATCACACAGAAAATATAGATATTTAATTGGTTTTCACAGCGTAAAAGCTGAAATCTGAAGTATATGTTGAGACATTAGGACACATACATTTTATAAATATTCTGCAATGACTTAAAAATAGCTTAATTGATTTTGACGGTACTTAAAACTATGGATTTTGTAAAGAACATTGGAAATTAAAAACGTAGGGGGTAAAGGAGAAGAGGGATTGGGCTTTTGTATACCAAATGTCTTTTCTGATTGATTTAAAGTATACATTTGTAAATTTCTATTGATATGACATAAAAGTTTTAGGTGTATATAAAAAAATAATTAGGGGGTGTGGAGGTGAAGAGTAGTTTGATTTTTGTTAAGGTAGTGTGGACAGCATTTTTCTCTTTGTTTTAAAGTATACATGTGCAAAGTTCCATCGAAACCAGATAAAAACTGTAGCTTTGTGTAAAGAACATCTATAAAAATTAAATGGTGTAAGGGAGTGAGCGGTTGGGTTTTGTAAACAGAATGTTTCTCTTTGTTCTTAAGTATACATTTGCAGTGTTCCATCGAAATCTGATAAAAACGGTAGGTATCTATAAAGAACATTGGAAATTAGGAGGGGTGGGGGTAGAAGGGAAGAGGGGTTGGGCTTCTTCAACCTAATTTAAACACAATTGTTATGTATGTTTTAAAGTATACGTGTGCAAATTTTCTTCAGAATCAGATAGAAACTGTGCTTTGTGTAGATTAAAGGGGTGGAAAGGGGGAGTGAGGTTTGGCTTCTCTAAACCAAATGCAGACATTATTTTTCTGTTTGTTTTGAAGTATACATGTACATACTTCCTTCAAAATCAGGTAGAAATGGTAGCTTTATATAGTGAACATTAACAGTAATTAAAGGGGTAGAAAGGGGAATAGAGTTTGTGTTTTTGTCAAAGTAATGTGAGTAGTATGTTTCTTTTTCTATTTGCTTTAAAGTATACACATGCTAAGTTCCATCGAAATCGGATTAAAATATGGGTTTGTACAAACATTAAGGGATGTAAACGGGGAGCTAGGGTAGTTTATTTCATTTTTGGTCAGAAATCTTCTCCATAAAAAAAATACATATATGTGCCAACTCTCATAAAGATCGGTCAAATGGTGTCAACTATAGCTTATCAAAAAGAAAATTGACAAAAGTGAAGGGGCGGAAATGTGGGAAGGGGTTCAGTTTTCGCAAACCAAAAGCTGAAATTATGTTTCTCTTTGTTTAAGAGTAAAAGTTTGCTAAGTTCTATCTAAACTGGATAAAAACTGTGCGTTTGTATAAAAATTAAACGGTTTAATGAGGATTGGGGGGGTGGTTTTTATATTTTTTGGTCAGAAACCTTCCTCGTGAAAAAATACATATAAGCGCCAAATTTCATGATAACAGGTCAAATGGTGGCGACTATAGCTTTTTATATATATAAGAAAAAACATTGACAAAAATTAAGGGGTTGGTAGGAAAGAGAGGGGTTGAGCTTTGGCAGACCAAATGTTGACAAGATTTTTCTGTTTGTTTGAAAGTATACATTGACAAAGTTCAATCAAAATCAGATATGAAATATAGGTTTCTATAAAATTAAGTGGTGTAAAGGGGAACATGGGGTGGCTTTTATTTATTTTTTGGTCATAAATCTTCTCCATGAAATATTACATGTATATGACAACTTAAATGGAGATCAGTTAAATAATGTCGACTATAGTTTTGTATAAAGAACATTGGCAAAAATTAAGGGGTGGATAGGGTGAGAGGGGCTCAGTTTTTTCAAACCAAATGTTGACAGCATTTTTCTCTTTATTTTTAACTATACATGTCTAAAGTTCCATTGAAATCGGATAAAAATGTGGGTTTGTATAATAATTAAGGGGTGTAAAGGGAGAGAGGGTTGTTGTTTTATTTTTTTGGGTCAGAACCTTTTCCATGAAAAATTACATGTACATGCCAACTTTAATGGAGATCAGTTAAATGGTGTCGACTTTAGCTTTGTATAAAGAACATTGGCAAAAATTAAGGGGTGGATAGGGGGAGAGGGGTTCGTTTTTTTGAGAAGGGGTGGTTTCTCAATGAAATTCATATGGGACCACTTTGGAGGTATACTCTATCCACTATAAAAATTTCGTTTAAATCGGTTCAAAATTGGCGAAGATATCGCTGAACATACATCAAAAAAAAAAAAAAAAAAAAAAATTCAGAAGAATTGAGAACCTCCTCCTTTTTTGAAGTCGGTTAAAAAATCTACTGTCGCGCCTTGGGGATAAGACCAAATCGTATGCCTTGATGTATTCGGGAGGACGCCGGTTCGAATCCCCGTCTGGGCATCCAGATTTGGGATTTCCATGGTTTCCCCAAATCACTCCAGGCGAATGCCATGGCCGAATTCCTTCCAGTTGCTTGTACTCAGTCCCATCTCGCCTCTAATAACCTCGACGAGGCGCAAAGCCATAAGTAAGTAAAAAAAAAAGAAAAAATAACTCTCTGTCATCGCTCTCTACTCCTTTTTGATTTCTAAAGAACGTTGTATGAAGGATTAACGATTTAAAAACAGTGACAGTATTATTGAGTTTAAATATGAGTGACAGTGGCCATCAGGCAGCCAAAAAGAAACAAAAAATTAAAGATGATCAAAGTGCAGGCTGCAGTAAATGTCTGATATGCGTGCACAACGTTTGTTTTACGAAAAACGAACTACCGATTCAAACCAAAGGTTAATAAATCATCTGTTAATATATTATAACCAATCTATTTTATTTATACGTACAATTGAGATTAGAAACGTACTGATGACAAAACAAGCGGATTATTTTCTGCGCACGCTCTGTTAACCCGTCAGGTTACATCTTCGTCACCGCTCTCTATGCCCTCTTGTTTTCAAAAGAACAATGTCTAAAGTGCTTAAATCAGTGACAGTATTATTGAGTTTAAATATGAGTGAAAAATATTATTATTTTCTAAACGTATCTTTATATATTTAACTAGTTATATGCCACACTGTATTAACAGACTGACTCTGAATCTTCAAAAATTGGTCCTAAATGAAGGTTGGCAAACATAACTTTCTTACAGAAAAACCAGCAACCGCTTTTTCTTAAATATGTTCAGTAAAATTTGCTGGTGACCATGATACCACACTTTTGCCATTTGCGAGGCTCTCTGTTTTGAGCAAATTGTCCATTATTTTAAATAAAAAAATTGAAAAAAATAACAAGTGGATTAAAGTTAAATTTAATAAAATGCCACGATCCATATGATAGTTAATTTGAACCGGTTCCTTAACCTTCATACCATGATCAAAAATCTATGCAAGATTATTTACTCCACATTTATTTACTGATTTTCTTTAATTATGAATTCTTTCAATAACCATCAATTTCGTGTCGGTCACAGTTTATTTAATTATTAGTTATCTCTCGATTCCGTGTGTTTGAAGGTGATACGGCGTCATGACCTATGCCACTAAGGAGCGTTGTGATAACTCCCTTTTACAGGACTGTTTGTGGTGATTCTCATATTAAAGCTGATTGAGTACCGAGGTCGTGACCTCTCCTTATCGCGTGGGTGACGTTTGACAGGTGTGAGGCCTGCGCGCTGCGACCTGACCCGTGGCGGTCGCCGCGCTTGCGTGATGACGAGGGTCAGTCGGTCACAATGCGAGCCAGCCAAATGCCTCGCCTCATTTACACTGATTACAGACACCTACGTAACAAGCCGGCCATGCTATCTCTAATTTCACTTCTGTCTCTCGGGGGTTGTAGGTCCTGCCTACCACCAGGGTCCGAGCTTGGTGCGCAAGCAGTAAAGGCTCGGGCAGGGTACATATTAGAAACCATAGTCAAGCTATACACATTTCGGTTTTCAATGATTTCAAAAAATCACTTCAGTTTAATAATACTATGAATCCTTCCAAATACCATATCTTATTTCCTTACAGATCCTACCTACAACGACCTCGACGACAAGGACACCTAAATTCCAATAAACGAAAGAGCACTTGTAACATTATCACTAAACCCCGAACCGTTTTTATTATTAATTCACTATTATTATTACTGATATTTAATTTTGTAACATTTATTAATTTTTTTTTCCTTTTCGTTTCAGCCATCTATGGACTACGATTACGCAACTTCATTTCCTCTTCTTGAGTTTCCCTCCTCCGTCGCTTATTCTTGCTTTTTCTTCCTCTGAAAATGCCCTCCTTTTCCAGATTGGTTTTTCTTCAGTCAGATCCTTTACCTGCTCAATTTTTAATCTGAATAATTCCCTGTCTTTGATGTCTTCCATGCTGATCCCACATCATTTCAGATTCTGATGGACCTCCTTCACCCATGGAACTTTTCCTGTTCTCTTGAAAGTTGAATATTTTCTTTGCCATTCTTTCTGGTTCCATTCTCTTGATGTCTCCATAGAAAGCTAATCTCCTTTTCCTAATCTCCTTTTCCTTTGATACCTATACAAACTTGGTTCGACCTCAAACGGAAATTAAATTTGCTTCCTCTCACTTTTTTAGGTCCCAAGATTTTCCTTAGAAACTTTCTTTGTTTCTTTTCTACTTCCGTCATTCCCTTTCTGGCTAGTGTTTCTGCTGCGTATAAACAATCTGGCTTTACTACCGTACTATAGTGATTGTATTTCGCCCGATGGAAGAGTAATTTCAATTTGTATGTCTTTTGGCAAATCCTGAAAGCTGTTACCATCTTTCTCGCCCTAACTTCAACTGCAGTCTTTTCATTAGCATTAAGAGACAAAATTTCACCAAGGTATTTAAACTTCTGTGTTCTTTTAATATCACCATATTTAGTCTTAATTGTTCATGTCTGGTCTTTTGCGTCTATGTTCATGTATTCCATTTTCTCAAACGATATTTGTAGTCCTGCTTTCTCAGCTATTTCCTTCAAGACTTCTATCTGTTTGATTGCAGTCTCCAGATCTCTTGCAAAAAACACAATGTCATCCGCAAAAACGAGACATTCAAATGTCAAACCATTCTTTTGGTGTCCTAACTTAAGTCCGTTTAGGATGTTAGACTGACGCATCACTTTTCGCCATTCCGTGATGGCCTTTTCCAAGACGCAGTTGAACAATATAGGGGGACCAAGCGTGGTGGGTGAACGGTTAACGTTCTGGCCTCGCATTAGGGAGGACGCGGGTTCGAATCCCCGTCCGGGCATCCAGATTTGGGTTTTCCATGGTTTCCCCAAATCACTCCAGGCGAATTCCGGGATGCTTCCTTCAAAAGGTCATGGCCGAATTCCTTCCCGTTCCTTGACCCAATCCCATCCCGCCTCTAATCACCCCGCTGTCGACGAGGCGTAAGGCCTAAGCAATATATATATATATATATATATATATATATATATATATATATAGGAGACAGTTCGCCACGTTGTCTTACTCCTGTTTTAATCTCAAAGCAATCTGATAGTTCTCCTGAAAACTTAACTTGGGATCGGGTGTTCTTTAAAATTTGATGTATTAGTGATGCTTATAAGTATACTGAATAATTGTATTAATGTTTGGAGAATTTGGGTCAATCTGCTCAAAATAACATGCCGTCACCAAATGTCGGGATTGCTTACATATGGCTATCACTTCATGATAAGCTCAAACGCTAGGATTAAAAGTAAATTCATAATAGCATTGCTAGCCGGGAGAAACCAACCGGTAACTATGTCACCGATTCGATTTTCCGCGCAGTGACTGGATCAACGGTGCGAATCGCGAAGAGTTCTTATACACTAGGGATAAGTGCGGGACGTGTTAAATGTCTGTAAAAATTCACTGCTTCATCGATATTCGAGCACAGGATCTCGTGTTTTCAGAACTGGCGCTCTAACAACAAGTTGTTGAACCAACGCTTGCAAGCATCATTAACAACCATCTAACATTAGCTTTTGGTAATGTTAGATGGGACAATGCGATCAAAATTTCAAAGAATTCAGCTTTTTACTTATGACTTTACGTCTCGTCGACGAAAGTACTGAGGGCGATGAACGGGAAGTAACTAGCCCATTGTCTATAGAAGGAACCAACTGAACATTAGTGATTTCAGGAAACCATACAAAGCCAAATCTGGATCGCCGGACGGGGGTTTGAAACCGCGTCCTCCCGTACGCGAAGCCGGAGCATTACGGCTCATACCCTACGTTTCGTAGGAATCAGGTATAAAATATTGAGACAATATTCTATGTAACAATTAAGTAGGTACGAGCATCACTTAAATACACTGAGCCTGAACATAGAGGAAGTAATCTGGATGCTGTGGTCAGAAGACTAGAGTAAACGCTGGCGAGAATTTATTGAACTGCATGAACAAAATACTGAAGAATTTGGAACAAAGCGATATAAACAAAAGCACGACGAAAGTCACGAAATGTATCAGGAATGCGCAGGGAACAGAGGAAGAAAGAGATGCAGAATTACAGCTGAAGGCCGAAGACAGAACCATCACAAAAGCAGCATAGCACTAACAAAAATATTTCCAAAAAAAGAGAAATCTTTTAGTTCCAAACATTGACCCAGGAATAATAATAATTAAAAAAAATCTAAAATTGTATAACAAAGCAAAGAACATTATGGAAGCTTGGACAGATAGGAAGAGAACTGAAGCTTTTCAAATATGACGGTGTAGATTTAATGGTGAAGAAAATTTACAGATAAAGTACGAAGTGAAAGTATTTTGCAAACAATGGATGGGGAAGGATACTTGTAAAAGAAATTTTTAGAGAGAAAGGACTTATTGTTGTAACATTTCAAGACATGCGTGGTTACTGGCAGCATTTGTCAAATAAACGCACTGTGGAGGAATAAAATAATTATCATTAACTGAGTTTGTTGGTTGCAACGAACGTGAAGAGATTAACTCCAAACAGGAGAAAATCACTTAACAGAATGATGAAATATAAAATTTAGGGTAACGGTTGTTTCGTTTGTTTGTGAACCGTGTGGGCTGGGTTGAACAGTAATTCTGTTTGTGTAACTGGTAGGTAGATTCTATGTCCTCTGCTATCTCTAACTATAGAAACTTAGATGATAAAGAAACTACACTGGAACAAGCGGTGTGGCTTAATATATATATATATAGTCTTTACGGCTCGTCAACGAATTAGGCCATGACGTCCTTTTGAATGAACCATTCCGGAATTCGCCTGGAGTGATTTAGGGAAAATACGGAAAACCGAAAACTGAATGGCCGGACGGGGATTTAAACCCGCGTCTTGTCGAATGAAAGGCCCGAAAGTTACCGCTCAACCTCCAGGCCCCGAACAAGAAATTTTATTTGAAACGATATGACCGAGTATTTACACTTGAAAAAACATGACATAGGTTATTTCGATAACTGGCAAGTTCATTGATAACACTTTGACCAGCAATCTTACGGGAACTCTTTGATTTTTCTGCTGAGATGGAGAGAGGTGTCAAAATATTCAATTCGTATGAAACTGTTATATTCCGTATTCTGCGAGAGTATGAGTGATACACACGTTAAGCAGTATCACAGTGCAGCGCCATAAGTGTTAACTATATTACATTCCCGCACTGTTGCCGCGGAGCCTGTCACGAAGTTGGTTTTTTCCAGCTTTAGTGACGGAAGAAATTTGTACCATTTGGGGCAGAATAGGAGAAGTGGTGGTGTACGGTGCTTAATAACTAAATTGTGTACAAAAGCCACGAGTTTTTTTTTTTATTTTTGTAAAATGGCATTTGGCAACGGATGCCATACAGCCAGCTCAATGTAATTATTACTGCTTTCAATGTACAAGTCGTCATCCAGTATATATATTGTATTTTTCCAATGTATGGACGCCATAGGACGGACGGGACATTCACACAGACACACAACACTTAAACATCCATGCCCGCGGCCGGATTCGAACCGGCAGCCTTCGGCACGCGGAGCTAGCACTCTAGCCCCTACGCTACCGAGGCCACCAAAGCCCGGAGTTAAATCCCTCTGGAGGGAGAAACCACACGAAACGGTTGCCGAGCCATCTTTTGAATGTAGTCTTGTGGCCCGTCAGGTTTCTGTCGGGAGAATGGGGCTGGTTGGCGTGTCACCGGGTTTCATCTTCTCATTCCTTAATATTCGTCTACCAGGATGTTTCAAGAAGAGCATGAGCGCCATTATGGATGTTATGATTTGATAGGTCGACATGAGACAAGTAGAAATTAGTAAACACGGAGCGCTGCACGATACAACAAAGCGTTTTAAACTTTACAATTAAAATGTTGAAAGTTACAAGAATCGCCAATAGTTAACCTTCCCTCGTTAGAGCCTCTGAAGCAAGTGCAGTCACCTACACACATCAAAATCCACACACAGAGAAAATAAACTGGCCTAGTACACCACCTAGCATGGGAACAATTAAGTATCAGGTTAAAGACTTTTCAACTAGAAAGGTTTTATAAAATCACATAAAAATGCATTTAATATATTTTTCAGGTCATTCACGGAATTACTTTTATTGCGTTAAAATAAAAGATTTAAAATTAGCGAATCCAAACATTAAAACTGAAAATGTCTCTTAGTCTTATGGAACTGAAAATGAACAGTATGTGGTATTGGTGCATAGGCTGCAAACAACCTGCCGTTAACTAAACAACTTCACCAGCAAACATTTCGCAAAGAGTTTCAGTTTTATTGTCGAGAGCTTTGTGGACCATCATCGAACTAGTTTTGCAGGAGATTTAAGTTTTCTTCTTCTTTCTTGCTCTGTACTATTTATTTTAAGTCATTATAACATTCAGTCAATCATTTTTTTTTTCTTTAGAATTCTTGCAGTACCAGTGTGGTATGGTAGATATTAAATATACATATATATATCTCTTTAAAATTTCCTGAAGTTTACGAACGTAATCAGAATTTTCAGAATCGTACTAAGATAATATAAAGGCACATGCCAGGGTTAATGTTCGTTGTATATTCGCTTTATTCCGACAAACATCTAAAACAAGTCTTTAAATTTCTCGCTACTCCACTAAGATAACATTAAACAAACTCAAATGAAATTTACACCGAATGTAATTTTAAACGGCCTGTGCTATTAAAAGCTTGTTTTTCCACGAAAATTAGAAACAATTTTATACAATATAGCTCTGATAACACATCAACCGGAGGATTAAGTAAAAACACGCAGAGGAGTTAAAGTTCATCACCAGTTTAGAAAATACCTCTATTTTAATCCGTTAAAGACCTGAATACCATCGAGATTAATTTACGTAAACAGCGGTTGCAATTCAGAAGACAAACATGCGGCAGATAATAGCGACCACACGTGACATTCACGTGTCTCTTCGCAGACTCTGTTGTTTGCTTTGTGACTCGCAGCTACGCAACCGTTTAGCAATTATAGTTCGACGGTAACTATGTAGCTTTGAGGTTCCAGAATTATGCCTTTTGTCAAATGCACATTCAATTAACTACCACGTTCGGAATTAGGGACTAGTGCAGCTAAATATGTTTTCCATTTATGTCTGTGAACGACGTATTGCGACAATTTGAGTAATTGCTGAATACTGAGGTTTAAATGCAAACCATAACCGACAATAAACAGTCACTGAGATCTATTAAAAAAGTTTAGAGGCAGTTCGAAATAATACGATAAGTTTGTAATCTTTGGTCTATCTAACGATTTTTCATTTTAGGATCGCTATACGAAACTCGTCCCATGACATCAAGAAAACTAAATCGTACAGTCTTAAAAAACTGCGTATAATTATTTAGTCCTTAGTACAAAATCTTCAGAAATTACATTATCCTGGAAAGAAACTTTAGTTTGTTGTAGATGCAGAAAAGAACGAGGAGTACCTTTAATACGTGAGACGTAAAAATCGTGCCGTGATCGTGTATATTTTATGTAAAAACTTAAAGATTTCTATCAGGTTATGGATGAACGCCACTGACTGCAGTTCAGTATAAAAAGGCACATCTTAAATTATACGGGGAGGGGGTGGGGGATTGGAGGGGGGGGGGGGAGCGTTGTGAACCATCACTGAGGTGATCCCAACTTGTGTTTCAAAAAAAAAAAATAACATGAATTAAACCTGGCCCCGTTGTTTTTTTTCTAAATTTTTTTTTTTCTTCATAATAACAATTTTTTGATAAATTATAGTTTTAATTACAGAATTTACATTTTACATATGTGTTTTAAATCTTGCTAACTCATATTTCTTACATAATGACTGATAAATGTACAGTACCTATATGGGTACCAAAATTTTATACATCCTCTATGTCAGTACCACATTCACTAGTATCAGCACCACCAACACTAGTTCGGTTGGAGTTGGAATTTCCTGTTTCTTCTTCTGTCTCCTCTAGATCCATAACTTCAGAAGTAGAGAAGTAGTTACATTTTCTTTTCCTGGTTGTTCTTGTTTTGTAGCTAAAAGATTTTGAAATTGCAATTTTAAATTGTGAGCACTATACACATACTATGTTCGCTAATGAGGATCAAACCAAACAACGGGGAAGGGATATTCCCTCTCGCGCAACCTAGCCTCTTCGTGAAGTCCCCGTTCGTAAACGAAAACTTCAGTCAATGTTGCCAATATTTTCATAATTTTTTGTTCTACTGAACCGGAAAAATATAGTAGTTTTAAAAATTATGATAAGTATTTAATACTAAACGATAACTGAGATTTAGTACTTATGAGAAAAAAACCATGTCCCAGAAAAACGTGTTTTTTTCATAGTTATTTTTTCATGTTTATTTTCAAGTCAGAAAAAAAAGTTGTTTTCCTTGTTTTCCCCCAACACTAATCCCAACCCAGGTTGACGATTTGGAAACAACCTCTCACATTAGCAAAATGCTTACACCATACACTACTTAATATAACAGGTTAACATCTGGGTAAATTGAGGAGATATCAACAGCAGTCTATTTAAAACTGACAATAATTGCACGTGAGAAACCGATCGATAACGGTAGAGCCTGGCATATAGAGGACGCGGGTGCAAATCTCCATCCGGCCATCCAAAGTTCGGTTTTCCATGTTTCCGCGAAATCAATCGAGGTAAATGCTGCGATGGTTCTTTCAATTTCCCATGTCAGAATTCCTTTCCATATTTGCCCCTCATCCTTTCCCGGCTCTAATGACTGAGCCGTGCTCGGCTCGTATTTATTATTTTCCACGCCCTCGATTGTCTTCTGATGCTGGTTCCTGCAGACCCCGCGTGCTAGTTTCGCCCGAGAGAGCGCGCTGTGGCTCTGGTGGTGCCCCCTACCGGCTGATGGAGTTGATTTTCGGGGACACGAAACCGGGAAGTCAGTCGGTCGGCAGCAGCGGATTGGTTCGTTTGGTCTAATATTTTCCCTAATTGACTGCGACGTTAGAGGTCTGCTGGTATAAGCGAGGACTTGTAATTTGACCCGGCGGCCTGGAAGTTCCGCATGATGTGGATTTGTGACCCGACCGAGACCGTTCCTCGCTCGCATTAATCGAGGGAATTCCTCCGCTGCGCTCTATGTTCGCGAGCGGTTTTCCGCCGATTGGGGAGCACGGCAGCGTGCGGGGCTGGCGGTGCTTCGAGGTGATAAATTGCCATTTTCTAGCACTGTCGGGTATTTGAGGTAGAATACCTGATGATCCCAACTACAAAGTGTGTCGCTTACTGCATTCTTGTTAATTGTGCTTAATAATTTTGTTACGGGAATGGACAAAATTCCCCGATATGTGGTGCTAATCGTTCCCGCTACCTTATTAGTGTGTGTGGGTGGTAACGACTTATTCGCCGGCGTGTACACACTATAGTGTGTTAGAACCTTTTGGTAGCCGGCCTCGGTAGCGTAGGGGCTAGAGAGCTAGCTCCACGTGCCGAAGGTCGCCGGTTCGAGTCCGGCCGAGGGCATGGGTGTGTAACTGTTGTATGTGTTAATGTCGTGTCCGTGTTGTAATGTCCATGTGTTAATACTTGATAGCAACAAAATCACATTGAGCAGGCTGTATGGCCTCAGTAGCCGAATGCCATTAAAAAAAAAAAAAAAAAAAAAAAAAAAAAAAAAACACCTTTTCGGTAAGATCTTGATTCTTAAGGTTAAACTGAAGGACGCTAAGGTAAACTGATTCCTGTTTGTTTAAAATAATGTTTGCTGTATTTTGCCTCCTGTGTTACGTTTCCAAGCACATAAGGATTTTCTGTTTGCATGTTTAATACAAGTGGAGATATTGTGATTAGGGATATTCTCATGGCTTAACAAGGTTGTCACCGCATTAACATATATTTGTATTGGTACAGGATTTATTAAGATCATAATCTGCAAGATCGAAGCTTTCTTACGTATTATATTATTTGTGATATTCTGTATAAGTTTAATCGTTGATCATGATTCTTGTAATAAAATGTTTGAACAAGGTTTGCACTTTATAACCATGCTCGCACATGCTTCCCACTGAGTCCTTAGTTGCAACCACACATATCAATGACCATGGCGTAGACAAGCCGTAAAACTGTAAACATAAAACACACATGAGAATGATTACCGCCCTTGTGTGCCGGAAATGTTGAAGTAGTTCAGAAGGCATTGAGTTGAGGCAGGCGTTTACGGATAACATGACTCCGTTTGAAGCCAGTTCATACATTTTGTTGAAAGATTTCTTGCTGTGGTTGAGTTGCGACCCCATCACTTTACCTTACAATCCAAGAAACAAATAGTGTAGCCGGAGCAAGCTCGTTCTGAAGGCCAGGATTGTTCCTTCTCTAGGGGACGTTTTGGTGTCTTTTTTTTTTTTAAAGGGGGGGGGGGATTTTTGTTGCTTCTAAATTTCCTGATATCAGGTGAGAAAGTCAGGGGGGCATTCGTTGTTAACCTTTGAAGTAACTGTCAAAGAAAATTGAAGAGGAAAGTTTGTAAAAAGGTTCTTTTTGCTATCAAGAAAGCTCCCATTCAAAAGTCTCACATTGCCATTGCTGCAGTTTTTGGGAGTAGATTTCAGCGATCCTGCTCACCCCATACGAATTAATGAAACATCCACCCTTTCCCGAAACCTTTCTGTCTGGCAGTCATCTAATTTTGGGACCCTTATTAAATAAATGTGTGAGGTTGACATAAAAACATTACAGCAACGTTAAAGAACGAGAAGACACTTCTCGTGCATCAGTATAAGGACAGTAAACTCATAAAACAATTCTCTATGTAGTGTTGTTGACAGCATTTGCAATAAATAAATAAATAAAAAAATAATAATAAAATGACCAGAGTAAATCACCATACAATACGTATTCAAGACAGGTTTGTAAAATCGACTGGAAGGTATTTATTTCTTTCCACTTCTTCACGTAAGGAGGCGTTTTGATAGTAAACAGGCGATATTGTTCATTAAGGTGACACTATTTCTTACATGTGGTCACACTTCGGTTAGTAAATTCTTACAAACTTCTGTGGTGGCTTGTGTAAAGGGCTGAAAGTTAGTGAGTATATTTTATCTATTTTTGTTGTTGAATATGCGCTCATCTTAAAAATGTGGATTTGAAGAATGGAACTATAGCTGAGATTAGAGGACTGCTCGCTTGCCAGGAGACGTTAGTAATGGCGGTCGATCTACTTTACTGGAACAGAAAATGACTGTGACTTAGTGTTTTTTTTTGTCCTATGTCTTAACGCCTCGAAATCGAAATCATTAGAGGTTGGAGAGGATTGGAGAGATTGGGGACAAGGAACGGGAAAGAATTCAGCCATAGTCTTTCGAAGGAACAATCCCGGCAATCGCTTAGAGTGTTTTAGAGAAACCACGTGTTATGGATATCATGACACCAACGTGAATGAATGTTTAATTATTAATGTGTTGTAATTATATGCGTGTTGTTATAGATAATTATAATAACAGTATTATTTTTTAGCATCCTTGGCAGCAAACAGAAAAGTGGGTCATACGAAATACCATAACAAAGGGAATATATTGTAACAAGAGAAGAAATTGATGGAAAGAAGAATGACGCGATCATGTATTTTTTAAGGCAGTAATGGAGAGCTGCAAAAAATGATAGATAAATGGACGTCAAGTTATGAGGATTATAATTGTGTTGAGAAATAAACAGAGAGCAGCATAACTATGTAAAAAGTTTAGTGAAAATCTAAGTAATTAATGTTTGGGAACAAATGGTTCAATTTCTCCTAATATGAGAGAGAAAGTTGGGGTATGATTATATCCTTACAGGACAAAGACAGTTACTATTTGTAGAAAATACGACAGAACAGGTCAGGTCAGAAGTTGGATTGAAAATAACAGACCGTCCAGAGTATTGACTGTGGTGAGAGAATACAAACAAAGCAAAATGTGGTAATGTAGCATAATCCTTTGTAGCGAAATATGATCCATAGTGGTAATACATGTAATTAAAAAGTAGACAACGTTCAAAAGACTCCTCAAATGTAATTAATCAATAGTAGGAACGTTAGTAACGGAAAATCCAAATTTGGATGGCCGGACGGGGATTTGAACCCGCGTCATCCCGAGCGCTGCCGTTCACCTGCTTGTTTACTGCGGTTGTTCATACTAGTACTGATTTGTAAATCCTATCCATTTGCGGCTTCTGTAATCATTGATGCGTACTGCGCGTAATAACTGGTATGTTGCAGTGTGAGAGAAGTCTGGTAGTGAGGTTATTAAACAGAGAACTGCGTTGCTGCTACTCTTCCTGCTATGAGAACATGTGCACATGTTAATCTGCTCTTGCTAACACACCACACTAGTCGATGCTTCTATTGATGTCGAATAAGCTGCTCATGTGGCTGTTACACTATTTGCTTCTGTTCAAATTCAAATTATCGAGTGGTATTGTCGGCCGGGAGATAGCAAAGATTTGTTCGCGTACCGATTAACAGTGTTCTCAATTCGCTTCGCAGTATGCTTATTGTTGTGGCTACCCAATCGCAACCGGTAGTGCTACAAGATGTAGGGAAGCTTCCGAGCCATGGAAGCGTTTTGGCGTATTTTACATTACACAGCAAGCTGTGCTAGACGTGAAGTTCGAGTTAAAGGCCTTCGAAAATCCTAACCGTGAGAGGGGGTCGAACCTGGTACCTGCCTACCACCTGACAGAAGCTTTAACCAGCAGACCGCTTATTTCCTTCTGTGTCTGCTATTTGTACAGACCACCTTTGGTATATTTAATGCTGTTGAAATTTGTTCTGTTCTGACAATCATATAGTTCGCGTGATTGGTTTCATTTTGAATTCCATTACATCTTAAAGAACTAACACTGTTCCAACCAGATTGTTTGTATAGATTATTCAGAGAATTACGGGTTTATATTATAATAGTGCCAGTATGTGAAATCCTATTATGCTTTTCCTGGCTTAAATTCAAATATCGCAGCCTGAGGTTCCGCGCAATCAGGCGGATAAATTTGGGGTCGATGCATTATTTCTGCGTCGAAAACAACACACCTAACGAACAGTTTATTAAGAAATTTACAGAACTTATTCACAACTTACAATATTACTATAACCCGGTTACCTCTAATTTATCCTTGTTGTAACTAATAAAGTCTACATAAAATAAAGAAAATGATTTTTTTTCCATTGAAGTGAAATATTGATTTGTTAGTGTTTTTTTTTTTTTTTGTTCCGTTAGTCATGTGAAATGTTTTGGAATGAGATTGTCAGATTTGTAGTTGTGATAAATTAATTTTGATATTTAAGAATTTAATTCAAGAACATAGATATGTGATGTTGTGTCATGGTTATTACTTCTAAAGTTCTACAATTTATTTTTGGAGTTCCTTTTAAAATTATTGAATTTTTGTTCCAAGTATAATTAAGAAAGTTTTAATTGTTTTTAATAAAAAAAAATATATACACTGAGGAGCCAAAGAAACTGGCACACCTGCCTAATATCGTGTACGGCCCCCGCGAGCACGCAGAAGTACCGCAACACTACGTGGCATGGACTCGACTATTGTTTGAAGTAGTGCTGGAGGGAATAGACACCATGCATCCTGCAGGGCTGTCCAAAATTCGTAAGAGTACGGGCGGGGGGGGGGGGGCTAGGGGTAGGGGGGAAGAGATCTCTTCTGAACGGAACGTTACAAGGCATCCCAAATATGCTCAATAATGTGGTGGCCAGCGGAGGTGTTTAAACTCAGAAGAGTGTTCCTGGAGCCACTCTGTAACAATTCTGGACGTGTGGGGTGTCGCATTGTCCTGCTCGAATTGCCCAAGTCCGTCGGAATGAACAATGGACATGAATGGATGTAGGTGATCAGCCAGGATGCGTACATACGTGTCACCTGTCAGATCTGTATCTAGACGTATTAGAGGTCCCGTGTCGCTCCAAATGCACACGCCCCACACCATTACAGAGCTTCCACCAGCTTGAACAGTACCCTGCTGACATGCAGGGTCCATGAATTCATGAGGTTGTCTCCATACCCGTACACATCCATCCGCTCGATACAAATGGAAACGAGACTCATCAGACCAGGCAACATGTTTCCAATCGTCAACATTCCAATGTCGTTGTTGACGGGGCCAGGCAAGGCGTAAAGTCTTGTACCGTGCACTCATCAATGGTACACGAATGGGGCTTCGGCTCCGAAAGCCCATATCGATGATGTTTCGTTGAATAGTTCCCACGCTGACACTTGTTGATGGCCCAGCATTGAAATCCACAGCAATTTGCCGAAGGGTTGCACGTCTGTCACGTTGAGCGATTCTCTTCAGTCGTCGTTGGTCCCGTTCTTGCAGGATCTTTTTCCGGCAGCAGCGATGTCGGAGATTTGATGTTTTAACGAATTCCTGTTATCAGGTGCACTCGTGAAATGGTCGTACGGGAAAATCTCCACCTCATTGCTACCTCGGTGTTGCCGTGTCCCATCTCTCGTGCGCCGAGTATAACACCACGTTCAAACTCACTTAAATCGTGATAACCTGCCATTGTAGCAGCAGTAACCGATCTAACGCCTGCGCAAGACACCCGTTGTCTTATATAGGCGTTGCCGACCGTAGCGCCGTACTCTGAGTATTTCTGTGTTTGTATACGCATGCCTATACCAGTTTCTTTGGCTTTCCAGTGTGTATTGGACCATAGTATTTTGGTGTCATGGAAAGACTATCGTTGCCCTTGTATGCCTAAATAATTTTCGTTGCTGGTAAATAAAATCTTGCTCTGCGAACGATCTGCGGAGTCATTCGGTAAACTTTTATGAGACAGATTGACAAGTTCGTTTAGTTTGCCTTGGTTATTATCGGCGAAAACTCCGTTTTATTATTGTGAATGTGTTTTGGCAATAAATGTGTAATACAAGAGCATCTCATGTTTTCTCATTTAATAAGCAGCATTGTCATTTAGGCTTCGGAAATTTAAATACTTTGGTGAAAGTATAAATCACCTGGCGACCAATTAACCTCAATCTTCCAGGTTGCGTGCTTCTTAGTGATGCTTGGGGCAATTATAACTCGCTGTGATTATACTACAGGGTTAAACCACTCAATTTCACAATATAAGTTCCTCCAATTAAATAAAGAAAATAAATTTAAATTGTGCCCCTAGACCCATAAACCAATAATATAAAAAATAAAAAAAATGGGAAAGACAATCGTTGGTAAGCACTGCTTTGGAGTAATCTAGTTTGATCTTTGATGCACACACACCATTTCTTGAATGTATCTGAATGTGAACTTTGACATCAGAATAATTGCCGTTGTCGTGTATTTAGCTTTCGATTCCGGGGTATAGCGTACAAAAAAAAGGCTTTTCATGATCTGTCTATTGTATTTCGATTTCCGTACAACAAATTAAATTAATCAGTGCCGTTCCAGATTTACAGGAGATTTATGCGTTTGACTGTACATTCACTCCTTGGAACTTGTAGGTAAGCAAGGCATATTTTTGAATATATTTTAAAGTTCAGTTTGTAAAATTATCAGTTTTATTCCATGAGCTTTATTTACGAGACAAGGACAGTAATTATCTAATTCTTTATTTTACTGGAACAGCCTCGAGCCTCTGTTTACCGTAAGTGAGCGCGTTTTTCTGTGGCGACCTGTTGTTATCGCACAAAGTGCGTAGGAGATTTATTCTGGCGGCATCATGAATCCAATTATACGGGAGACCGCTCATTAAGCTCAATGTTAGCGAAACAGCAATTGCCCAGCCAGAGCGTTTTGTTAACAACGTTGTTGCATGTTCTACGTAATTTACGTAATGCGTGGAAGTAATTATCGAAATGTATCCATTCTTATGCATTTTCATGCAAACCAAAAACCTGGCAATTTCTGTTCAACAGACTTATAATTCTTTTTCTCTTGATTTTTTGGCGGTATAATCTCTGATCATATTCCAGTTTCTGGAACATCGTTAATGTCAGAAGAAATAGGTACAGAAAACGCTGACGATTACAAAAAGGAAAAATAACAAATGTAAAGAGATAGTAGCTTTCATTTAACTTCTTGTTGAAATGTAACCAAATAGAGAAACTGTAACAATAATTGCATTTGCGTGTTACTGACATTCTATACAAACTGATTGGCTGTTACTGAGGAACTTGGCCCACTTGATAAGTTAAAAAATTTCCACTGGTTAAAGTCAGTTCAAAATATCAGTATAAATTATTGCTACGGAAATACAATTCGTATTTTTAACGAAGTATTTTACTACCTGCAATATTACTTCATTTAAGTTTTTTCTTTAGACTTTTAAATAAATGTTCAGCATTAATTTTTATTGCTTTGTTTAAATCTTATATAAAAAGTCATTTATTGAAAGAATTTCTTTGATGTAATATTTATATATCAAAATATATTAATCAGTTTAAGTTATACAACAGCTTAATACACTGAAACTCTTATAACATAATTCGTAAATATCCTTATTTATAAATTTTCAAAAATTATTTACTGTGTTAATTTATTTGTTCGTTTTTTGAATTATTTTATGTTAATTTTAATTAATTAAGTTGCATGTTTTTGCATTATTGAGAAATATGGACATTGCATTAAAGTACTTGAAAAATTATCCCGATAAAATGCTCTGAAATTTACTGTCGATGTATCCATTCCAATTTTTGTTTTGTTTTTGTTTTCTCCTAGAATCGGTCCCAAAAAAGTCATCTATTATATGCACCTTTATGTTTAAACCACAAATTTAATAGCTATTTTCGTCTACCGATCTTCAACACTAGCCGGCGCAGGGCCTGGTGGGGCTGCGGTAACGCTCGGGACTGGCATTCAATAGGGAGCGTCCAGAAACTACGTGCTCGGTCTAGGGGAGAGAGGGGGACGGGGTGGGTAGAAAGATACGGTGGGCTACGTGGGGAGAGGGGGGTAGGCGGGTTCGGAACCACGCCATGTAGCTTCTCATTCATGGTGTCATTGCGACCTTATTATTTAGCATATCTCTAGCTGTAGTATGACGTGCTGCGCGTATGATATTCGTCGTTTTTTTTTTTTTGTGAATCTTCCTTGGTAACGTAGGAGTATATAAAATACAAGGATGGCGTAGTCAAATATTTTGATTGGTTTTAAGACTTATCAGCACCCGTAAAAATGAAACTTTCCGTACAATGCAAAAGACCAATAGAATTCTGGCACCTTCATTTATGTACACTCGTTTTTAAGGCTCCCTCAATAAAATACTTGAACCAGTATTGTTTGTATTTTCGTTGGGAGCCGCATATCTGTGGCATCATTTCTACTACATCCTTTTGGTACTTAGTTGGGAATTAGGGCGTTCAAATGCCAGATGTGGACAGTTGTGGAAATCGATTTCACTAAAACAAATGCATGTAGTTCATAGCTCAGCTCGACTATTCGGATTTAGTATTAAAACCTAGTACGAAATACCAGACTACCAAATAAACATAATGCCACATTACACCATACCCACAGCAATAACAAGTTACAGCACAAGTAAAACGAGTATTTTAAAACCTTACCACAAAGTTACACGATCGTAGAAGTACCAGCTAATGTCATGAACATGTCCATCAAAGAGATAACCCTTCACAATAACATTAACTTGTGACTTGGTAGATTCCAGAGTTACCTGTGGCTTCGTGCACATAAACTATTGTGAGCCACTGATAAGATGAGGTAATAAATAGCTACAGTTATCGGTAAATACGAAGAAATGTTGTTTACAAACGTTAAGATTATTACTTGAGAATCTAAGACCACGGAGAAAAAACGATACCTTCCTTAAGGTAAAAATCTATTGACGCTTGCATACGAAACCATACTTACCTTTGACTATCAGTGTGATACTTAATACTGTCTCTCCTATACACGAATACATCACTGTATAAAATTTATTGTAGTGTTGCGACTTTTTGATCAGTAATATATTCTGATAGTTGAGTACTGGAAAGATATTCACATTTTGCTCGACTTATTCCTTCGGTATTCAGTTGATAAATGCGTAGAGATGGTCCAATTCTACGAGCTTGTGGGTCCTTGAGCACCTGATATACAATAGAATTTCTGAAGTGATCAATAACCACATTCCCATAGAACAAGCAGGATTTAGGCCAGCGAGAACTTGTAATAACCAGATTTTCACTCTCGCCTCTCATATTGAAAATGGGTTTGAGAAGAAATCAGTAAGTGTGGCTGCCTTTTTGGATCTGTCAGCTTCCTATGACAGTGTTTGGCGAGAAGGACTTCTTCTGAAATTTGTGAGTATTATCACATGTCGAAAACTTACGGAACTACTTAACAACATTTTGAGCAATAGATACTTTCAGATATACTCTGATAATGACAGAAGCAGAATATTTACACTAAATGATGATTTACCCCAAGGATCTATTTTAGCACCACTCCTATTCAATTTTTATACTCATGATTTACCGGAAACATTTTCAAGAAAATTTACTTACTTTTCTGATGCAGAAACAACTTTATCAGCTAATATGGAAAAGTTAGATGACTATTTCAACAAATGGTGCTCCATCTAAATCCTCAGAAAACAGCCATTCCAACATTTCATTTACGCAACAGGCAAGCACACTATAAACCAGAAGTTAAATTCAGAGGGCAAGTCTTGCAGTATTGCGGCACACCAAAATATATGGGTATAACACTGGTCAGAACTTTAACTTTCAAACAGCATCTCTCAAACGTGGATGCCAAAGTCAAAACGAGAAATAATATTCTCCAAAAGCTTGCAGGTACTTCATGGGGAGCCAGTGCTCACGTTCTAAGATCCACAGCCTTAGCTTTGTCATACTCTGTTGCTGAATACTGCTGCCCATCCTGGATCAGTAGTGCCCATACAAAGAAGATAGATGTGGAACTCAATCAGGCAATGAGGATAATTACGGGATGTATTCACAGTACGAACACCATATGGCTTCCAGTGCTATGCAACATCTCACCCCCAGCACTAAGAAGATCAGAAGCTCTCTTAAAAACCTGGAAAAATATCCTGAAGAACCCTCAGCTGCCTATACATCAAGACATTATTCAAGCAAAACACCAACGCTTGAAATCAAGAAAACCACCATGGCACACGGCAATCAACCTTACAAAGTCCTCTTTCAACATCGACAAGCTGTGGACGACTCAATGGGAGCAGTCATCAGTAGCCAATAAAAATCTAGTTGAGGATCCCTCAATAAGGTTACAAGGTTTCGATCTCGCCAGGCGGCAGTGGAGAATCATCAATCGGATTCGAACAGGACAAGGCAGACGCGCCTACTTATTATACAAATGGGGTTGGGTAGATTCTGTAAATTGTGATTGTGGAGCCACCTTACAGACAATCTATCACATCGTTTCTAACTGTCCTCTTCGGGCCTAAAAGGGAACAATGGCGGAAATACATGATGCGTCGATCAGTGCAGTTGACTGGAGTAAAACATTAGATCTAGAGACATGAAATTGTACAAGGTTGTGATACGTACAGTTCCTGTTGTGTATGTTAAATAATCATACGATAAATAAATAGCTGAGTATTGTGTCTTTTTATGATTACGAATAGTGTTGACTAGTTTACTCACTATTTTCTACTGAAATGTAAAAATAATGTTTTGGAAAAGACTGCAAGGCATACAGAAGTTAATATGCTAGTTTCTAAATGAAAGCAAAGCTTTGAATGTGTGAATGGTAGAAAAAAGAGTTTATTATTACAGCTTGCCGACTGTTAAGCCTTTCCCTAGGTGTTCTACGTTTAAATTAATGCATAGGAACAGTGAAATACAATTTGCTTCAGAATTATAAGTTCTAATTACGAGATGTTTTAATTATTTTTCATATTCTCATGTTCAAGAGATGTCTTGCAGTTTGAAACACTACGGAACACAAATAGAATCGTTTTCTGTTGGATCTAATCCTTGCTCTTTACATAATGGCTTGCGGATGAGGACAAACTTAATGCAGACATTGCATCGATATAAGTGACGCAAATTAGTTTCCCAGCATTTGGTCGCGATAAGGATTAAACAAAATATTTTCAGGTTGTTATTTTAGGGTGACCTTCCATAATCTAAAGCACTCGATTATCATCCCCAATATATCGCCGTGTGTTCAAAATGACGAATTTACAGTTCCCATCTCATCAAAGAAAACAGCAATTACGTCGTTGGATACTTTTCTGAAGCGTGAGCTCGCGGGTAGAATGGTGGAAGCAACGGCCGCTTCAACCGGTGACCGATGGAGAACGTATTATTTTTTAATTTAAGTTAACAGTATTACCTAGCAGCTTGTTTTAAGGCTACACCACACCTCCAAGTCGTCTCTAGTGGCCTCTCAACAACTGTTTGCGTTTTTGAACTTGTAGAAACAATTTGACGAAAGATAACAAATTAACTGCTATCCTTTGAAACTCGTTGCAGAGTAGCATCCTGGCCATCCAGCGACACTTTGACATTACACTTCAATCTTGAATCATAATACTAGCAGCCTCCGCATTTCAGGTAATCCAAAGACATTACTAATCAAGGATAGTACAGTGGTTATTAAATCGCCATAGCATGTTGATAAAAATGAGTACACTAAATGACACGCTGCACTGGGTAAGTTCCAAAATTTTCCATCTCCATCTCAGCGACTTGGGCATTGTGAAGAAGAAATAGCTTTGTGTTTAGTTTTGTATTCCAAAGATACAATGGTGAAAAATAAACCAATCATGCAAATTTGAAGATCAGGGGTTCGTTGTGAACTCAGAATGAAATTTAGCAACCTTCCATGCTTCACCAAGCATTTTTAACAGACGAGATAAAAAAATGATAAGATTACGTAACGATTGTTTTTACCATCAGGAATTATTGTCCCGGCGACAGGTTAGATCATCAAAACCAGTTATCACTAACGGTGGCAACAGAGTCTGCTCTTATATCCATGACGGCATATCTATGTAAGAATCATCAGAGGTAGAATCGTGATTTCATTCACAGGACATGTAACCTAAAGCCACTTCAAAGCCTTTAGTCCTTTCCTGCAACAGTTAACCGCTGTACATAACATACGCCGCTAAATCTAAAGATAATAACAAATACTTAAAACAAATAAACGAACAATTAATAAGAGCAATTAGAGAAGAAAACGATGGGATTATGAAAAATATTATTGGGGCAGGAGGAATACTGAACGGTGCATCTAGAAATTTCTATGGTTATATTAGATAATTGAAGGGAAGGGAAGGTATTCAGACTATTGTAGATAAGATCGGAGCTGAAGACATTGAGGAATGTAAAATGGCAGAGAAATTGAGTGACTGGTTTAATGAGACCACTAGGGGCTATCATCCTGCGATGGGAGAGAATAAATCAGAGGAGACTCTCCCTATAAGAATAAATGTAGAAACTACAATTTTGAAATAGATTCTCAAGAATTTATGAAGAAACTCAGAAAGCTAAAAAACACTTAAAGGGGCTGGTGTAGATAATATTACTACACATGTCTTAAACATTGTGAGATACGATATTGTACCTTACCTTGAAATTTTGTTTAAAATGAGTCTGGGGTCTTGCTCCTTGCCAGAGGATTTAAAAAGAGCGATAGTAGTACTGGTTCATAAAGGAGAAGTTACGAATAGGATTGAAAATTACAGGCCAATTGATTTGACATCAGTGATATGCAAAATGATGGAGAGATTCATATGTAACTATATCAGAAATATCTGTGAGGGTATAAATTGGTTTTCAAATCGAAAACATGGCTTTAGGCAAAGATATTCCTGTGAATCTCAGATGGTCGGCTATATGCAAGATATTTCAGATGAATTGGACAAGGAAGGCCAAGTTGATAGAGTGGCACTAGGTCTTACTAAGGCATTTGACAGTGTGAGTTATAAAATAGTTTTAAATAAACTGAGGTCTATTGGATTGGATGAAATATTATTTGCTGGGAAAGGAATTTTTAAAAGTGTTAGAGTAGAAAATACATTATTAAAAGAGGTGGAAGTAAATATGGGAGTGCCACAGGGTAGTATATTGGAACCGTTTTACTTCATTATACTAATGAATGGTTGTGTTGATGGGTTACGGTCAGAATTTAGGTTGTTTGGAGATGATACAATAGGATCAAAACAGGTGAAGACTGCGAACAGCTCCAGGTTGACCTGCATGGAATATCTAAATGGGTTGGTCAGCATGGAATGAAATAAATGCCAAGAAGAGTCAGCTTATTAGGTACACAGATAAAAAACTTTAGGTTAATTATGATTATAAGGTGGGTGAGAATTGCTTGTTGAAGGCATAACTTTTGATAACAAACTCAATTTGGTCGAAGGTGGTAGGAAAAGGTTACAAAATCCTTCATTTAGTGGAGAGAGTGATGAGAAGAATTACAAGAGAAGTAAGGGAATAGGGTTTGGCCAGTGCGGTGTACTTTGGGACCCACATTTTGGTTATGAAATACAGGAGTTGAAGGATGTGCTAAGAAGAGTAGCTAGATTTGTTTTTGCAAATTATCGCAGGACACAGTCAGTAACTGATATGATAAAGAATCTGGATTGTGAGTCATTGGAGGAAAAGAGGAGGGTGAAAAGAGTGCTGGGAATGTACAGGACATATTTTGGTGATGAGGCTTGGAGGGATATTGGTCAAAGAATGAGGAATAGTACATGTAAGGGGAAAGACGACCATGACCACCAGCTGGCGCTCGATTTCATGCATAAGGGAGTGAGAAAATTTTCTTTTGTTGGTAAGGGTGTCAGGGACCTAAGAATTTACCAACAACGCTTAAGAAATTTAAAATTAAAATTTGTAAATCGGAAAAGTAAATCGGAGAGGAATTAACACTCCAATTATATAAGATAATTTAAAATAAATAAAAGGGGTAGTTAGATGACATGGGGAATTCCCACCGGAGTTGTAGCTCCATTGGAATTAAAAATGAATAAGTAATAAATAAAATAAATCTTTGAAATATAGAACACATCCTTGAACGTTAAGTGGCTAATTAATGTAGAATGAAGTAATGTTAGAATTGTTAATTATTTATTCATTATGACGCTTTCCTTTCTTTTTTCATCATCAGTGAATTTTTGTAAAAGAAATATCAAATTTTTCTGTATTGCAATACATTGTGAACGAACAAATTTTAGCTAATAACAAGCACTACATGAAAGTTTGCAAATATAAAACCTATTTATTTTGAAAGAATGGCGAGGATGAATATTTTATCCGTTTGATATGAAAGTAAGAATTTGTAATGGATGAAAAGGCCAACCAGCTAGTTCCAATGAATCCTCGTTTTAAAGTCATATTATTCCATCATATGTTGTATCGTTGCTTTTTGACAAACAAGGATCTAATTGAGCATGGTTGGCGAGCGGTATAGCTCTGACCTCACATTAGAAAGGATCTGGGTTCGAATCCCCAACCTACCATCCAGATTTGGGTTTTCCATGGTTTCCTCAAATCACTCCAGGCGAATGCCGAGATGCTTCCTTTAGAAGGCTGAGAAGGAAGCACAATTTACTGTCGCAACAGTACGTCACATTTTTCAAAACATTGAATTGGGGATGCGGTGGTTGTCATAACACAGGTATATGTAGAGGGGCTACACATAATGAATATAATCTGCAGTTCAAAATTCATATATATGTATGTATAGTCATTACTTGTTGGGATAATACGATCTCAAATTTTGGGCTCTGACCAACACGCTAAACAAGCACGGCAACTTTTTAAGATCCCAATATTGCGAAAATATGCTAATCTCCATATAGTTACGGCTGTTATCCTACTTGTAAGACTGTTTCAAACTTTTACAAACATTTGTTTCGAGACATACAACACGGACCGTGCGCAATATTTCACCACTCGAAGCTTTTTGTGGCAGTCCGTGTTAGGCAGCATGCGTGTGTCACTGGACCTTCCGACAAAGTCTATAAGCTGCTTCCTTCGAACTCGAAATTTATGGATGGATTTGCCAGTGCGTCTACCGATACACCAAAGTAAACAACTGGTAAATGGTGAAATACAACCACGAGGCAAAAATGATAAGGTATTTCGACGTAAAAAATTTGTATTGCTGGACCATATAAACTACCCTTTGTAGGGTTACATTGGTTGTCAGCTGAAGAAATTTCTAGAACAGATTTCATCAACATCGAAGCTGAAGCACCTAGAGGTTTCATTAAAGAGTTTGACCTGACGATTCCCCAGGATAAACACGACTATCTGCCTCCATGTCTAGAGCCCCAAAATGCTCCGAATTTTAGACTCCATGTTGATGACTGCGTTGGAGAAAAGTGCTTGGAATCTTCCTCGCTATCCAGGTCGTCAGCAATGATAGAACTTAAGGGTGAAGTTTCAGTGTTATTTCTTTCGCCCAGAGCCCGTTGTTGAAATAATACATTTCATTCATAAAGCCTTTGCATCGTTCTTATTTCCAGAAAGACTTTACATCTTAATAAACAATTCAATTTTCAGCAAAATATTGGAGAACAATCGAAAACATCGCAACGTGAAATCGTACACTTGCTCGGCGGGCCTGATGCTCTTGTATTAAACAGGTAGTTTCAGAAAATTTCGAAAGGAACACGTCCGGGCATCCAGATTTGGGTTTTCCATGGTTTCCCAAATCGCTCCAGGGAAATGCCGGGATGCTTCCTTCAAAAGGCCATGGCCGAATTCCTTCCCATTCCTTGCCCCCCATCCTTTCCCGTCTCTAAAAACCTCGATGTTAGATAGACGGTAAGCAGATTTAAAAAAATCGAAAGGAACACACTATTTTCTACAAAGTTTTTGTGCCTCTGTATATATAGAGAGTTAGGATCCTGTTCCAACAAGCATGGGTATGTCGGAGTACCACTCTTGAGCTATCGAATCTGAGAATGTTCTGATTTCACAACAAGTTCGCAATTCCTCACTTTAGATATACAAATTTTTTAAAGGAAGTCGACAGTTTCGTAAATTGGTGGACTCGTGTGATCCATACAAGGGTGATCAAGCACAACTAGGAGGAATTTGATACATCCACCAGTAAAAACTAAAAACTTTACGGGAGAAGGTTATCGGTGTTGTGATGGACGTAGTAAATGGCTCATTGATTGTGGAGATGGCGGGCCAACTTTTAAAAAATGTACGCATTTCGGGGAGAGTGCAACCGAATCTCTAGACTTGCTGAAGAAGCTTTGTATGGCTGTTAGCAGAACTCTTCAACAGGAATATTGTCAGCTGCCTGAAAGGTGCATATGTTGCAAAATACTATCTGAGGCGACGCTTCTAGTTACATACAACATATAGTATATATCTGTTATTTATTACTTAATATGTAAAATTTACAATTCATATAAATCTTCACCATGTCTCCCTGTATTATGTGATTTGTGGAAACCTAACTACTTCACCGAAACATATTTTCTTTCTTCATAGAACTTCGTCAATCAGAAATGCATTTGTGTGTTTTGTTGATTGTAACAATTTGGAGTAAGAATACTCCTGCAATATTATCATCTTGATAATGTTTTAGTGAATAAGTTACAGGATTCGTTAATTTTATTTGTCTGTATCAAACATTTCTGTCCATTAATTTGGTAATTAGTCATTCCTAATCGTTTTCTTAAACATGCTTACTCTAATATAATCATCAGTTTTGAATTGGTGGAGTGGTTATCTTAATTTTTACTATGTACGGTTGGAAGTATTGAGCCATCTTCAACGTCATCTTGATAGTTATTTTAAACCACACCCGCAAGAGGGCAGGTCAAATACACGATTTTAAGTCAAATATAACGTCGAATATTATAACGAAGTCGATGCCTTCTTGTTCAAATTTGGTGGTTTAATAAATAAAATATCGGTTGAACACCAATCGAAGTAACAAAAACAAGCAGTATTACGGAGAATATGGATGTAACCACGGATTCTAGTGCAACCCCCAGGATCTGAAACATCAGTTATTGTTGTTGCGAATGTATGTAGATACGTAAGTCATCGAATATTCTTCACGAAGAATCGAAATGGTGACCGCTCAAAGTTATGTCAATGGGGTGAGGTGAGATTAGAGAAATTGATGTCCCTGCCTCCTTAAGTGACGCAACCCAACGAAAAATGAGGAAGAACCCCCACTGTGGGTAATAAAATAAAGCCCACTACCATCACACAGTTGAAACCTCCTTTGCAGTCAGCATGTGAGGACCCTACACACACAGGCCAGCTACGTATCACGTTCATGTCTGCATTATTTGATTCAATTACTGTAATCCTGACATTCCTCTGCGATTTCCCTCTTCTAGTTTCCATTCAGTTACTCTCTTCTGTTGAGCTTACAGTTGTTCTCTTCTTTCGATTATTATTTTTTAAGAATCTATTTGATTTTTTACTTTCTAAAAAACTCCTCATTTTTTCATTTTCCTTCTTGCTAGGGCTCATTAACTTTTATAACTTCACGCTTCAAATGCTAGAGTCTTACCCTTTAAGAGTCTCTGACCATGCATGAATCGCTTTCATTTGGCAGTTCTCCACAAAAAAACACTTCAACAATTTCCTCTTTGGGTATTCTACGATAACCGTGGCGCCGTAATTTGATGATGGATTCTTATATAACCCGATGAGACAAATTGAAAGTAAAGGATAAAATTTTGTGATATCTCGCTTAGTTATAGAGGTATCGTTTCTCAAAACTGACGTGGTTAGGTTGAAACGTGGCCTGGAACAGAAGAAAAATTTCGCAATCGCCAAATTTGATAATGAATTCGTATGTAACTCGACGAGACAAATCGAAAATAAAGTTTTTTTTTGATATCGCACTTACTTCTCGAGATATTGTATCTCAAAAGTGAAGAGGTTAGGGTGAGATCCGGCCTGGACCAGAAAAAAAAATATCATCAAAACCACTATATCTATACGGTAGAAATGTACTATAGGTGCTTTATTTTCTTCCTAGTGGTTGTTGTTAGGTTTATATATGGCCTGGACCAGAAGAAAAGCCACCAAAAGCACAAGGAGCTATACCTATAACTGATTTTTGACACGCTATATCTCGAAATTAAGCGATATATAAAAAAAATTGTTATTTATTTTCGATTTATTTCATCGAGTTCTTTAAGAATTCACAATCAGATTGTGGCGCCACGGTAGTGATAGAGCTGCATCTTTCTTACATCTAAACTGATATTCTTCGATGTAATCATGACTCACTTTTTATTTTATGAACTGTTAATTTTATTAATTATATCTATAGAGCTTCGGCCATCCTTCGTGATGTTACTTCATGTGCCGATATTATTCTGTCATGATGCTCTTCATTCCTTACTTATTCACTGACATCTGGTACTGCTACGTGTTAAAATGGTATCTCTAGTAATCTAAGAATAAACTTAGACCCACCTTGCGGTTGTCGGGGCTCTCTAACACGACAGCTTACCTGTGTGGGTACTCCCTCCTGGGGAGCCGCGTTCCAGGTCACAGCAGTCACTGTGCTTCTCGTCGTGTCTGGGTTCGAACTGCTTCCACCCTGAGTGAGGCCTCCTTTTTATACTCAGCCGACAATGAACGGAACTCGAACCATGGAAACGCAACCGACGTCAAGTCGTTGAAAGCGTCGATACATGGAAACGGAGAACATTTCAATTGTTGGTGCCGTGTAAGGTCTCATAATGTGTAATCGTGTTCTGTTTGATGAAGTAGTATTCAATAACATCCCAAATGGCACAAAAGCTATTTAATAAAGGTTGTTTAGTATTTTTTTTATCGTCAGCGGGAAGTAATAGATGTATCGATGCCTGAAATTCCTCCCCGTTGGCTCAATTGGCTGCGGCTCTGTGATGGGATTAGCTGGTTCCAGTCCTCAAGGTGGGAGAAATTTTCATCATCTCCTCTTGGCAGTCAGGGTAGGTGCACAATTCCTGATCGCTAGTTTCTGCGTCAAAGTCCTGAGCTAAATTTCAAACACCTTTGCAGTACGTATGAACATCACCACTGTTGATGTCGGTTCGTCCGACGGATGGGGAAATTGAGTCCAAGCCTTGGTGTCTTTCTATAGAGTAGGCCTGAATGGTTCTGCACCAAGTTTCACCCCCTTTCTTCTTCATCTCTCATTTCATACAGCACAAACAAAACTCTATGTTGAACACATAATAACAGTCATTCACAACTGCAATAACACATAGAAACACACATTGCGGAAGGCAACGGGAAACCAGTCCAATTCCTACTGCCAAGAGAGTTTCCCTGGAGGGGGACACCCTCCATGGTAACCGCTTGTGCTTGGAATCGGACATGACATCATAAGAAGAAGATGCCTGAACCAGATATGTTTGTTTTAAATTGGACTCTGCTGCTATTGCAGGCCTTCATCATATTTCGTCTCACAGACCACTGAGCCCTCGCTTCGCTTATACATGACGGTTCACTAGTGATGCATAACAAGCACGTTGTCATTAATAGGAGTTTCAGGTATTGATCTCAATACAGCGAATGTAAGCACGAAATAGCCTGTGTCGGTCAAGACATTCCCCTCTCTTATACCCCTCAATTCCACCCGAGCTCCTACAACCTTCCCTCTTCCTTCGCCTACTACTAACATAGATACGATATCCGAATCGAACCATGGTACTCTGCATTCGTACCAGCTATCCGAATATTATGAATGAAACACATTCATATTCATAAAACGAGAGAATCTCTTCAATCTTTGGGAGCGTCCATAAACTACGTAGCTCCATTTTGGCCTCCTGTGAACACCCCTCCCCCTCACTTAGCCCGACGTGGCTTTTGTCTCTTCTCCCCCCCCCCCCCCTACATAGCACGTACCTTCTTTCCATATTGATTCTGGAAGACATTTAGCATGACTATCGTAATTTACATACGGGGATAATTAAACGATGGAAATAAATATTTACATGCTTCTGTGTGTTCTGTATCTCATTTTAACTGTGACAAATAATATGAAAGAAAAGCTACGTGGCCTGGGCCGGAACCCCCTCGCTCCCCCCCCTTCCCACGTAGACCAGCGTAGTTTTTTCAGCCAACCACTAAACCACTCCTCCTCTTAGACCGAGCCACATAGTTTATGCACAATCCCTCTATTGATATTCTTTTTAATAAGAATACATTTATATTGCCTTAAGTCAATGTTAAATAAGGCGAATTTTTAGTTAGTTTACACTTATCCATGTTTTGGGTGTGGTTACCACGATCTTAAACAATCCATTGTCTCTTCTTCTTCACTTTATCGACAAAAAGGCCATTTTGTCCTTTGTTATCGCCGCAAAAACAAATTTGGAAATACAGTATAATGGTTATTTATGGTAAGAAAGCTTTCTCAAAGAGTTAATGAATGAAATCATGTCTAATAGAACGGCAACGTCTATTTGTTTTTGTAATACGCTTAAAATGCATATAATAGTAAAATATCTGCGAGAAAGTACAATAAATATTTAGTGAGTCTTTCCTGGAGATGAATATTGTCACAATGCTCTCCAGCAACCAGCTGATTCTTCTGGTGAAAGATTCCTTGCCCGCATCCTGTGCTTCACTAGGAAGGAATTAAACTTAAAAAAAAAAAAAAAAAAAAAAATCAAATTGTTTTATTAACTTCCTCGCACTATGGTATTTCATGCTGAGTGCTCTCTCTTGTATTAACATTATTCACAAATTCAATACCATTATTTTCATCAATATTAATTTCAGTTTCCATCGACTTTCCCGTTTCCTCCATCATTTGTTGAAAGGCCATTGTTTTCCTAGTTTTCATTTAACCTGATACCTTGCTGCAGTCCTTTTTTTTTATTTGTTTCTTGCAAGTCTTGACTTTTTGAGTCGTGGCATCGTATCTTTGTCATCTCCATTTATCATTTATGCTATTACAATATTACAATATGCTTTGAATCGGCTGCGTGCAATGATTATCTTTGCCTGGCAATGTTTCTTTTAGTCGATACGCCGGGGATGAATTTATTGCATTCTACTCCCCGTTGTTGTTACTAACCTGAAGGATAATATTCATTTTTTATAATTATTCATCCTCTAATTTTGTGTCATTCCTGTCTGTACCTTTTAACTGGATGTTTTAAACTTCAATGACAACTTAATGAGCGTTATGCCGCCACTTGATTCTGTTGCGTTATCCCCAATCAGAGTATCCTTGTGTTCGTTATTGGTATGAGTAGACCTACTACACATGAACTTCCGTTCTGTCGTACTTTTTTCTCAAAAATTCTCACGCGGCAACTGCGTAAGTAGATGTACAGTACGTGAAATATATAGCCTGTCATTTGTATTAAAGCTTGGACCTACTTTTTTACGCGGACAAGCTTTAAAAACATGTATCATGGAATGCGTTTTGTTTCTTTTCCTTTCAACAAAAGATACCTTAAAGCACATATTCCCTGCCCATCTTCCACCATGCACATTTATTACATTTCCATAATACTGTAGTGCAGTTTCAAAAGTAGTCTTTTCAAATGTAAATGCATGTAAATGTATGTTATAAAGTTTTATCGATCGTAATCCTATCCCAGAATAAGCTATCGTAGCACTATTCATCTCTCTGGTAGTCTGCGTGAGGTCAACATCTCCTTTCATCTTCTGCATAATATGTAGGCATCTTTCATCAGTTTTTAACTTCACATACATAACATTTTCTAAAAATTCATATTTCAAACCTAGTACACCGTCTTCATATAGCAGGTACTGTTCATACGGCTAATAGTCTATTTCATAAATTTTGGCTGTAGGAAACTCGAAACGAAAACTGAATTTTATTGTCAATTTTGTAATATTAACTTAAAACACAGTTTAAACACTGTTGCACACCTAGAGGCACTGTAAAGATCTGCTAATAGCAGAAATACAACGAAATCTGTAGAGCAGAAACTTAACCACGTGTTAAAAAAACTGCACCTAAGATGCTTTGTACGAGGTCGCCACCATGAAGGTACTTGGGGTTAGGCACCGGATTAACAGTTTCCAGTTCCGGTGAGCGAAGGATTTTTCAACTTTCGACACTCGGACGGAGCGTGGTGGGTAAGCGGTAACGCTCTGGCCTCGCATTCGGGAAGATGTGGGTTAGAATCCCCGTCCGGGTATCCAGATCTGGGTTTTCTGTGGTTTCCCGAAATCAGTCCAGGCGAATGCTGGGATGCTTCCCTTATAAAGCCATGGCCGAGTTCCTTCCCGTTCCTTGCTTCCCATCTTTTCTCGCCTCTAATGACCTCAACATAGACGAGGCGTAAAGCCATAAACAATAACAAAGAAAAGAAAAAAAATAGGCACTCGGCGAGGTGGTAGCGTACAATTCCGTATCACCAAATTATGTAGCAAAGTCTTGAATTAAATGACAAATGTGAGGCCATAGGACATTTTACTTGGCGATCCATGCGTCTTAAGGCGGGTACACACCAGTACGAGGCGAGGCAAGGTGGAACGCAGTTCGCAGAGGCATTCGTTTGTTCTGACGAATTGGCAGTGCTGTGTAGTTAGATGTGGAGCGCGGTGACGACTTTATAGTGGCTGGTGCTGCATACACAGCAACAGCTAGTTCACTTAAAAAGAGAAATAATAGACGGTGGTGGGCAACTAGACTTTATCGGAATAGAATGCTCATTCGTGAGCAATTGTTTTTAAACAATATGATGGAGGAAGAAGATAATGGTAATTTTCGAAACATTGCGAGAGTGTCGTTCACATTTGTACTAGAGTCGATTCGAGAGAAAGTTTCGAAAAATGATACAAATTTTCCAAAAGCAGTAACCACTGAAGAAAGGTTAGCCATTACACTGAGGTATTTGGCAATTGGTGATTCATATACTAGCTTGCAGTATGTTTTCAACATATCGGAGCAGCTGATTTCAAGAATTATACCAGAAATATGCAGGGCTATAATAGACACACTGATTCAACATGTGAAGGTATGTTGCATTAAAATTTTATTGTTACTTGTAAATAAGTATGACCAGTAATTTACATAATCATTTATTTCACTTTTTTACATCATATTGCATATATAAATATTTTACAATTGTAAAAATGGAGAATAATGCTGACTCACATTGGAAGCGTTGTCGTTTCCAGAAAAGTGCTGGACAAGCTGAGACACTGTAATTTTTGATTCTTTGTTATGTTAGATATTTTGAGAAGTCGAATGTTGTGTTCGGTCGTACTGTTACTGTACGTAGATATGCTGACGAGAAGGCGGGTGTAGTGTTTGAATTTGGATCACATGGAGATGCTGATCTTTCCGGACTATTGACCGGTTTAAATACAGTTGACAGTTGATGTGATGGCTGAAACGTGTATGCTGTAGCCATTTATGCTTGAAAACTAGATTATAGATTTCATGCTGCAGTATGGTACTCTGTCGATGTGGAAGGTTTCGAATTTTTTCTACAATGAAATCCCCGAACATTGCGCGGTAATCTTTCTTAAATGTAGTCACTTTAGTTTTTAAAATACAATAAGCTTCCTGTACGCAGGGATCTTCAGTTCGTTTTATTGGTGACTGGAACAGTTTTTTTGCTGCTATCATTTTATCTGTGGGGTTACTGTTTCGTAAATTCCGCTACGAGTCTTCTTCGCTACTGCCATCGATAACATCATCAAAGCTTTCTCCAGAACTCCCAGTATTGTCTTGGTAACTTTCTTCATTTTTCAATGCAGGATAGTTCTGAAAATTAAAGCATTAACATTCATGTTTCAATTTGCGATCAATTATTACAGTTATCCGTTAGTTTTAACATTTAGTTCAATTTAGTTAATACTTTTATAACAATCTTGTTAATTTGACTAGATTCCAAAATTTATGGCTTTGGCTTTCGTATCGTCAGAAACAATATTACAAATTGGGATAAGAAAAGTATGTTACACTTTACACGGAAACATAAGGTATGATTATGAGCAGTTTGGTTAAAATCCATCCTCTACTTTTTTGCGTGGTGCACGAATATGCACAGGTAGAGAGGTGGATAGAATATTAGGAGAGCTAGTAAACGTTCTTCGGTAGTTATTTGAGGCACCGTGAAAATTGGGGTAACACTTCTTTTGTGATGTCTAAGTAGAAAATCGTAGACCTTGCTGAGAGGAATTGGGGATTAGCCGAATTATTTACTTTTCAAAATTTTATTTTACTTCAAAATTGAGTTTCGTAAATATCGAAAAAATATATTTGAGTCATGCTGAGGTTAGCGCAAAATAATATTTTGGAAAGATAGGTTATTTTGGTGGGAATTTTTAGCTGCCAGGTGATTGGGAATGTTACACGTGAGCGCGAGTAAGCAATATCACCAGCAATCCGCTCTCTCCCACTCAGGTATAACATTCCCAATCACCTGGCAGCTAAAAATGAGGAACAATGTCACATTCTGGTGGTTCAGTTGATTAGGCGCGTAACTGATGATCGATCTCGGCATTTCCTGGGATTTTTAAGGCCCTCAAAACTCACCTTCGTCTCAGTCAGACTTTTTTTTTTTTTTTTTTTAATCGACTTAACCGCCGTTGCTCGCAGCAGTCTACCCTGCAGAGTATTCTTCCAACCTCAACAACCTATTAACAACTCAACTGGAGCAGCCATCGATATCAAATAAACATTTAGTTGAAGCCCCTTTAATGCGGTTACAAGGATTCGATCTCCTCAGACAGCTATGGAGGATCGTCAATCGGACAGGACCAGGCAGATCAGGTTACTTATTACACAAATGAGGCTGCAAACTGTGACTGTGGAGCCAGCTTTCAATCAAACCATCACATCACACTGTCCTCTTCAAGCTTACAAAGGAACTAGCGAATATACACAATGCATGAATCAATGCTATTAAATAGGTCAAAACACTAGATATAGAGATATAATATTGTAGGAATTTATGTTGTGCATATTTGTCCACATCTTTTCCATATAATACAATAAATTAATATGAAGTACGCTGGATAGCCTAGCAGTTTCTATGTTAAACTGTAAATCCCTTTATTCGGTGCCGAGTGATAACGCTCGGGGCTGGCATTTGGAAGGATGGGGGATCAAATTCTGTGTCGAGAGAGTAATTTATTGATGTAGGCCTTTATTCGTTATAAAACGGGTTTGCAGGAGTATAATCATAACACTAATTGTTCACGAAATCTCGAGCCTTCAAGAAACATTTAGGGACCGTTTATAAACTACGTAGCACCATTTTACCTTCCTGTAAACCCCCTCCCACATGTCTCTAACCCCCTCCCCTTTTCACCCGCCTAGCACGTTATTTTTTCCCTAATGATTCCAAAAGATATTTGTACTGTTTTCTCTTGTCAGACTCTGGTAAATTACGTACGGAGATAATTAAATGACGGAAATAAATATTCACATGCTGTTGTGTGTTCTGTTGCATTATTTTAACTGCGAAAAATAATATGAATGAAAAGCTACGTGGCTTTGTTCGGAATCCCCTCCCCCTTTTCCCACGAAGACCAGAGTAGCTTTCCAGTCAACCACTCCCCATACCAAGCCACGTGATTTATGGACGCTCCCCTATGATGTGCGACCTTGTTTCCGGATCGTTGTCCTCAGTTCTAGTCTGAGTATTGCAGCTCAGTAGTTCAGTATCTCGCAGAGATTGGTGAGGCCGCAATCCTGAACTACTTTTAAGCTTGAAATTATAAAAAGAAAAATGTTTTAAAGTTAGTAGAGGTTTAGTGTAAGGGATGTGGAACACTTTGGCATAGCGTTCAGATATTTCTGACTAAATTTTTTCGGCTAGTTTTGAGGATGCATCGAAATTAGTTGGTTTAGGCTGGAGTGATTGTTTGGTGTGATGGCGGTTTAGCCGAAGTGTGGCGAAAACTTGTAATCTTCGGAAAAGAAGCTCTGATGTTATTTTTCACGGTCAAATTGATTAACTAAAATGTTGTTGATCGTGCGGAATCCTTTTATGTGAGTTTCAATAAAACAAGGAGTGAACTTCTGACAGTCGGTATTATTTATCAGTAGTATACAAGAATCCAAGTATGTAAGACTTCGCAATTTGCCACCTTTATTTTTTTTGCGACAATTCCATCCGGCCATTCACATTTCGGTTTTACACTCCAGACGAATTCAAACATTTAGCCGAATAATATTAATAAAGTAACAATGCACAGATGCGCGGATTTGAACATTTCTGACTGTCAGATCACTTCCGTCTGGCTCGGTAATTCCTTGAAGCAGGTCATAAAATGAGTTCTTATCAAAATAACCTACTATTTACATAACAGTATGAGTGGGCAGGAAATCTTGCACAACCTCTGGCACAATGATATAGTGACACGAATGCTACGTCTCGTGTTAACCGACGACGTCGTCACGCAATAGCTGGAAGAGAATAATCCGGATTGATTAATTATTTATATTCAGGTGGCGTTGAACCGCTGCTACCCTGCACGCCACACAGGTAAATAAAATTTCGAAACATGAAACAAGCTTCAAGGGACACAGTGCGATTATCGTCTCGAAACCTGTCGTGGTGGATATGTGTAGAAACTATTAAAAGGATACACGGTTTGTATCCTGTAAACGACTTAAAAATGTGAATTTCGCATATTATTTTACCGTAGTCTTAATGCGAGTATGTCAGATTCGATAGAGCTCGCTAAACTTCAGATGCGAGGGTACCAACATTTGCTGTTTAAATCGCTTCTCATGTCTCGTTTCCTGCCAAGTGCTAAGGAGAAATATCATTTATCTGAAAAATAGAGTTATGCACCTAGAGAAAACGTAAAAAAACCAAAAAAAATAGTGGCTGGAAATGCATCTGTCATTAACTGCAACCACAATCTTTAATTCGCCGAACGGGCTGTGGGCTGAAATTAAAAACACTTGCGTCATCGAGTTGACGTTGGAAATAAGCATGCTGCTTGTTGTTATTTTAGTGTTAAACGCATGATGCATACGGTGAAGATTATTACACAATTTTTTGAAACATACCTCTATACATAAATGTACACGACATATTTCAATTGAATACGTGCATACGAAACCTCCAAAGTATGTAAAATTATGAATGGTTTCATCGAACGTGTTGGATGAGCGGTAACGTTCTGGCCTCGCATTCGGGAGGACGCATGCTCCGGCCAACCAGATTTAGGTTTTCCATGGTTTCCCCAAATCACTCCAGGTGAATGCCGGGATAGTTCCTTTAAAAAGGCCATGGCCAAATCTCTTCCCATTCTTTTCCACAATTCCTTTCCCGCCTCTAATGACATCGGCTTCGATGAGGCTGTAAAACTACAAAGGTTTTACTTGCAAGTTTTTGTTTTACTCACTGTCAGTAATTAACAGTTTTTACCTGCACAGAGTCCTGTCGCGTTGAGCCATGTAAAACTACAATATTTTTACTGGGTTAATTTAATAGTCAGTTTTAAAATTATACTGAAAGTTCTGCTCACAGAATTATCAATTGACCTGTCTAATGTAGGTATCGGTACTTCGCAGTTTATTCTTTAATCACAGTCGCCACCAGAGGTTAGTCTAAAATACTAGAAATATAAAATGATACACTCACACATCGGGAATACCAATAGCAACGCTCGTTTTATTCCAATAGTTTGTACCATGCACTAGTACTCTGACCACCAACTGGAATTCATTAAATAATACTTATCCGAAGATCACAGATTCTTATTGAGTGAAAAGTTGATTAACGAACTACTCCTCATCAATAAGAAGCATACTGAATGTTCACATAACAGTTGCTAGTCCACTATAACACTTTCACTATTCTCTAAATCCGTGTACGTGTACTTTTCACTGTATGGCGGGTTTCACGGAATCGACGTCCTGCCAAATTACATTTACCGACGCGGACGCACGTTTTCCGTATCCAAGTGCCCGAGAATGTTTTCCCGAATGTACCAAAAACATGTACACGCCGCCACACTGTTCCCGCCACCGTTAACACTTGACTTACTACTGCTCTGCCACAGAGGTTAGTCTCTCGGGGCATATCGATAATCTATATTTATACCGATAATCATTAAACAAAGATTGCAGGCCCAATGTAATGTTACAAGGCGTAAAGCCATAAACAAAAAACGAGTGGTTTCAATGTTTGCTTAGCGAAAATACAAGACAACATAATTCTTAAAAAGGATTTTGAAACTAAATGAATATACTAATTCCTAACACCACTTTCATGATTGTTTTAAGAAATTAATATTTTTTTATGTCTCCCCATGCTAACTATCACGGATGACGGACAAGAAGAACATTCTTTGTTATTTTTCTATTTTGAAAGCACAGATTTCAATATTTTACCAAATTATTGGTTCGACATTAGAATTCAAATAAACCATTGTGATTTTGTTTTCCAAATATAATTTTCTGGATATCTCATTAAACCATACATAGGTGGACACAAGTGTATACCACATGTTTACTGAATTACACTGTGTTATGGTTTACTGTAAGATATTTGTCAACATCTCATGGATAAACAAGCAAATTCGATACATATTTTCATGATTTTCAAGATTTATTAGAAAAACCTTTCAAACTTAAAGAGAAAGAACCTTTTACCTTTATTAACCAATCACACAATGAAATATACAGTGAAAAATACTGAACATATTATACAGTAAACATTTTTATTTGTGTAAGCATAGTTTTTTTTTTCTATGTCTCTCAGTTTCTGCGACTATTTAGTTAGCTCCACTTTATTTTGAACTAACTATTGAAACGAGATCTTTTGATTTGGTACGCTATAGTGAGGACAACACAAGACGAGCACAACAATTCATTAAAACCACCCTCACCCTATGCCGTACTCGAACTGACGACCCTTACAATGCGAGGCGAGTTAACAGTGGTATGAGGTGATATGGCTTCCTATTTGTCTCAGCTCTGCGACGTTTATCAGTGCGGCACGCAAGTCATATTTCATGTCAACCAGATATTAGTCCGCCCCAACCGGAAAAAAGTGCGCTGTGATTAAACTTTTCGTGTCCTTTATTTTCGGGTAACATTTGTTTTACTAGAGCCGCATGCTGTTACACTTCTCACATTCTTGTCTTAACCCACGATCTGTCTTCAAATAAAAAAAGTTATTTTACTACTTAGAAAACTTTTTCACACTTATTAAAAACAACAAAATTTTATGTTAAATCACTGTTATAAATTGGAAGTAAAATAATACTGTAATACTATATAAAAAGGAAGTGTTCTTGATATTTATGACCTTAATATAATGAACTATTTTAATAAGTATTATGTTGTTAACTTCTTTCTTCAACCTTTATAATAATAATAGTGGCAATTTCCCTGCATGCCCATTTCCTCCCTTTTGGCACCTACTTTTGTCCTTTATTAATTTCAACTTCAATTTCTTTCAGAGTTTTTGTTAAGTTATTTATCATGTTTCTTTCTAATTTATTCCAATCCCTAGCCCTCTTATCCAAGAAAAAAATCTGCCCACGCTCTTAACGCCTGAAATCGAGTTGCTAGCTTGTGGTTAATGTCATCATTTCATCGTCAAATATCTTCCGCTCTTCTTTGGTCCTTATCTTACGCCAAATCGGTAATTCAGCTTTCCAACCAACGCTTGTGAAAATCCGATTCATAACCTTAGCCATTTATGTGAACATATTATATAAAATGACTTGAATGTTTGAGGAAAGGGTCCATGCTGTTAGGTTCTGAAGACGCGTCTGATGGTAGCCAAAAGAATACCTACAGCGGGAATGTAAAGAGAAGCCAGCAACATACTATAAGGACCATGTGCATTTAGTGGTACAATAATAATTTGTTAGAAACATACGTTCACCCTCATTATAAGTTGTAGGTTTTAGATGGCTGATGTAAGATTGATAAACAATAACACAGCTAAATACAATGTTGGTAATACCGTATCATAAAAAAAATATTTTTAAAATCTATTAGTTTGTGACGAACCGTCTCTCTGCCTTCATATTTGACCACATTTAGTAGATGAGGAATCATTTTAAAGATTAAGTTCTTCGCTTTGGTAGCATCATTAATTAAGAAAGAATTTTTTTTCGAAATTAAATTAATGGGAAAATTATAGGAGTATATAGTAGTTGAGAGTGAACCTGCTGGGTTTCGCTGGTGTTGATAAGGAATGATCGCATACCACTAGATAGCAACACCACATATCACAGAGATATTGATAAACTGTTTTTTTTTAGTAACGAGCTTTTCCGAAATTTTTTGATTCTGTTAGGGAAACATTTAATCGTTTCTAATTGCTTCGTAAGACGTTGCGTTTTGCTACGTTTCAGTTAATAAATAATAAACAATAGCTACAGATGAGTCGGTTCTTCTTTCATCCTATTACAAACTGCCAGCTTGGTTATTCATCGTTTATTATTCGCGAAATTAAAAACCAATTCCTCTTCTCTCTGCCTGGTTCCCGAATTCACAAAGGAACGCTTCGTGTGCCGCGTACAATGTGGCGTCGTTATGATTGCTAGTGCCCGAGCATTGCAGAAGTCAACACCGCAATTTCCGGTACCACTGACGTAGAGGTGGCGTAAAGTTGCAAGCATTTTCGGTTTGAGTGCTGCGTAGGTCTCGGTTTAGCTATAGTTGTGTTTTCGTCTGGCGTCATCCTTCTATTGGTATAGAATTATTGCTTGGAAGAGATATAATTTTCCTAAAAAAAAAAAAAATAAAACACAAAAAATTGAAAACGAGAAAAAAATGACCAGTTATAGTGAAACTAAACAACTCATATAGAATTCTTAAACTCTTAATTAAATGGAACCGAAAATCCGTTTGCTGATTCAAACCACACATAAACATTGATTTTTAAAAGCAATCGGCATCACAGCTTACCTGATTAGTAACGTTTGTACAACTACAGAATACGAAAGCTGGAAGGAAGCCTGAGCTAATATCTCCATTCTTCGAAAACTTTCAGCAGAATCACTGTGAAACACTCACAGACAAGGATTAATTACTACTCCATGTCGAAAGAAAATTAGAAAGTATTGTAATTGGTATCTAAAATAAAGAAAAACCCCTCATTAATAAATACAATAAGACTGTACCCGGTTAAAAATCTGTACATTTACGATATTTTTTGAAAAATTGAGTTTGTATCACTGTTCGTAAACTACACCTCTGTTCTAAAACTTTGTGTCTGTCTGTTTGGAAAAACTACTTTTCGATTTTGTTGGAGTTTTGAGTAATTAATAGGTGCCAGTTTCTGGGGTAAAATAGACTATGTTTCATTCTGATGTTAAATCAGAAATATGAGAAACTTGAGATAAAAGTGTCAGCAAATTAGATTCATAATTCGTTTTACGCATTTTCCGCAAAAACTGCGGGCTATAATTTTGCTGGGGTGTCTAACAATGTATAACCCCACGAATAGGGTGACATGTTTTTATTTTTATTTGATGTCTCAAATCTGAAATATTAAAATAGATATATCAAAAATTAGTACCCATTTGAGGTAATTTATGTCGAAATGTTTATCCTTTTGTTTTTTCGCTTGCGACGTTTTGATTGTGGTATAGTCGATTTAACAGAGAGATGCCCGTACACGTGAATGATAATGATCAGAATTTGATTTGGTTAAACGTTACTCCAATCCTATTAATGAAAGACAAGAAATAACTCCAACCGAAGCTCAAGCAAAACTGTGTTTCAGTGCACATGCACAAATTCGTTGTATTGGTGTCAAAGACTCTGTTATACCTGCCAGGACATTATGGATTTTACACATTCATTCTAGTATATTTAAAAATTGGTTCAAATTGTTACTTTGGTTTTTTATTTTCAACACTTCACGAAACACACCCAGAGGCACCAAGGCTGACCCCATACAGTGTCGACAGGAGTATAATAAGGAATATGAAGGTGGATTTAGTGGGCCCCTAGGCTGGCGTGGCGCCTAACATAGCGCCAGTCTCGCCCGTCCTCGTTTTACGGGGTCGCATCTGTGATTGCCTGTTAGGAGACCACCAGACACGTGCCAAATCCTGCGGAGGTCACACCCCACAACCGGTCCACTTAGCACTGGAAACTCAACACAATACACACTAGTCGTTTTTATTTATTCATCGCCCTAATTCACACTAATACCTCTGAAAACAGCCATTAATTATAATTTCAAGTCCCATTATGAGAGTTATCTGCAGTCAGTCACACATATGAAATTTTAAAAGGGAACCAAGACTACATCTTTGTAGAAAACTACTGTATGTTAATGTTAACACTCTCGTTTAGGCATAAATAATTTGAAGATACACTACACATTCTGCATTTTGAATGTTTTACTAATAATCATAAAAAGCTATTAGATGATGGATAATCTATTTGGGAAAGCCACGTATAAATAGTGTCTTCCCGCAGGGAACGTAATCGTGGGTAATTAATTGGTGAGCGATTTCTCTCCTCACTCCCGCCGACCACAGGCACCCAAAATTCGGCAGCAGCGATTCGGCCAGTAATAGCGCAAAAAACAGAAATCCACTCACCTTATGATTGTAGCGTCGATTTGCATGTTCAGGCTATAACGTGACACCGGCTGTTATTTCCAGCAAGATATAACTAGGATGTACTGGATCTGAGCTGTAGAATACAATTTCCTCTGAAAACTTTTTTTATTTTTTTATTTATTTTTGGTTTCTGGTCAATCGACCATTTCACCAACCTTTATTGTACATTTGTTCTTATACATTGATTTACCATAAATTGATTCTCTTAGGTAGTGTGTTTACCTTATTTTACATTAGTTACCAATTTACAATATTGTCTCCTTTTTCTTGCTTTACAAACTTGATTTTCTCCAGTAGCTTTCTTCGTTGAGAGTTGATCTTCATGTGTTTGTGTATCCGTTTGTAGGTCCTTAGTAGAGTGGTGTTTCTTGTATATTTTTGTTTCTTCTCTCTTTTGCTTCTCCGGCAGTTGGTTTTGTCTTCTGTGAGCCTGTGGTGTCGTGTTGACTATATCGTTATTTGTGCGTCTTGTAAGAATCTTGCTAGTGTCTGGTATATCTTGATTTGGTTTGTAGACAGCAGGCATTGTATCGATATAGGGAGGGGTACTTGCATCGCTGCTAATTTGCTAATTAGGGTGGCGCGTGGGAGATTATGTTTGCTGCATTTGAAAATAATATGGTTGAGGTCTGAGATTTCTTCCCCGTCTGCTTCGCATCGTGGAGAGTCCAATACTTTTATCCTATGTAGGTGGCTGGGGAAGGCTCCGTGGCCTAACCTCATTCGTATTAATGATGTTGTGAGATGCCTTTTGGATTTAAAGTTCTGGAACCACGTGTTCTTCATGACTGTAGGTTGGATTGTGGCGTAGTGAGAGCCCTTGTGCAGTGACGATGTTTTCCAGTAGTCTTGTAGATCTTCGTAGGCTTTCTGCTTGACGCGGGGGAGGAAGTCCGTGTAAGGAAGCGGAAGTGCCAGCATCATCCCCTCCTTGGCTCCCTGTTTGGCTAAGGCGTCCGCTCGTTCGTTATACAAGTAGTCCTGCGTGTCCTTTGATCCACATATACTTTATTTCTGGGGTTTGTGAAGACAATGTCATTTCAATTAAGTCCATTATATATTTTGTTACTATTAAGGTTCCACTGTGGGTTTTGTAATCTTTGTAGGGTGCTTCTGGAGTCGGAGAGGATTAATATTTTTTTTAACTTTTGTTCCATTCCGTATTTTAAGGCTTCTTTAATGGCGATGATTTCGGCGGTATAAATTGAGGCTTCACAGGGAAGAGCGAAGCAGGCTTCTTGGTTGGTACTGGGGCAGTAGTACGCGCTGCCAACTTGATGTTTGGTCTTGGACCCGTCGGTGTAGATTTGTGTGTAGCCCGGCCAGGTCATTGATAGAAGCATCGACGCTGCTTGATGGTTAAGGTCAGGAGGAAGTATATAAGTGCTGAGAGTTGGAATGGAGCATTCGAACGGTTTCGTGAATATAGGTAGAGCTGATTCTTTCGTTATGAGAGGTTCTATGAATCTGAGTTTGTAATGGCTGTAAACTAGAAGCGGGCATCGTGGGGGTCTTTTCCCTTCAAACGGCCCCATTATATTACTTAAGGTTTGAAGTTTCGATCGTAAGATGTGGTGGGAATAAGAGTAACGTTGGAGAAGATATTTGTCTGCCCGGAGCTGGCGTTGAAGATCTAGAGGAAATTCAGCAGTCTCAATCAATAGGGCGTTTGTAGGGGTTGTTCTCATTGCTCCGACGCAGATGCGGAGTGCTCGGAATTATATCTGGTCTAGCTTGCGTAGAGTTTGCTGAGAGGCGTTGCCGTAGACGATGCTGCCATATTCGAGATGAGGTCTTATTAGTGATCTGTAGAGCTGTAGACAGGTGGCCGGGTCTGCTCCCCACCATGTATGTGCGACTGAGCGCAGTATGTTGAGTGCACCGCTGGTTCTAGTTGTTATGTGTTCTACCTGGGGTTTCCAGGAGAGCCTGCTGTCTAATGTTAATCCGAGAAATTTGACTGTTGCGCGGACGGGGAAGGTGCAATGTCCCAGTTGAATTTGTTCTTGCAGGAGAGGATTTTTCCTACGAGTGAACAGTACTGCCGTTGATTTTTGAGGGGCTAATTGTAGGCCATGTTGGTGTAACCATTTTGTGAGTTTTTCCACGGCTTCCGAGATCCATCTGTGAATCAACTCGAACCATGTGGCGTATATATAGATGCATAAGTCATTCAGCGAATTGTAAGGTCTTGATGTGGGGTCCTAAGATGTTCTCCAGATCGCAGGTATATATGATGTATAGTAGGGGGCTAAGTATTGAGCCTTGAGGGATACCTCGGTTGACGAGATGTGGGCCTACTAGTGCGTTGTTCTTTTCTCGGAGGTATATTGTGCGCTGGTAGAAAGCTAAGTAAATACCGTTAAGGACGAAAGTCGGGATGCCCTTTGCTTGAAGTTTTCTCACGAGGAGAGAAAAGCTGGACGTTATCGTATGCGCTTGAGATGTCTAGGAATAAACCCATTAAAAATCCTTGGTTCTTGAATGTTCGTTCAATGTCTGAGGTAAGGATGGTCAGGTTGTCTATGGTGCTGCGTCCTTTCCGGAATCCGAATTGAGATGTGGGGAGTTGATTGGAATGTTCTAACCACCATTCTATACGGTTTTTTCCAAAGTCGTTCGGCGGTTTTGAAGACGCATGATAATAGGGCGATTGGACGGTATGATGTTGGAAGTTTTGGGTCTTTTCCAGGTTTTAAAATTGGAACTGTTATTTGCGTTGACCATGCTTCCGGTAGTTTATTTGATGACCATAGTTTTTGTATCAGTTGTATCAAATGTATTTTTGCTTTTGGGGGGAGTTGTCGAATCATAGCGTAATGTATATGATCGTATCCGGGAGCGGAGTCGCTGGATGCAGTGAGTGCTTTATCTAGTTCAGCTAGAGAGAAAGGTCTTTCGAATCCTTTGTATGTGTTGACTTGTTCTTCTGAATTGATGATTGTCTCGAAGGGAGGGAGGGAGACGATTGGCGGCGCTAATATCTCGGCGATTTCTTCGGCTTTGCATGTAATTGTTGCAGTGGGTGACGGTTTCTTCTTCATTCTACGTATCATTGTCCATATTTCTTTCGGTGGCGTGTCCTTCGAGATTCTGTTGCAATAGGTTTTCCAACTGTTTAGTTTCTGTTGTTTGAGGAAGCGTTTAACCTGAGCGTTTAGTCTTTTATATTCGTTGTAGGTCTCCCAGGAGGGTTGTTGTTTGTACATTTTAACTGCTAATTTTCTTTTAGCTATCATTTTGGAACATTCCGGGGTCCACCACGGACAGGCGATTGAAGCCTTCCTAGTATATATGCGACGTTCTGGGATAGTTATAGTTGCGGCGTGGTTAATTAGGGAAATAAAGGAGTCATAATTTTCAATTGGAGAAGCGTTTTGTGTGCACATGTGGAGTTGAGCGTCTATGATTTGGGCATAACGGCACCAGTTGGCTTTGCTGATGTTCCATTTGCTGGATGGGTAGATTAGTTTTGGTCCTCTTGCAGTAAGATGTGAGATGGTGATGGCATGATGGTCTGATCCGAGGATATATGGGATGGTGCTCCATTGGAAGCCTGTGAATATGTGGGGTGATACCAACGTCAAGTCCACCGCTGATGGTCGAAGGCCTGGTCTTAAAATTTGGGTTGGGGTGCCGTCATTTAGGGGGATCAAGTTGTATTCGTCTAATAGTTCTTTAATTTCTTTTCCCGATTGGTCTTCGTATTCGCATCCCCCACTTGGTACTGTGGGCATTGAAGTCTCCGCAGAGCATGTATGGAGGTTCAAGCTGTTTGAAAAGATTATGCCATTCATGTGGCGCTATTTTGCTTCTTGGTGGTCGGTATAGTGAGATTATTGTGAGTTTATACTCTGGGAGCGCCACCTGCACTGCTACAGCCTCTAGGTACGGGACGTTGGTTAGGTCTAGGTCTAGGGTGGTTTTGATTAGGAGGGCCACTCCGCCATAGCCGTCTGTTCGATCTTTTTGTATGACCGAATAGCCCCGAAAGTATGTTGGTTTGCTGAGCCAGGTTTCACTGAGTGCGGCTATAGATATTTGCTGGGTGGCTAGTTCTTTTTGTAGGGTTTCTTTATTTGCCGAAACAGATCGGATGTTCCACTGAAGAATTTTAAATGCCTCCATTTACTGAAAAGAGATTTGCTATTAATTGGTGGATTGCCCCAGTAGAGAGTGTTGGCCAGGAGAGTTGAGTGCTTCTGTTATAATGTGTACTATTAGCTGGAGTAGCTGGTCGATTAAGGTGTCATGGCTTGGGGTGGGAGATACGTTGTGGTACTGAGGTGGATAGGGATTCTGGATCGGTGGAAGAATCTGACCTTGAGTTATAATATTTGATATTTGTTGGTGGGGGGGGGGGGAGGCGGTAGATGTTGTATCGCCGCCGTGGGATTGGTCGATATTCTGTCGGCCGAAGGTTGCTTAGGTTGGGGGGGTGGATGTGGCTTTGGGGGCGGGTGGGATGTGGGGTGGGGGTTATGGATAGGTATGGGGTAGCCTGACTATGTTGATCAGCTGCTTGCATCGTAAGATTTCTATTTTGAGGTGGGCTGGGTAGCCACGTGGTCTTCTGAGTGAGGGGCGGGAATTCCTCCTCCCTCTGTAGTGTTGGGTTGGATATAACTTTCTGCGCGTAACTATGGATTGTTGGGGTGATGGATGTCTGCGTTCCCAAGGCGTTGTAGGCTTCGTTGTATTTTACTTGTTTTTGGTGCTGGAACGCTGGACATAGTTTGTCCGAAGCGAAGTGTGGTCCTTGACAATTAACGCATCTAGGTGCCAAATTTTCATTACACAGTTCTATAGAGTGGGGCCCTCCGCACCTATTGCATCTTACGGAGCTGCGGCAGTTCTGAAAGCGGTGTCCGAATCGCCAACATTTTTTACATATAATTGTTTGAGATATATAAGGCTCCACTGGACAGCGCGTTCCTAGAATGTACACGTATTGGGGTAAAAATTGAGCTCTGAAGGAAAGTTGACAGACGGGAATGGGGTGACGTTCGCCATCTTCCTGGTTGTTTGCTTTCCTGGTGAAGCGCTTGACTGCTACTACTGGGTAGTCGGACTCTATTTCTTCCATAATTTCCCTTTCGTTGAGTGTGATGTCTACATTTCTAATAATTCCGAACTTGTGGATAAGAAAATTAGGGATATACGCCTCGAGGTTCTTGGTTGTCAGTACTGGTAATTGCACTAATGTGTTAGCTGCTGCGGCGGTTTTCGTTTCTATTCGGATTCTATTACGTCCAAGTGTGCTAATATTTATTATATTATCTTTAATCTGAGGATTATGTTGGAAAAGAATTTTTCCGATGGCCATCGGATGCAACATCCCGACATTTTTGTCCATACTTTCAATAAACACATAAAACGGACCTACATCTGCTCCGTTGTATCTATTGTTTTTGCTTGGCTGTTTCTGGATTTCTGTTTGTAGCGGCCTATCATTAGGTTGGTTAAGCTGTCTACTTTCAAGGGTACAATTTTGATTTAGTGCAATTTCTTTTGCCCGAACGTTGCTTGTCATTTCGGTACATAGTCGTTTACTAGGTACGTCACTGTTATCTGGGATATTTAACGGCACTTCTACTGTAGGTTGGGGCGTTAGTGCTGCGGCTGTACCTGGTACGATGTGATGCTTCCGAAGGTTCTGCTGGTCTGGTGAGTCGTTTACGGCTGCTGTTGTATATTCCATCGACTCGTTCCCATCGGGGAGGGGGGCTCGCAGCTGTTGCTCTTGTGTCGTATCTGGTGTTGTGGCTGGTAACATCAGGTATTCATCTTGGTTGTAGCAGGTGGTTAGGGCTTGCTGGATGGATTGCCCCGTGTCCGGGACTAATCCATTTGTACTTCTTCTTCTTGCGTTGCTTCTTCTTACACTGATCACTATTATAACTTCACTTTAGGTATCACGCTGTGTTACACACCGGCGCACTCGACGGTACATGGATAGCGCTGTTTGTTACACTGTCGCTAGAGGTAGAGGAAGTTGTTTCCTCGGCTGCTCGAGTGGAACTGCTCTGAAACTTGGCATAACTCGCCGACAGTTAAATAAGTAGCTTAATTCGCTACGATGTTTATGCACGCAAACTTAACCGTCGCGGACGTGAGCGTAACAATAATAGTAACTCATAAAAAGAAAAGTCACACATATATAATTTCCTTGTGGAACAAGGCACGCAAATATTGCATAGGCCAGTGGATATCTGAATTACGCCAGCTGACCTTTAATCCGCCGCGAACATAGATGCCCGCGGCCGACGGAAAGAAAAATAAGAGCCGGGCTTGGTAGCGTAGGGGCTAGAGTGCTAGCTCCGCGTACCGAAGGTCGCCGGTTCGAGTCCGGCCGAGGGCATGGGTGTTTAGTGTTGTGTCTGTGAATGTCTTGTCCGTGTTGTAGTGTCCTTGTGTCAATACTTGATAGCAACAAATCACATTGAGCTGGCTGTATGGCCCAGTAGCCGAATGCCATTTAAAATAAAAATAAAAAATAAATAAATTAAAAAAGCAAATCGCTCAACCAGCTATCAATATAATTTCTTCTCTAAACTCTTGATTATGATTGCTTACTTATTCACGCCAATGGTCATTTTTTTTTACTTTTTTTTACTTATGGCTTTACGCCTCGTCGACGTCGAGGTCATTAGAGGCGGGATGGGACTGGGGACAACGAACGGGAAGGAAAGTGGCCATCGTATTGAAGGAAGCATCCCTACATTCACCTGGAGTGATTTTGGGAAACAATGGAAAACCCAAATCTGGATGCCCGGACAGGGAGTCGAACCCCAAATGCGAGGCCAGAGCGTTAACCGCTCACCCACCACGCTCGGTGCCAAACTCATAAATAAATATTCAGGAAACAACGGCTTAATATGTACTGCTCTATTGTGCCTACGACGGAGCGTGATGGGTGAGAGGTAACGCTCTGTCCTCGCAATAGAGAGACGCGAGTTCCAACCTCGTTTGAACATCCAGATTTTGACTTTCTACGGGTTCCCCAAAGCAAGCCAGGTGAATGCGGTTTCTTAAGAAAGATCATGTCCTAATTCCTTCCCATTCTGTGACTCCAATCCTTTCTCGCCTCTAATGTAGGGATAAAACGATACCACTGAGGTATTGATACTTTTACTCGATACAGTATCGGTCGTAAAGCATCGATACTTATTCGGTATCCATTGAAAAGTATCGATACTTACTCGTATCGATTGATTTTTCGTAGTGAAATTTGGAATAAATAAAAAACTGTATGTAATAAGTATTGATAGTCTTTATTGATATAAAAATATATATTTATTTGACGAAAGATATTTATTACATTTTCACCTTATTGATCGTTATAGGACTAATAGCGACTAGGACAAAATAAAACTAATTTTATGAAAAAAGGTCGGTTTTTGTAGTGCTCCCCAAAAATATTTGTTTTTCTGAGTATTTGCCTGTTAGACGATTTCTGGATGTAGTCATTGTTGCGCCAGCTTTGTAAAAAAGCCTTTCACAGGCTACAGAGGCACCGACAATGTTTAAATAAATTCGCGCTTGTTGTATAAGCATGGAAATACGGGTTTTAATTCCTCTAATGGGTTGACTTTTAAAGCGCAGACTGGATTAACCAAATAAATTGAAACTTCATCGGCTTTGAGTTAGCACGGCGCCGCTTTTGTTCAACTGCAAGTTGTTTGTGGTGTAACCAAAAATCAAAATCTTCGTGGGTTGCTTCTTCTTCATATCCACTGTTGACATTGTCGGATCTTCTTTAATAATATTATTTAATTTTTGTATTACCCTCCCACATGCACATGCATCTTGAAAATTTATGTTTTTGAAACGCCGGTCTAAAATTGTTCCCGAAGCTGCAAGGGTGTTAAATTCAATGAGACCAAATCTTTTCTTACATTCAGCCAGTAGTTTTGTTTGCAACTGAGTGACACATTCTATTGATGAAAATTTTGTTAGCTGCGACGTCAGACAGTTAATCATGGGTATGATTTTGGATAAGGTAACATAATTCTGGTCTGAAGATTCTCTTGTGACAAATTCGAATGGTTGTATGAAGCATTCCCACTGCAACCACATATTATGAAACCTTTTTCTCGCAATCAGTTATGAAACGATCGCCGAATATTCAACACCAGGCTATGTAGAGATAGGAGATCTGTAGAACGTGCTTTTGGTATATTAACTTCAACATTCAGGGACTTGAATACATTAATATGTTGCTCTCCTTCTAAAACCAATGTATTAACTCAATCCGTGTGCGTTTTGCACAACGCAATACGGAAATATGATGGTAAATTTTCAACACCTCACATTGAAAATATTGTAATAGGAAATCCAATGACCGAAGGAAATCCAAGAAGACAAAATGCAAAATACATAAGAGAGTATTTGTGCAAGCACTTTATTAAACGTGCACCCATTCCGTATCAGGATAGATATTGTGTGTATTAATAACATTTGTTATAATCTGCTTTCTTAGAAACTATTGCTCACCGTCGTAAATACCTAACAGTAATTAATTTTAAAACTTACCTGTTCCATTTAATTCCTTACCGATCTTTTGCCAAGCACTGCCCTGTATATTACGATTGCAATAATTTGAACGATTAAAATCGTACAGTTCGGGAAAACTCTCAATGATTTCACAAAATTGTATATTAATCTCAAAATCATCACTAATTTTGATAACTGAGAGAACGCGTCGCTTGGAGGTCCGCGCCAGACGCCTCTTCACTGCGCGCCTCCAGACTGGAATGAGACGGGACGCGGACCTCCAAGCCCCGCCGCCTCTGTGTGAATTGCGCCATTTGTTACCATAGGAGCGACTTCAATATGCGCCGATTCTCCGCCCGACGTTCACGCCACGTCCCTTCTGTGTGAATTGTGCCTTAGAAACTTCATGTGGAAGTGAAGAAAGAATCGTGATAGTAAATTAGCAGTTGATTTGAAGCATGAGGGGATAAGAATATTTTGTTTTATTTATAGGGGAGTGGAACAAATCTCCAAAGAAGGTAATAAACAAAATACCCCAGACTCAGAAGGAATTTAAGTAGGTGTGATGGAAAATTACCACCGGCGCAAGAGTTTCATCGCAATTAATCATAATAATTTTATAAATGCGAAAGTTTGGTTAGATTGGTGTTTGTAACAGATTACACAACCGTGCCTTCATCGAATCTGTTCTTTACCTTAAAATTTTTTACGTCGTAAGTATTTATTCTCGGTAAATCTGTAAGGATATGACTTTATTTGCGCCATAGGAATAGTTTATTTTATTATTTTTACGCCTCGTCGATGTCGCGGTCATTACAGGGGTGAAAGGAATGAGGAAAGGAACGGGAAGGAATTCGGCCATGGTCTTATGGAGGAACCATCCCGGCATTCGCCTGCAGTGATTTGGGGAAACCATGGAAAACTGAAATCTGGGCGGCCGAACGGGGATTCGAACCGACGTCCTCCCGAATTTGAGTCCAGAGTGTTACCACTCACCCACCAGGCTCGGTGCAGAAAGAGTACGGTACCTCAATTATGTTACTGTAATTTCGTTGGAAAGAGTTGGGCCATAATTTATCAAAAGCCGAAGTTTGTCCGACATGTCTTAAAATTACTATATTAAATATAAAATAACCGTAACGCGAACTATTGACATGCTGTAGTGATAAAGATTTGTATATAACAGAAATGTTAAAGTAGATTTTATATATATATATAAATTGTGATTGGTCCTGTTTAACGTAAGTTCTACGGTACTGGCTACTAGTAACGAAGGTCGCCGGTTCGAGTCCGGCCGAGGGCATAGGTGTTTAAGTGTTGGGTGTGTTACTGTCGTATCCTTCCTGTGGTATCGATACTTAGTAGCACCAATTCACTAATGGTACACTGGATGAGTCAAGACGGCTGTATGACTGTATGGCTGTATGGTCTCAGTAGCAGAATGCCATTAAAAAAAAAAAAAGATTCAGAATATTAAGCGAATAATTAAGCGATAATTGTGAATGATTGTAAATGTATTAGATATTAATTACTGTTAAATTAGTGCTTTTTATGTAGTTTTTTGGTTAATTGACACATAGAAGATTCAGTCCTTGCCAAAATCTTTTAATAAATCTGTTTGCTTACTAGTGGTCTAGGCTAATGAAATAGCTGGCAAAATCTGTTTAGTAATAATGATAACCAACTGAGTCCCCACAGGATCTTAGCAAATTTAAAGTGAATAGACATTTCTTTTTCGTCTAAAGCAAATGGATTCGGGTATATGGACAGGCTTGAAAAATTCCTCACTTCACAGTTAGATGTAGATGTATGCCTAAATGAACCTGATGGACCACCACTTGATTAGCTCCAACTATTTTCTTGATAATAATCACATTGAATTAAAACGAGATTTTTATGTAAAAATTGTGGAGTTTTGCTACAAAATAACACTTTCAATAATCTAAATAAATTTCTATATGCTTTAAAATTTCCGAAGCCTTTATTGAAACACTCTAAAAACAAATCTAAATTTGTGACGCCCGCTATGCGGAAAGACATGAAAGGAATTTAGGAAGGAATTTTAGCGGGAGACCGCATGTTTAGGTCACTGTTTCAAAAAATACAAACAACATAACCTAGCGGTGCTCAAATACAGTTTAAAGAAATATGAACAACGTAACCTAGGCATGTTCGAGTATAGAGTACTAAAATTTTACACGTACGATATATATTTGTAACACTAACATTAAGTAGAATAGTAGAATTCGGAATAAACGCTACAAAAAACTTGGAATCACACTACCAAATATTGCTCTTGTACGTAATCTAATAAAAAATTAATCGTAAGAGATAACAGACATGTGTATTAATATTTGCCCCAATGTGATTAGAGAACAAAGTAAAATGACAAGACCACAAACTCTGGACGTCACTGTAAATTGCTATTTTAGATGCATATTCTACAGGCGATGCCTCTATACCTGCACAAGATAACCCACAATGCCATTCTTCATACCTTTTACCGTATTTCACAAGAGAAAGAAAAGCAAAAGAAACAGGCTAAAAATCCGGAGCTTTCAGAGCTTTCGCCGCAGCTATCATAGAAGTTGACGTGTCTGCAAAGTGCGCTGCTTCTCAGCTGTTGTGACGTCTAATTGCTCATTTCTTAGACTTCGGCACGATAGCACTGAGGAGTAGTTCTACTTGGTGCTGCAATTTCTGCCAGCCCACAATACGCCTTGCACTGGTACAGTTCATTCAATCGTTGCGTACTCGAGTAATGTAATGAAATCGAGGATTTTTTTAATTACATTTTTATTTTCATATTTATTTATTTTGCGAACAAACGGAGAGGTAAAATTAGTATTCTCAGTACCCGCTTTAAACCATTTCAGAATGGATTCCTCAGCTATGAAATCTTACGAAGCGAGATATATAAGGCATCCTCACACAAAGCAGTTGGTAAACAGCTTGGTTTCATCTGCTATTCAGACGGGCAGTGCCAAAGAAGGCAGAAAATTGTAGGAGTTCACCTTTCACAGTGCTTTTAGTGTAATTATGGTAGAGTTTTTAATCGTGTTTCTGAATCTGTTAAGAGTAATTCATACCTTTTTTTTCAAATTTCGTACGACATTAGTTAATAACATTTGTCTACTACAAGACCACACTGTATGCCTTTCATTCTCATAGATAGATCTGCGAAACTATGACAACCATACAGAACTATTTTTTAAAACACTTGGATAAATGTATACTACAAGTTAATATTAAATTATTTTTTAAAACACTTCGATAAATGTATACTACAAGTTAATATTAAGTCTTTACTGTATACACGAAAGGGAGAAAATATATGCCCATTTCCTTCTTAATTAAGTTACTATAAATAGACAGAATGCTTTGTGGGAGATTGTAAAATATGCTGCGAATATGAAATAAAATGGTTGTTAGTGTGTGTGTATAAGAACTTATAGTAATTAGTAATTGCACTTAATATCGAATATTTAGTTAAAAAGGATCTTGCGTTTGCGGTCATATTTTATAAATGGTTTTTTTTTATGTTTAAAGCAATACACAGTAATGTAAGGGACCAATGCTTTTAAATATGTTTTAATAATTAATGGCCTCTTTTAACATAAATAAAATATTTTGTTTTGTTTTAAAGGTAAAAGCTGCTAATTGTTTGAGTGTTCGTGTCGACATGTGTCACAATGGAACCATGTGTTTGTTCGGCTAAGATACATGGAAGAAGGTCATTTGGAAGCAGGGAATGAAAACGGTGTCGCGGAATACAGCAGGCAGTAGGAGGGAAATACCACTTACAAATTACGACAGACATCTGGCGGTCATTTATGAGTTACCGACCAGATGAGTTAAAGTTGGAGAGACAGATGGACGAAGGAAGCTTATTCTCCTTGTGAACTGAAACACTGAAAGAAGTTGATGGTATAACAATAAAAAGACCGTGTAAAAGAATGTTTTTTTTTTTTTTTGGTAACTGCTTTACGTCTCTTTTTAACATCGAGGTCTTTAGAGACGGGAAAGGATGGGGGCAAGGAATGGGAAGGAATCCGGCCATGGCCTTTTTGAAGGAAGCATCCCGGCATTTGCCTGGAGTGATTTGGGGAAACCATGGAAAACCCAAATCTGGATGCCCGGATGGGGATTCGAACCGCCGTCCTCCCGAATGCGAGGTGAGAACGCTAACCGCTACACCGCCCCGCTCGGTATGTAAAAGAAACTGGTATCAACAATATCTTTTGCATTCTTGTATAGATATTGCCTCAATAAGTTCTGTATCATCAAGAAGTTGATAAAAGTACTGTGAAAGAATTTCCATTCTCGAAGTTTTGCACGCATTGATTCGTCGTTCTTAGCGTCATATTTTTCTTGATACGTGCTTTTTCGGTGTCACGATTGAGTCGAATGCGACCAAAACATTTCCAAAAATCCCTTCTGGAACTCACTGTATCTTGTTGGATATGTTACTCTACACCACCATTTCTCCTCAACGTCCATCGATTGTTCTATTACTGCATCTGAAACACCTCCGGAACTTTCTTAAAACGAAAATAATCTTCCATTTCTTCCAATAATGCATTGAGATTAAAACCTACTTTGCACACCGATTCTTGGGATCGGAATCTCAATATTTCATTGGACTTCACACTTTCGATACGCTATGCGAGCTCTATGACTTCTTTGATGTCGTTATATCTTTTATATAAGTCAAATTACAAATTGGTTAGGAGTCATGCACAGTTCGTTGTTTACCTGTTGTATCTATGTTTCTATCGAGCTGCTCTACTCTTCAAACTTGTTTCCGGCAGATACATTAATCCCCTTATTGCTTTTATTTATAAAATCTTTCCTATCAGATAATGTCCCCCGTTCGCTGACTGCTTTTTCGCATGGATAAGTTTTCATGGGAGGGGGGGGGGAGGGGGAGAGAGTTCATGGCTGCGCGACCCAATTTTGTTATAATACGAACCTGACCTGCATTTGACCCTAAGGTTTACTCTAGAAATTTTTTAAAAAATGATGTTGTATTTGTTACGACTTAAACATGATCAGAGACGATCTTGCTGTATGGTTTTAGGGTTGAAGGTCAAAACCGCATGTCCAGATCTCGCTGAAATACGAACCTGTCCTGTATTTGACACTCTGCAAACTTGAAGAAATTTTGTTGAGTTTGATGAAACTTAGAAGTATTAATAAAAGTCTTAAGGATGGATAGAGATGATCTCGCTGTACTATAGATATTGTTGAGATTATATATAGATTAATTGCATCACATCCGCCCATTTCTTTTGCACTATCGTAACTAGCGCAGATTTGAGAGTCGTTACTATTACTGCCCCGTGCAGAATTAAGAAACAAAGAAAAACAAATATGTCGTCAGTTTTGAGCTAAAATGACCCCGCATAACTCAAAGATGAGAGGATAATATAGTTTCCACTATGTTGCTCTGCTTTCAAAATACTGGCGACCTGAAATCGGACAGCACACATTATACTTGGGTTATTAGTACCATTGAATAATTAACACAGGAAGCTTAATCTCACAGTATCTGAAATAAATCCTTTGGTCTCAGTCTTATGCTAATTACCAGTTTTTTTAAGCATATTAAATGGAAACTGGTTTCTGTAATATATGGAATAATACATATTCTATCAATCTGTTATATAAAAGCATGATCCTTATTACAGTTGCAGAGCTCTTGTGGAACTAAATTAAGGAAAAAATTAAAACAGATTAAGGGACATATATATTTGATTTTTTTTTTTAAGTATAACTTTTCATTTAATCACATTATACGATACTAGCCCCAAAGCCCGTAAAAAATGACGGGTTTAATGGATTGTTATGGTAATTTATTTCTCTGCAGTTGCTTAACTAAATAGAATTGTTATAAAATAAAGCTCGTTGTAATTTATCGTCCCTTGTCCTGAAGCAAAAAGCTCAGTTGTCAACTTGGTCCAGGTTGCATTTCAGCCTAACCACAATCCCCATTAATATTGCTGCTAGAAAAGCAAAGCTTCAATCACGCATGAATGAATACATTCCCTGTATCGCATGTCAGTGTCATCATGCATCGGGATATAAACTTGATCCCAAAGCTTCACAGATTCTTAAACTTTTCTTTCTCAATACCTGTGATGAAGATCGATATTTTAACGGCTGACACAGCTTACATCGGCTGAAATAATTACCCCAGTTAAAACGAAGGGTGCCAAAAATAAATCTCAACAACTTATGCTATGCCACGTAATATTTAATTGTGGTTTAGGCCACATATATCGCGGTCAATTTGGAACTTCTTTCATTCAAACCATGTAATGAATACAATAAAAAAAACCTTTGATAATTAATATGCCAATTTATACGAAATACATACTTTTCTTTCAGTGTTCTGACAATTCATGTCTTAGCAATTGTTTAACTAAATAGAATTGTTACAAAATAAAATTCAATGCAACTTCTCGTGCCTTGCGCTGTAGCAAAAGGATTCCGTTTCCATCCGGGTCCAGGTTGCATTACAACCTAACCATGTATTAGGATAAACTTGCCGCCAGAAGAACAATACTTCAATCTCACGCATATTAATACATGAACTATATCGCGTTTTAGTGGCAATAATGCACAGCGATATAAATCTGTCTGATCAAAAATCTTCAAGGGTTTTTGTTATCCGTGATTCATACCGATATTAGAACGTTTGAATGGCTGACACAGTACTGAAATAATAGGCTCAGCAATATTACACATTGAAAGCAAAGGAAATTAAAATAAATCTTATAAACTTACATTATGCCACGTAATATTTGTTGGAAGTGTAGTGTAAGATGCACAGATCGCAATCAGTATGCAACTATTTCCGTTCAAACAAATTAATAATTTCAATAATAGGACTCATTTTAAATTATTTTTTAAAAAAACTAAATTATTCATGCCCTCTTCCGTAACGTCAAATGCCAGTTGTAATTCTGATCCATGCTAAGTAACAATCTTACCACTTTCGCTACATTGATTCTCGAAATACAAAGCTTTTATCTTACATATCTATGGACAAAGAATTTAAGGAATACTTCTATATATCAAAAGAATATTATGTAAATATAAGCATCTAATGATTGATATGTCGATTTTAACGCAATAAATACTTTTATTTAAGAGTTCTGTCAGTTAATTTATTCGCGGATGCTTGGAAATGTTATTAACTAACGCGCATTACCAAGAATAATGGCGTAAAACGTGACGTCATAAAGTTACGTCATGCCGTGACAGACGACGTCATAGCTGATACAGTTGCTTATTATAATATTAGATTGTTTCTGATTTACAGCAAACTGATCAGACAAGCCAAATCGACTTTGTTATTTTCTGTTTCTACTTTTGAACTATTACACAAAGCAGATTACCTTCTTTATTTTTTATACATGTATTTTCCCCGAAAAATGCGAAATGTTCTTTGCATTATAGATATTTTCTTTTTAATGTTTATGAAACTATTAGATGCAGAAGTGCACCAAATTCTGGTTCCCACAAACCGTTTTACGCACACAAAAGTTTTTCTTAATAGCGAAACTTCTGAGATTAATGATTTTCGTGTCATTCGGACAGGTAGTTCTCTACTGGGTGCCGCGTTCCACACTCCGGCATTGATGTCACGTCCTTGTTTAATGGAGTGCTCCTTGTAAGGTGTACGACAGACCAAGTTCGTCGAAGCTAATTTCCGTGGAATTACTCGCAGGGCACTGCGATGCTACATTAGTTAGAGTAACTAGTACTTGCTGTCACGTAACTGATACATTATGTGCAACGTTAATTAAAACGAAAAAGATTGAAAATATATACCCCCTCGTATTTACTTATTTATCAGTGAAAAGTGAACAATTAACGGGACACTTTTCACCCTTCGTTGCACACTAAACTTAAGAAATTGGAGGTATTTTACTATGTTGTTGTCTGTGCTTCCTAACAGTTTATTTTAAACTATTTCGAACTACTTTTGTACTCACTATATTCGGGCACCAAAGATAATACTGTACTTATTGTTAATAATTTGGTTTTGTAACCAAGTTCTGACATATTTCTATCATATGTTTCTTCAGGAAGAAAAGTGTCTCATTCCTGCATATATAAATCTGTAAGCGGGCTATATCTCTCTATTCTTTTGTTACCACAGCACGCAAAAAATTCGTAACAGTTTAAAAGCTTATGTTCTAACTTGAAACAGTGGTACAGAGAGATGACCGACGGAAACAGCAAGAAAAGATAATCAGTTGTAACCAGAATTCATGGTGCCACAGATCACACTACATCTAAGATTAACAAGCTTTTTTAGCCTCAAAAATACTCACCAAAGATAACACTACATTACTGATAAATCCTCTATAGTTTCTATTCTGTTAATAATCTCCTTTGACCACGAAACTTTTTTTATTCGTGTCTTTAGTTTTCTGAAATATTGTTTGTTAGGATAAACGTATTTCGTAAATTATACCACAGCATCAGAGATTAACACCTCAACAAATTGTGATGTTTACTTTACGGTAAAGTGCACAGCGATACTACAGTATAAACCTCAATTAGAATTCCAACCAAAGTTTCTGCTTAACTTCGAAGCTATCGCATTTGTTTAGGATATTTCCTCTTCGAATTAAAAATGCGCCGCTTTTGAAGGAGCTTTATAAACATTTGATAAGTTAATTTCTTGATTTATCTATATTACATTACGTTCGCTGGGTGTTATAACGATATTTGTGGAGAATATTTCAACTTCGTATCAAAATTCCTTATTTTCACGTAGTTTTATGAAGGTTTAGTTACTTAATTTCTTAATTTTTCTAAATTAAATTACTTTAAAATATACAGAAACCAACAATCCTATTTTGAGGAAAATAGGAAATAAAAAGTAGCTAAAAGATACTAAAATTCTTTCACGACAGTCAGGTTTTTTCCGTCTCCGGGATGGTAATATTGGTGTTCGAAAATAAAATTTAAAAAAATATTAAATCTTAAACTCATTACTCCGATGGAATGGCGGGCAAATGTTAATTATTTTCACATGCTAAAATTATGGATTTGTTACTGAACAAAGAGTCCAATATATGTATTAAGACTTGAAGAATAAATGCAATTGAAGAAAGCACTCAGGAATCAGTTCGTAAAACAACTGCAATTGGAATATACTAAAATGAATCAGCAATGTAGGATGCCCTTCATGTGAACACACTTCCCACGAAGAAAAATATTACATTCATACAATATGTACTATATTGCAATCATAGACATCGTACAGTAATGAAGCAGTGTATGTAGAAGACTGAATGTTTTGTCAAAAAATCATCACGCAAAGCTATAAAGCTATGCCATCTGCAAAGGGCACTGTAAATCGTATCAGGGTGGACAGTTTATTTTTGGAACAAACATTGGATTTATAAATGGTTTGCTACGCGGTCACGTTTTAATATAATCTGTCAGTCGTTGTCCGGCTTAACATTTCTGCGGCCCCGTGTATTTGACAGAATTATGCGTACATATAACACAGTTAAAACTTCTCTTTAATATTTTTAAAAAGCTTATGCGCTACTCACAATATACTAGCATCATTTTATGTTAACAGTCTTCAGCCTGTAAGAGGTAAAACTTTAATTAACTCCCCGTTTCTTAATTTGGAACCAATAAAAAAATTTAGTGGTCCTTATTCAAAAGGAAATTCAATATAATACGATCTTCCTACGTAGTGTGCACTTCGAGAATTACTGAGCTACGACTTTTCCGAAATGCTCGTCCGTATTATTTGAAGTAGTTGTAACGAGCCTGGCTAACGAAAATGATTTATTCCTTACTAGCATTTGACGGCTCGAATACAAAGACCTGTGGTTCGTATATGTCCCCTCTCCAAATTAATATCATTTCTTGATCCGTTCTCCAGTTTAGTACTTCATATTTTAAGCTAGACAATAGCTTTCAATGTGTGAAAACTCGATCCATATTGGTGCTATATTTTTTGCTTGATGCCGTTGCAAATCCTCAGACAGGTGCATTTCACTTACAGATTTATAATAGTATAGATAAATTATTCAGCGACAAGCCTCTTCGAAAAAGCAGTGTAGCTTATCTCATTTAATTTCATACGAGTTTTTTTACATTTGCTTCCACCACCATCAGTTTTTGTTGGTGGTTTGATTATTTTTCATTATTACTATGTTATTATTGTTGTCTTAATTGTAGATTTTTGTGTAAATGTTCGTAATCAGATGTATCACGGGTTTCCAAAAGATAGTAGTGTGTTTGCAGCGATCCAGATAGCATTAGTTTAGCCTGTAAGAGTGTATATAGAGTTTCTTGGTCTGGCACAGTCTGCAGTTGTTTTCGCGCGGTGAAGGTCGCTCGCCATGCGAACGAGGCAAATGTTATTGCGCAAGCGATGATAATTTAACAGAGTAATGAAAAAAGCAGTTGTGTAATGTCGTGGTTGATTGAAAGAAGTATTTAATTTATCGTGTGTTATCAGAAAGGTGTATTTCTTTACTGATATTATAACAATTTAGGGTATTTATTAGGGTCTACATTTAAACGGGGACAGTTCGCAGGTTCCACTATTGGTGCAATAAAACGCTGTTTGGGCAACGATTTTTGTTTTAAAATGTCATCGATATTTCTTACGTTTCGAATAACGAATGGCGAAATTGACACTTGCGAATTAGCTAACGAGGTTTTTATTAGTAACAATATCATCCTGCAGATTCTGTTAACTTTTAAGTATGTCCAAAATCAAATACAACTGATATGACAACTCCACTATCAAGATGTGTTGTAGATTCCTGGAAAACATAATTATTGTAGTTCTAATCCTGCTTATTTAAGGCTAATAACATCATAATAAATTTGTTAAAGTTTAGTATAAAATTTGAACACCATAAATGAAAAATATAAGCGTGTTTAGATGTTAGGTATGTAATTGACATCTCAGTATCTCAGAGTGGCAATCTTAAAGCATAATCACACCACAAAAGAGCTTGTTTATTTCGATTCTGAAGTGCAATGACATTTTTAAAATACCAAATCTTATTATAACTAAGGTAATTTTCAGTGACATGATGACTGTATGAACTGAGATGTTCAAACTTATTCCCAGAAGCTTAAACAGTAATAAACTTTTTTTTACTTCTTCAATTGGAATAAAGACGCAGAGACTTTGATAGAAATTATACTGAAATTCTGGATCCATTTTAGTACCTACTAAAGAGTCCTACAATGATTTTCGAATACTTCACAGACATGAAACTGTATTTTGTACCTTTTACATCTATTACAACCAGCTTGATAATTTCATTTATTATTTTGTTGGAGAGTCGAATTTTATCTACATCCATACTTTGCAAATCACAAACATTGTGAGTGGCAGAGGGTGCTAAGCACCAATCCTAAACCCGCGCATTCCAATCCCGAATAGTGCGAGGAAAGAAGGAATACATAAAAGCATCAGTACGGCATCTTATTTCTCTAATCTTATCCCTCCGGTCATTGCGACCTAAATAGGTTGGCGGAAGAAGTATTTCACTGCACTCGAAATTTAAATTTTTTCGTATATTCCCCAATAAATTCGAACGCAAGCTACGTCGTCTGTCTTCCAAACTGTCCCAGCCCAATCATCATGAAAGAGATTCAATTTTTGAAAAGGAATTTCACTTTTCTTCATTAATATATGTTAGTACAAAAACCTATTTTATGTAAACAGCCATTGATGTAGTCTAGACATTTTTTCACTTACTTCTTCAAAAAAATATTCTTGAAGTAATGTACGTAGCCAATTGTACGCCCACAATTTGTGTCCTTCTTGAACTTTGGTTTGCTTGTTAGCAGCAAAGTTTTGAACCTTTTACCTTGACCAAAAGTTCACTGCCTCCATGTTTCATAGTTCACTTTCAACATTTCTACATAGAGGAGCACAGAAAAGACCAGCATCTTCTCTTTCGCATGTTATTAAATTTCTAGATATTTTCTTTTCCTCGTAGATTCTCCTTCCTCAGCAAATGGATCCGAAGGATTATGAAGCATTTCAGATCTTCTAATTTACACTCAAAAACGTAGGCATCAAATCTGTAGCGGTTTACTTATAATCTGGAACCCTGTCTGTCCATCTGTCACAGACCTCACCGACACTTCAGATTTGCGCATGTTACGTATATATAGTACACCGAGGGCGAATGCTGACATACTGACTATTCTGCGCCACTTCACTTGTGAACAATCTTCTCCGGCACACTTTGTCTATATATCCTTCGGCATGAGGAAACATTATCTTTATGAATCGCCCCAGAACAGATCCAGTCTCAGTCCCGGGTATTTATGATTCAGAACTTCGATCACTATTTGGATCGAATGGAGTGATACTTTGTTAGCCACTGCATTCAATATGTACCACAGAAAATCTTACAGACAGGAGCATTTTTGATTTCTCCGTTTGTCCAGATTCCTAAACCATATGTTTTGGAGTATCTTCTTCACAATAGCTCCAGGTATTTTTGATTTTGTGTTTGTGTGATTTTTTTTTTTTTTGTCAGACCTATTCCTTGTAGAGAACCGCAGTAAGGTCGATGGAAGAACATTTAGTTTAGATGCAGACAAGTTGGAGAAAGTGATATCATAGTAATTCGTTGTACGATAAAGGAAATATGTTTTGCTATCGAGACTGTTATTGAAAGCTGCCTCCTCCCGCGAATCAAATGGCACGGTTCATACATGTTCTTTCAGTCAACAGACATACAGAAAATAGTTGTTACAACGATAATGCCGCATGATACAAACATAAATACATATTACACATAATAAGGTAGAAAAGATATATTACTTTTCAAAAAATTGATCGTGGTGTCATTGAGTCGTATTTATGGAGGTTTATAGGTTTAGGACCCAAAAAATTCAAAAACCACCCCTCTAAAACCTTTAATATTTATACAAAATCATATTTTTTTTTATCAGATTTCGATGGAACATTGAACACGTACTCTTTAAAATAAAGAGAAAAATAATGTTAACATTTGATCTGCAAAACCCTGCCCTTCATCCGCTTCCTACCCCCTTAATTTTTGTCAATGTTTTCATACGAAGCTATAGTCGACAACATTTGACCACACAGATGTATCTTCTAATGGAAAAGGTTTCTGACAAAAAATTCAAAACCACCCCCTCTCTCCCTCTACACCACTTAAATTTTATACAAATCCACAGTATTTATCCGATTTGGATGGAACTCTCCATACGAATACTTTAAAATAAAGAGAAGAATACTGTCAACGTATGTTTTGCAAACACTATACCCATCTTCCACTTTTCACCCCTTAATTTTTGTCAATGTTCTTTACACAAAGCTGCAGTCGACACCATGAACTTGGCACATGTGTGTATTTTTAAATGGAGAAGGTTATTGACCAAAAAAATTCAAAACCTCTTCCTCCCCCCAACTCTTAATTTTTTATAGAAACCCACATTTTTTACCCGATATCGATGGAACCTTGCACATGTAAATACCCTAAATCAAACAGAAGAATACTGTCTATATTTGGTTTACAAAAGCCCAACCCCTTTACCTGTTACCCCTCATCCATTTTAATTTCCAATGTTCTTTATATAAACCGACAGCTTTAAAGCCCGTCAAAATCAATACAGCCTTTTTTTTAAATATGCCGGAATATTCGTAAAATAAATCAGTCGTGATGTCTCAACCTGTACGTCAGATTTTAACTTAAAGCCCAAGACCAATTAAAAATCTGTATTTTTTGCGTGACGCCGGAACAAACAGATAATATTCCAGATACAGATTTATGTATATGGTATGTATATATGCATGCGCGGGTGGTACATGTGTTGATTATCGATCAGCAACTTTAAAAGATATTGTGATTAGGTTAAAATGCAGCCTGGGCCAAAATACAAACTGACATTAAGTATCACAGCATCCAATTCACCCCGTTCAGGGAATTGTTCCGGTTTATCGATGTTCAGTTTACTTCTGGAAATGGCTGGTGCCAAATTAACGAAACTTGGTACACATCCGAAATACAGAAATAGTGTATGGGTAAATCAATCCCAATGACAGGGCAACGCCTGGTACTCTGCTAGTAATAACATAAAACTAAACCATAAATTAAAGAAGAAGCAGAACTCCATCCAGTAGTTCGACAACAAGAGATTATATACGAAGCAACTACTGAATAAGTGTGAAAGATTTAACATACGTGTTGTGGCTATCGATGTTAGAGGCATTCCTGCTGGATGCAACAGGTCATAGGCGAATACCGCCAATTCTGAAATTGCCATTTTAATTGTATTCTAACAAATGGTGATCGCAAATCAAAATTCCAGAAAATTAATCGCGCACTGAACCCTGCAAGAAACTTCTCGTCAGGGCTTTTTGTACGAAAGTTTTGGCGCGCCACAGTTTTACATTTACTTCAGCTATAATATCTTAAGCTCTCAAGTCAGTTACTTTCTTCAACTTTTTTATATCTCAGACCAGTTTATCAAATACGCTAGAGCGACCCATGAAGATTCCTGTCACATATTTCAATTTTGTATAAATTCCATTCATCCATAAATCGCATATTTCTTTAACTTTTACGATATAAAAACAGCAGTATTTTAACCTTCTTCCATTCAATACTCGGTTTTGTTTAATTTTATTGTAAGGATGTTGTGACATTAAAGGATTTTTCTGTACATGACAGGTATATAGTAAGCAGTTGAAGTGTACGGCACAATTTTTAAACATTGCAGGAGGTAAATTCTTGCACAACAAATGAAATGAGGAGACGTGAAACCGGGCTAACATTCGAAAATATTAGGCCGCCAGTAGGAATCTACAGTGGCGGCCCTAGGGCGGTGCGAGCGGTGCGACCGCACCGGGCGCCGTCATATGGGGGGCGCCGAAAATGCAGCGAGATATCGTTTGTGCAAAAAATGAAAAATAAATTCCATAATAACACAGCTTGCCGTTCATATATTATTTTAACACACATCATCCAGAAGAGTTTATAAAAGTAAGAGTTTTAACTTAATGCATAGTCGTATGTCATCATAGAATACAGTCAATTCGAGTTGTAACTCGAGTCAGTTCGAGTTATTCCAATCATGAAAATCACAACTCGTTCCAAAGTTAGCACCCTCCGATGCCGCGTCGCGCCTCCCGCACCTGTTTCCTGCCGTTTCGGCTGTAGTCTTGAAGTTCATGCATGGGGCGAGATTCAACCTATTTATCTCTTTCACCATATTAGATCCTCGGTGATTACAATTAACGTTGGTATCGTAAATATTTACAAAGCTTACAGAACATGTCGCCAAAAAAAATAAAAAAAAAATAAAAAAATAAATAAATAAATAAATAATAAAATTAGAAGTCATCTGAATCGTCGTCACCAGAACTAGTTCAACACGCGGAGGAAGAAAACTTTTAATGGAACTTATTCAGACGAGACTCATGATAAAGAGCAGCATGTGCGAGATTTATCTATGGCTGGAACGTCGTCCGCTGTTCAAAAGATTGCAAATGGGTATACAAGACATACCACCATCGTAGCCTTTTCAATGTACAAATTATGACGTTATTTTTAAAATTTTCGCTTATTGACTCTGCCGGCAGAGATGAAATAATAATTCGAGCAACGAAAAAATCCAAGAAAAAAAAATCATACGCTTTTGAAAGAGTAACACCAAATGGAGAATCTTATAATAGTAGATAGCTTATTTACTCTAAATATGCAGATAAAGTATATTGTTTATATGTTGTTTATTCGACAGAAGGTATTTTTTTTTTTTTATTTGGGAAAAGTGGGATTCAATGACTGGAGTTACTAAGCAGAGCGTCTCAAAACTAACGGAACTTCCTAAGACCACAATTCCACCATGCTCAGTTGAATAGAAGCTTTGATTCCATTAAGTAACTTCAATGTACTAGATAAGCATTTGTAAATACAGACTAAACACGAAAAATCACAGTGGGTTGCTATCCTCTAATGAATGATGTCTTGTTCAGAGGAAGCTTTGGATCTGAAATACTAAATACTTCTAATGATGGTAACGTCCTGGGTACATTGCAACTGCTAGGAAAATATGATCCTGTGATGATGGAGCATCTCCGCCATATTGCTAATAACGAGACTAATGTCTTATTATGTTGGCAAATGTATTCAAAACGAAGGAAGTTCGTAATAAAATTTTTGACTATGGTTGAGTCATCTAAATATTTTTCCATCATACTGAATTGAACTCCTGAGGTAATGCACTTCGAACAATTATCTTTGACACTGATTTTGTTGACACTAATGAAGATGAAATCTAAGTGCGTGAATATTTCGTTGTGCTTAAAATCCGGAAAGTGACTCTTTGGGACCTGGGAGCTGGACTCGCAATGGGACTCCCTCCATGGTACCCTGTTTATCATTCATACTTTGCAATAGTTCGATTTGGATATGAATGATTGTCGAGGCCAAAGATATGAAAATGGATCCAATATGGCAGGAGGAAACAAATGTGTCCAAAGCAAATTTCTGAACCAGTATCTTCGAGCATTTTTTAATCCATGTAACTGTCATTAAATTTGGTAATAGCAAGTGCCGTCAAAAGACCAGTTAAATGGGTTTCCTTGTCCAGATTTCTTTTAAGAATATTTGTTTTTTACCCTCTATCAACAAAGTGATGGGAAGTGGTATTCAAGCACTTAGAAGGACTAACGCCGAAAAATTTGCGAAACTCGTTTCAAGAACAGGGTTTCTAACATCGCTAGAATTCGTTTACTCTTCAGTTCTTGAAGTCCTTCTGAAACGAATTATTCAGTTGCAGCGACACATGCCTTGTCACTTAGCCAGATCATGGAACAATTTGAGTTTATAATGATAGTTGTGACTTGCTATAATACATTGTATCAAGTAAACATTGTAAGCAAGGGCTATGCAGACTGAAAGTGGATTTATGAAACTCTTCACAGGTGCTGAAAAACAGCTCGGAATTTGAAAAAGAGTACCAGTTCTGATAACAGACAGCTAGAGAAACTGATTCTCAGACTGGACCATTTCCTATTATTAACCCAGTCAGATGCCGAAGAAAGTTAAAATTTTTTTAGTATGAGCCGTAAATGAGATAGCGACAGATCCAGAAGAATTGTTTACAATGAACGAGTTTTAGTATATGATCGATACAATTGAGAATGCGTTGATCACTCCGTTTGCACAAGTTTCCAAGGACGAAGCCAGAATTAGCTTCAGAGTGGTGCAAAAACAATGAAAAATACTTATTAAAAATAGTTTTACCTGGGGAAAAAATACATGCATTTAACCTGTTTAAGCATTAGTATGCGAGGGTTCTGACGAAATGTTGGTAAAGTTTTTTTTTTCGGTATTAAAAGGGGGAATTTTTATTTTCATATATTTTCTATTTTATGTATTTTAAAAAATATTAAAAACTGTGAATTTGACGTATACCTGAATTGAGCTTTGTGTTCGCCACAGTAGCTTAAATAAACCTTTTCAAACATATAGTATTCCTTTTTACAATTGTTTCTCATCTATCGTATACTAATCTTTCCGAGGTTTGAGTTATTATCTATAATATAAAAATGAATCCCAAAATGTGTTGGTAAGCGCATAACTCAACAACGCCTGGACCAATTTGGCCAATTTTTTTTTAAAATGTTCGTTGGAGTTCAGGGATGGTTTTTACGGCAAGAAAAATTCGAATAACTGCCGGAAAAATCCTTAAATCAGCCCTTTTCTTTTTCCAACCCTTAAAACAGCCCTTTTCTTTTTCCCATATAAACGTTTCCTATACCATTTATCAGATTGCAATGAAACTTTGGAGAGTTTTCGAGTGTGCGTCTGCGAAGGTTCCTGTGAAAAAAAAATTCCAAATAGTCAGCCCCTATTCCCCATAACACCCCATAATTTAGGCAAAACCACATTTTTTATTCGATTTAGATAGGAATTTGTACACTTATACTTTAAAACAAACAGAAAAATACTGCCTACGTATGGTTTCTGAATATTCATCCCCTCTCCCCCTTTCCACCACCATTACGTTTTTACCCCATAATTTAGGCAAAACCACATTTTTTATTCGATTTAGATAGGAATTTGTACACTTATACTTTAAAACAAACAGAAAAATACTGCTAACATATGATTTCTGAATATTCATCTCCTCTTCCCCTTTCCACCCCCATTATGTTTTTACCCCATAATTTAGGCAAACCAAATTTTTTATCCAATTTAGATAAGAATTTGTACACTTATACTTTAAAACAAACAGAAAAATACTGCCTACGTATGGTTTCCGAATATTCATCCCCTCTCCCCCTTTCCACCACCATTACGTTTTTACCCCATAATTTAGGCAAACCACATTTTTATCCGATTTAGATAAGAATTTGTACACGTATACTTTAAAAAAGAGAGAGAAATACTGTACACATTAATTTCACAAAAACCCAATCCCTCTCCTCTCTTTCCACCACCTTAATTACACCCTCTGTCTGTCTATCTGTTTGTCCTCTATGCGCTCCTAAACCGTTCTTCCGATTATGGTGAAACTTTGGTGAGTTGTCGAGTGCGCATCCGGGGTGGTTCCTAAGAAATAAAATTTCCAAAAAACCACCTCCTCTTCCCCATAACTTAACAAAACCTACGGATTTTATCCGATTTGTACGGAAATTTGCATACATATACTTTAAAATAAACAGAAAAACACTGTCTACATTTGGATTCCAAAAACGCACCCCCTTTCCCCCTTCCCGCCCCTTAATTTTTACACAAACCCACACTTTTTATCAGATTTCGATGGAACTTTGCACGCATATCTTATATATATATAAAAATAGACGCGTTTTTTCCTATATTTCACTTTTCAGCCACCACTACCTAGCACAGATCACTGATGTTTGTGGGTGGAAGTAGCATGGAGTTTCCTGTCATGCACAACGTTGGCCGAATGCCGATAGCTGTGGGGATGTGGGAGATATAATGATTAAAGTTGGTCAGTCCAGGGCGTTTTCATATTTCGACCAAAAATTCGTATCTCAGTATACTTCTCTTTCCTGCCACAACTACAGACCTTTGGTGTTTGTATGTGGTAGTAGAATCGTCTTTCCTGTCGTGCACTATGGTTGTTAGATGTCGGTAGCTATGGGGGTGTGGGAGATATGGGGGTTGAAAGTGATCGACCTGTGGCAATTTCATACTTCTGCCAAAGACAAAAGTGTCATGGTGTAACACTTTTCAGCGAAAACTATAGACCACAGATAACTGGCGTTTGTGTGTAGTAGTAGCACAGAGTCACCTTTCGATCACAACAGCGGCCGAATTTCAGAAACTGTGGTTGTGTGGGAGATATGGTGGTTGTAAGTGGCCGACCAAGGATATTTTCGTATTTCGACTGTCTCCGCATATGTCACTTTTCTGCCACAACTACATAGCATAGAGCATTGGTGTTTGTGTTTGGTAGTAGAATCGTATCTCATGTAGTGCACTATGGTTGTTAGATGTCGGTAGCTATGGGGGTGTGGGAGAAGTGGGGGTTGAAAGTGGTCGATCTGTGGCAATTTCATACTTCTGCCAAAGACAAAAGTGTCATGGTGTATCACTTTTCAGCGAAAACTATAGATCACATATAACTGGCGTTTGTGTGTAGTAGTAGCACAGAGTCACCTTTCGATCACAACAGCGGCCGAATTTCAGAAACTGTGGTTGTGTGGGAGATATGGTGGTTGTAAGTGGCCGACCAAGGATATTTTCGTATTTCGACGAAAGGCATGTGTCTCCGCAGATTTCACTTTTCTGCCACGACTACATAGCATGGAGCATTGGTGTTTATGTGTGGTAGTAGAATCGTGTCTGTTGTCCTGCACTATGGTTGTTAGATGTCTGTAGCTATGGGGGTGTGGAAGATATGGGGTATGAAAATGGTCGACCTGCGGCAATTTCATATTTCTGCCAAAGACGCATGTGTCACGGTGTATCACTTTTAAGTGAAAACTATCAATCGCAGATCACTGGCCTTTGTGTGTGGTAGTGACACAGAGTCTCCCATCGATCACAACGTTGGCCGAAATTCGGTAACTGTGGGGGTGTGTTAGATATGGTGTTTGAAATTGGTCGATCATGAATATTTTCGTATTTCATCCAAAGACTTGAGTGTATCCGTAAATTTTACTTTGCTGTCGGAACTACATAGCCCAGAAGACTGGTATTTGTGTGTGGTAATAGTATCGAGTCTCCCATCGTGCACTATGGTGGTTATAGTGTATAGCTGTCAATATGAATTCTTTACAATCACGAACGAAGTCGTGGGTACCAGCTAGTCATATATAAAAACTATCTTTTAAGCGCGGCTTTGCTCGAGTGGAATTCATAAAACATTCATATACATATTCGTATCCAAATCCCACGGGAAGTGCTATTTGGGATAAAAGTAGATGGCCAATAGATTATTCCAAATTTATCCTAAGCAGTTCAGTCGTTTCGACGTGAAACAATAAATACATCCAAGCAAACAAACTTTTACATTTATGATAGTAGTAGGATTTAAAAACTGTATGTTATCTTCAATCTATCTATATGGACACCTTAATAATTAATAAATGGTTGCAAATTTGGGGCGCCACAATGAAATCTCGCACCACCTGAAAAACTTGCTAGGGCCGTCCCTGGGAATCTATATAAGCCGGGACAATTCCAAAATGGAGGTCATTCATCACATTCTGGTTAAGTGATGTGCGTTAGCCCGCTCTCTGAAATTAAGCAAGTGCAGTCATTCATCATTTGTAAGAAATCGCCTAAACTTTTATTAGGTTTCCTTTCAGTACATAAGAATATACTGTTTTTACCTCGAGCTTGTGGGTGACGCTGTCACACCACAATGAATATAATTAAATTATTATTAATTATATTCATAATTCCTCTTTTTTCTCTTTTATTATATTCAAGTTTATTAATTGTTTAATCTTGCAACGTGTAAATAAATTGTAAATAATGAGGGTTGTCTGAATAGGTTTAATGTATGTTTAAACCAGGGCGGCCAAAGGTATAGTTTATTGTAAATCAATTTTTCTGTAAACGCATGGCTCAGAACGGTTGAATCTCGAAGGCTAGGAACTGCCATTTCGGCGGTTGAGGGAGGAACAATGGAGCAGGCGAGGCGACTTGGTGGCGCCGGGCCAGCCCGGCTTGAGTCCCGTTCGAATTCGGACAACGACCTACCCCACCCTGCTACTGCCCCGAAGGCCAAGTAGAAAACGCGCGGATGGAGACGGCGAATGCGACGCGTGATATTAAACACGTGACGACGGAAATGTGTAGATAGCCAATCATGAACATTTATTGGGGTCTACAATACTAATTCCGTGGAGTTCTTTTACATGTGGAGTGCAACTAGCCGAGGAAGAAGAAGGAGCCATCTTAGACTTCACTTGGGTCCAAGACGAGCTGGTGAACAGACGTGTCAGCCGGCACGCTCTCTGATGATCATTGTGGTTGATCATTTCTTGCTTTGGAAAAGCGAGATGTCGAGTGGCATGCTTGCCATTATTTGGAAGTTATGCTAATAACGCGGGCGTAGCCGCTTATTTAGCTTCCATTGCTGCAGTGGCATTGTGTTTGTCGCTCACCATCACGGCGATGATTCTATGGTAATGTACCAGAAACGACGGTCACTATTCAGTGGATTTTAACAGACTTATGAGCCCTTAAGCGACGCCTGGGTTAAGACTCTGCTCCCGTCACTTAAATTCTGAGCTAGCTGAATTTATATTTCGATTCAATTTTTTTTTCTTAAGCATCTTGCTGTTTGTTAATTCAATTTTGATGCTTTTCATTCATTTTATACGGCGCCCCCTGGGATTTTCCTTTGTACAGTAAAATGTTAGCTTCGATTTGATGGCCTGTGTTGCCATGTTATTTCAATGTTAACTCTGCTGTTCCTATTACTTGTTTGAGATATTTCATTCAGTTTTGTTTGCTTACTCCGGCGAATTGTAAACGTCGGGTATTGCTTGTTTTTGCTGATCTAATTGTGTTTAACGTAACGTTAATTACTACCCGATCTTGTAAGGCCATAAGACTCAATAAATGAGGTTTTATTTTGTGTCTGAAATTCATGGTTCTAGTTAGTAACCTATTAGATCCCCTTATAGCATCATTATTATATGTATTGTTCATTTTTCAGATATTAAATATTATTATTTATAAATACCCCCTCCCCTTTAACCCCCTTATTGTACTTATTACAAGCTCGGTAAGCGCCTCTCAGTGAGCAGAGTCACGGAGGTGTGGGCTCCATCAGCTGGGTAAAGAAGTGACTTATTTGAGATACAAGTATTTGAAATACAGATACAAAATACGTATTTTCATCTTGTATCTGAAATACTTTTCTTAATCTTTATTTTGTATCTTGTATTTAGATACTTTTTTCCGTTGTCTTTGTATTTTGTAAATACTAAATACTATTGTCTTTCTTTCTTTGTTTCTTTTTCTTTTCTTTTTTTACTTTACGGCATCAAAGATAATGACAACAGTGGAACGCATTCGTAAAATTTATTAATCTATATCAAAGGATAAGGTTGTATGGTCTAGTCACCTTTGTCTGCCTTTATTGTGGAGAACTATAAAAACCTATAAACCAACACCCGCCCGCTTGTCTATTGTCTCTTGGCTTTACTCCTCGCCAATTATGTTTGGCTATTACGAAGTCGAATTATTATTGTTGAACTATAATCGAGGACGACAGTATTAAAATTAAAGTAAATAAATAAACGAAACATGTTAATTTTTATTTTATTTTAGTAGGTTTATATCCACAATAGATTTCACTTGGCAGGGACTGCTTGCTAGGTGGTAGCTTGTGTAAAGGATGCTCACGAAACTCCTACTATACCACTAGCTAAATTTTTTAGACTAAATTACTTTAAAAATTTTAAATTGTCAACTAAATTGTTAGGATTATTGATAGCGAGAAGAATTATTTATATAAAAATAAGTTTCAAATTTGTGTCATTGTTAGAAGATATTTTGTTTATCACAAGTTTTATTCATTTACAGATAGCTGAAAGCTTGCCAGTTAGTATATTAAGAATATTATAGTATAAATTGTGATATAAGTTATCTAAAAAATTTAATTTCTTACATAAGGTATGAAATTAAATCTATAGTTTTTAACTCCGATTGTTGTATTACCACCTACAGTAGGAGCTTTTCCGTTTGGAATATAATTTGTTATTTAATTAGTTCTGAAACATTAAAATTACTACTTTCCAATTTGTCAGTAACTAATAATAACAATTTGTAAATAACTGTTAGTGTTACTCTCAGTAGAATTATACAGTAAAAATGAGCGATCAGAGGTTTTATCTTACTTAAAATATTAAAGAACATCTTGTACATTGTAGACAAAGAAACATGTTTCAAATTTTTTTTAAAATGCTTTATGAAAAAAAGTATTTTATCTTGAAAAAGTATTTTTAAAATACGTGTTTTGTATCTTGTATTTCGAATACCGTTTCAAAAAGTATCTTGTATCTGATATCTCAAATTCATTACTTAAGAGTATCTTATATCTTGAACTTTATATGAAGTATACTTTTTATGAGGTATCTTGCACATCTCTAAAGCTGGGGCATTACATTTTCCTCACTCGCGTGTGAGAACAGTACGAAATAAGTTTCCAAGAAAGAGATGACGCGGCTGCGGGCGAGAGAGTCTTGTTTTTGAAATTCAGTGTTTACCTGTTGCCTAAAGCAGTCAGTGCATCTGTTGATGGTGAGTGCTTGCTTTTCTTTATGTGAAACTAATGCAAAATAACTAGAGCTTGGCAGCACGGAACGAGAGACGTTTAAGTAAAAAGATAAAATCTAAACGTTCTAAGTTATTTACGTAATAAATAACCACCTAACAAACTAGTGGTTTAACAACCAACTAATAATTTGTTAGGTGGAGAGCGTGAGTTTTAATGAAATGGTCGTTCATTTTTATTGACAGATAATGTGAATCACTACAAGTTCGTTGTTTTGATCGGTTCTCCTGATTCTACTGTGGACTAAGAATGGTGGTCACTATATAAAGTGTTTCTAGACCCACTGTTAGGTTATATGCGTCGAAAAATTTTCCATTTCTGCACAAATGCCTAATTTTAAGTATCGGTACTTCGTGTTAGTTTTTCGATCGTAGGCGAATTTTCTTGTAAAGTTAATGGCTCAGACATACCACTGAGTAAATTTAACAATCCAGTGGTTCAATATTAAATTGTGCGTCGTTTCCCAATGATGAAGGCCAATTTGTTTCAAGATATTAGTCTAAAGATTGAGCAACATTGAGGTACAAATAGAAGTGTGGTTGTGGACATTCATTCCAACTTAATGCAACTTTTTTTAAATTAAAAAAAAGTGCTGAAGCTTAACAGAAACTGTTTAATAGTAGAGATTTCGACAAACCTTTTTAGAAATTTTTACTTGGTGTGTATCTCTAGTGTCTGCGACCGTCTGAGGATCTTTTGTTTGTTTTACTGATGAAAATCGACTCTAACTATTTGGTTATTTGTATTGGTAATTAGAAACATTTCAAACATTTATAATTTCAGGAGACAATACAGCTTTCCAGTGGCCACCAACTAAGAGCGCATAATATGTTCTTATTCCTCGAAGCCAAATCTGTAGTTAATATATGTTTGAATAGCTGACTTCCATAAATCTAAAAATTATACTTTCCCAGTTTTTTCCCATTATTACTTTTATCAATTTTTTTAAGCTTTGTATTGTCCTTCAAACAACCTATATAATCCATTATTAACTGAAAAAATGTAATAGCTACGTTAGCTCCAACAGTGAAAAATAAAGTGTCTCATTTATCTATATAAGTAGTTTTTATGTTTTGAATTTCATTAAAACTGCAACTTTTTTTAAGAAAAATTATTTTAAAACTTATTTCTAAATGTGAAAAACTTCTTTTTTTAATTTTTTTTTAAACTGCTTTCTCAACAGCGAGGTCTTCAGAGACGGGAAAGGATGGGGGCAAGGAAAGGGAAGGAATTCGGCCATGGCCTTTTTAAGGAAGCATTCCCGGCATTTGCCTGGAGTGATTTGGGAAACCATGGAAAACCCAAATCTGGATGCCCGGACGGGGATTCGAACCGCCGTCCTCCCGAATGCGAGGCGAGAACGCTATCCGTTACACCACCACTCTCGGTGAAAAAAAAAAAAACTTCTACTGCGTTCTAATTAGCATTGATTGGATGGGGTTTGCAACGTTTTAATTGCAGTGCGTTACTGTTCGTGGCTATTTAAGAGAGAGTTGATATCACAGTTCAGTAATATTGGTTAATAAATTTTGGTAATTTAATTATTCTCAGTACGATGGCCGTGTAATATATTACATATCGTTACTAATGGTAACTTAACTAGCTGATAATGATTCACTGTTAGTGAGGCAGTATTGTTTGGTTAATAAAACACACACTTCCACCCACGAAATACAAAAATAGCTGAAGTACACAAATTTAGGTTATCTTTTCTTGGTTCTCGACAATGTGCAAGCTCTCACAAATGGTGAATGATTAATGGAATTATTACACAGAAAAAAGTTTCTAACTTAATATCGATTAAATCTGTAATTTAATAAACCAAAGCTGTAAGGTTCTAAAAGCGAATTTACGTCAAAAACTTGTTCAGCATCACAACAGTAAACAGTTTCTTTGTAGCTAAATGAGAACAAGCATATTAAATTTTTTTTTTTTTTTTTTTTTTTTTTTTTTTTTTTTTTTTTTTTTTTTTTTTTTTTTTTTTTTTTTTTTTTTGCGTAGCTTTCACTCGATTTTCTGCAAATGCACATTCAAATAGCACATTAGCAGTTGTATATAGCGTTCAGTTGCATCCCTACTCTCTTCCCTTATATTCTTGTGCCGGCATAAGATCCATGCCCTGTGTGATAGTGTATTTATCCTCGGGATAGATTAAAAAGATTCATCACCATTCTTTCTCTTATATGTGAAATGATTTAATATACCCTCATTACTGTTTCGGAACCGTTTTATTGCTGTTACCGTCCATTTAGATTGTTATTTTTACCATCTTTCTTTCCTGTAAGTCTCTTGACTCAGGATCTAAATTACTCTAGCGTTGTTTCCTATCCGTAACCAGTACAATGCTTCTAATTTCTAGACCGAGCGCGATGGGTGAGGGGTAACTCTCGGGCTTGACATTCGGGATGTTCAGATACCAGTCATGATTTCAGTTTTTCGCGAATTCACTCCAGAAGGATGCCGTTGAGCTTAATTCAAGAAGTCCCCCGCCTCTAGCGACGTCAACGAACTATAAAGTGCAAAAAAAAAAAAAGGTCTAGATCTAAAAGCCATATAACCAAAAGTGCATCGGCAGTTTCGAATGCTCCGGTAAGACTTAAGATGTTTCTCGTTATCCTTCCAAAGTCCCTTACGACTTTTACCGATCTCAAACTACACGCCCATGTGACAACTCTGTATATTGCAAAGCATTGTTTGTCGCGCCGTAACATTATCTGGTAACTGGCAGTGGGATTACAAATCTCAGTGAGATTAGAAAGCTCCAGGGCCGAATTCCGACTATCGCTCGTGTGTTTATTCAGAATAACTCATAAATATTTTACTATTTTTCTTCTTTCGGTAGAAGCCTCTCCGAAATTCACTGCAGTGTCCCCTTCCAATTTCCCTTTTATCAGTATACATAGAGATTTTGTTGATGCTAGATGGATTTTAACTTGTGGGCACCAATATTCCATTACCTACATAGATTCCTTATTATTTGCTTCGAAATGACAGTCAAATCTGCGAAGGTTACCATTCCCTCAGGCTCTGTAAGACCCTTGAGTCTGTTCAGAACAGGTTTCAGAGCAATATTATAAAATTCTGGATCACGCACTGAGTCTTGTGGATATCCTTATCTAAGATGTTTTGTCTGTTCCTGATCTGAATTGTGGAACACTGCACATCTTCTTCCACAGTAGTGGCTATCCGAAGTCTCCTACTCGAGCAAACTAACTTTACTAATTGTAAAAGACGCCGGAGATATCAATAAACATGCCATTAACACATCTTTTGATTGTTTGTTATAAACTGTATTCTGAGCTTTATTTGTGATATCCATGGATGGCCTACCTTTCCGAAAGTCAAACTGCTGCTCATTCCTTAATCCTCTTGTACACAATCTCTTGCATTTATCCAAGGACATTATAAGGAAATGAAGTTTCCTTACTTTGTATGTACATTTATATTTTTAAAATTTTTGATCTGTACATGTGATACAGTTTTAATTTGAGAAGAGTTATATAGCAGCTCTGATGTGGATGTTGGGGAGACGGAACATCTTTGGTTGTTTGGTTGCCAAGCAGGTTTTTTATGGCAAAGAGAAGAAAGATACTGCTGTAAGAGAACACCGTTGTATTATTATTTGGAGTCACTGAATTACTTTGCACGCATTTAACTTGGCCTCCTGGATCTTTTAATACCATTTTATTTAGCTATGTCTCCGAGCTAATTAATATAGAATCATGGAGCTTTTAGCGATACTGATGTTTCTCTGGTAAACACTATCCCATTGTCCAGTTAACGTCTAGCAGCAGTTGTTGCGTGATGTTAGTGCCTTCTCCTACTTCTTACCTTTCTCTTTTGTCTCTGACAACATCGTTCCATTTGTTGTATCTGACCCACTGACTTTTTGATGACATATTTCAGTTGAAGCCTTAATTTTATCGTGTTGTTGTTAACATTAACTGATTTGTCTAAACCTCCTGGTATTTAGAAAAAAGAAGGTCGTAACAGATTGCTGCCGTTTTATAGGCATATGTCCGACTTGGGGTTAGATAGCTTAAATTGTATCACATTATCGTCTCAAGTTGTTGGATTTTATTGAAATTTGCAGTTCTGAGCTAATCGAAAGCTTCACCATTCGCTAATGATATTTCAGTGTTTATTTTTCGTTCTTTGTTTTGACATATGTAGAGATTAAAAAGGTAAATCACTATCTCTAGATTATTGAGTTCGAAGATAGTTTCATCCAAAGAAAATCCTTTCTTATCCGAAATCTTGGTGTGGTAGATGAGATATTTTGCATTGGCAACCGTTGTGCATATCAGTGACTTCTTTTCTATTGCTTCTTCATATTTTTCCATGTCGTCCAGCAGAGGTAAACAGTCACAAATCTTCTATAACGTATAATTATATCTTCACATGTAGCAGGTTTTCTTAACCTTCTTCATCCCGAGAGCCAGTAATGTCCCAAAAATAATTTTACGGACCACTAACTTTTATGGGCTTAATCTCTTACCTCTGTGTAAAACCAAACTTACCAATTGTTAAAGGCACCTACCGCGGTCACTCAAAACCTACATCTACGATAAGACTCCCATAAAGCTGTCGCCATTAACTTAATCCTAAAAGCAACGCCACTCTCTGAAAACGTATTCAGTAAAGATAGTTTTGTGCAGTCATATCCTCTTACCCTGGAAATATAATATTTTTGCTGATTGTTGAAATATTCAAGACCTTTAGATAGTTTGGCTAATTGCTTACACTCGGCTGTAGCCATCCATATACAGTATAAATACGGTATCCATTTTAAGTGAAATTTTATAATTTATTTTTTCGTGGTGATTTATTTAATTCAGTTAGAATCAATTTAAAAAAAAAATCTTCCTGTGGACCATATTTATACCATTCTCAGTGCAAAAATGGTGAATCTTCGCGAGTGTTTAATGTATGTTAAAAACAACAATATCATCTGCAGGATATTCTTCTTCACATTTTAGTTGCGATTCCAACACCAACTACTTCGGTTCTTTAACGCAAAAAACATCAAAATCCATCTCACTTGATAGTCTCCATAATTCTAACAATAACTATCCCTGACAGACTCCAGTAGTAGAAGAACGAGATTCGGAACGATCCCTGGTTCAGCAATTCCAATCTTAGTTTTCTTGTTTCCCGAAATCACTTGAGGTGAACGTAGGAAGTTTCCTTCAAAATGACGTGTCCGAATTTCTTTCCGTTACTTGTCGCAAGTTCTCTGCCGGCTTTTATGACAGAGACATCGAACAGCCTTAACTTCCGATTCTTTTTATTAAAAATAAAGAGAAGAATGTTCTTCATTACGCCAGCTGATAGAAATGGCTTTAGTAGTGACATGGAGCACCTTGTTAATTGGTTGTGGTCGCTAGGGGAACGGCATGTCAGCTCATCCGGATGGAAACTGAGCAATGACGTGGGCAGAGCCAGGTGAATCCTGCTTAACGCAATGTACCCGTGTACGCGTCTGTGGCGCAAAGCAAATCTCGTGATGTTGATCCTCTGGGATCGCGTAGCAGCTAGAACGCTACCTACACTACCACCCAGCGTGCTGAATGAGCGCTAACCTTCTGGCATCGCATTCGGGAGTACGTGGGTTCGAATCCTCGTCAGGTCATCAAGAGTTCTGTTTCCATGATTTCCGCAAATCACTCCATACGAATGCCGGGATGGTTCTTTGCCCCCAGTCCTATCCTGGCTCTAATGACGTCGAAGAATCGCACATTTATAAACAAACACAAAAACACACAAAGTACTGAGAATCGACGATTACATTCCGGCCAAAGGCTGGGGTATTTGAGTTACATATTGTATTTATCCTGTGTTTTGCCTCACTTTTATGGTCACTAACATTTTGAAATGATAGAAAAATGATTCACAGTCATACTAGAAATTCATTAGATCTTGCTGATGTCACAAGTGGCTGAGGGTGTTATGTAGCAGTCAATGTGACGTCGCAATAGGAGATAATGTTATTGTGTAATAAGATAACAATGAATGATTATAAACGATATACAATCGTACAGCTAGCAAAAATGTATTTGAAGTTTCCTGTTCGATACGATAAAATAATTGTTGGACAGATAAACCTAATTTTCTCATTTACGCCTGTTTATCATAATTTGTTTTCTTATTTACTTTACCCCATGTGTTGTCTCTACTTTTAATGAATTTTTTTTTTTTTTTTTTTTTTTTTTTTTTTTTTTTTTTTTTTTTTTTTTGCTGTCGTCAGTCTTTAGACTGGTTTGATGCAATCCTCCATCCCTTCCTATCCTGTGCTAACCTCTTCATTTCTACATACCCCTTACAATCCACGTCCTCAATTATCTGCTTCATATATTCTAATCTCTGTCTACCTCTGCAGTTCTTACCTTCGACTGTTCCCTCCACTAACAAATTAACCAATCCAGCATGTCTCAAAATATGACCTACCAGCCTGTCTCTTCTACCTGTAAGCTTCTTCCATAAACTTCTTTTCTCACCCATCATTTCTAAAACTCGTTCATTTCTTACTTTGTCTGTCCACCTAATTTTCAGCATTCTTCTGTAGCACCACATCTCAAATGCTTCAAGTTTCTTTCTTTCCGGTATTCCTAAAGTCCATGTTTCGCTACCGTAAAGTGCTGTGCTCCACACATAGAATTTTAAGAAGTTCTTTCTAATTCCTAGATCAATATTTGAAACTAAAAGGTTTCTCTTTTTCATGAAGGCTCTTTTTGCTAGTGCTATTCTGCTTTTAACATCATTCCTGCTTCGGCCATCGGTTGTAATTTTGCTTCCCAAGTAACAGAACTCACTCACTTCTCCTATTGCATCAGATCCTATTTTTATATTTAATCTGCTAGTATTGGTGTCATTTCTGCTACATTTCATCACTTTTGTTTTACTTTGATTTATATTCAGTTCAAAATCTTCCTTCAGTATGTAACATAACAGTAGCATTCCGCCGCTCCGAAATGAGCGCATGACTACATTGTTAAAAGTCAGTCGTTATCGAGGTATGGCAGCGGACGGCTCGCGTCGCGTAATGTGAGACGCTATACGAACTGTACGGGGGTAGCAAGAAGTAAGAAGAAGAATGAACTAGCTTAACCATTGCGGCGTATGTTTTAAATTGATTTGGACAGTGGGTTGAGATACCAGAACAGTGAAGTGTGGCATCGAAAGTAATTTAGTGTGGACTGATTTGGATTAATAACTTTCCTTTTTTTCTAAGAATCTTGCAATCGACGGATTACGAAGTTTCAATAGCCTTATCATCTAAATTCTGATAGTGGCCAACTGGTTTGATGTGTACTTTATTTTAATAAACGTGTGGAGAAACTATTTTCGTTACTTTATACTTGAAGGTTTCTCTTAATTAGTTACCCTCACACTTTTATCGGACTGGTTTGGACCCTATCTGGCGACCGGCGGCGACTACGAACTCATCTATCCGGCTTCTAGTGCTGTATGTTAGTAATTAAAACTTTAGCAAGCACGAAGTTCGGTCTACAGTAAGTAAGTATCATGTCAACCCCAAGAAAGACATTAGTCTTACAAGTATTTTGTTCATGCCATTCAATAACTTCTCAATATCCTCAACCCTCTCTGCTAATAACACAATGTCGTCAGCAAATCGTAGCATACTGATTTTTTCTCCCTGAAAACTTACGCCACATGGAAATTTTTCTTTGACTTTCTTCATTGCTTCTTCTACATACAAGTTGAATATTAACGGGGATAGACTACAACCTTGTCTCACACCCTTTTTAACTGACGCATGTCTCTCGTGATTCTCTACTTTTATCACAGCCACTTGATTCTTATATAGTTTATAGAGGATTCTTCTATCTCGATACTTTAGACCTGACTTCTTTAGAATTTTGAACATCTTGTCCCACCTAACATTATCAAAAGCTTTTTCTAAATCAACAAATGCCATAAAAGTATCTTTGTTTTTCTTGATCCGCCCTTCAAGTATTAATCTTAAAGACAGAATTGCTTCCCTTGTACCGCGATTTTTCCTAAACCCAAACTGATCTTCACCTACTATCTCTTCTACTACCCTTTCCATCCTTCTGTATATTATTCTGGTCAGCAATTTTGAAGCATGTGATGTTAGACTAATTGTGCGATAATTCTCACATTTGTCAGTTTGTGCTTTCTTTGGAGGTGTGAAGATGATATTTTTATTAAAATCAGTTGGAATTTCTCCTGTTTCATAACTTTTTGATATCAGCTTGAATAATCTTTCGATTCCTTCCTCTCCTAGAGATTTAAGAAGTTCTGCAGGGATCTCATCAATTCCAACTGCCTTATTTGCTTTCAAGTCATTCAGAGCTTTAATGAAATATAGTTTGTGTAATTACGTTTTATCACTGTTATGGTCTGTTTCGAAGTTTTTAATGCCATTAAATAATCGTACTTTTCTGATTGGCTGTAATTAGTTACAGCATAGTAACGGTTTTTGTGAAAATTTGGTATTTCCCGCAATTAAATCCATTTTAAGGGATATTTCAGCTTGCACTGTTGGCTAATTTCAGTTTTTTGTTAATTATTCATATTTCCAAATTTTACAGAATTTCAACTTAACTGCGAATGGACACTCGTTATAAAATGTGTTAGCTGAAGGAAGTTAACAATTCTGAACAAAGAACGCTCTTCTCTTTAGGCGCGACGCACATCAGTTACGCACTACAGTTAAGTTGGTGTCGGTAATTTTTAGCACAGAAGGAAATGATGAGGGTGTGTTTCGAGTGTTTTTTTTTCTTTTTTAGTATTGTAGTATGTTCTTATTCCCTGCATTTGCCTGCAGTGATTTCGAAAATCATGGAAAACCAATATCTGGATGGCCGGTTGGACACTGAAATAGAGGTGGGCAAAGTGACTCACTAAAAAGAGCGGCGCTCATTTGATCACTCTACGAAAAGAACTAGTTCGTTTCAACGGTTCACCAGTTCACTAGCTCAGTTTAAACAAAAGAGAAGTTATATCCATTTTGAGTGTCGTATCTGTTCGTTTTATTTACATTTAGACTGATTTTTTAGGTTAATCTCAAATCGGTTATGTTCATTTATTTTTATATTTATTTTGAAACATCTTTGTTTCTTAAATAGTACCGGATTACTTTCACGCACAAAAGCCCTTTCAAAGCGTCAATGAAATGTTGTTCGGATTGCTGGGAATATTTGAGAGATAGTTTGAGGATAGTTCGTTTTACATTAATTTATTTACAGACACAAAGTTCAATGAATTTTAAAGAACTTTTGCTTTAAATGAAAAGAAGGTTACTATTCACAAATAAAATTTTACTTAATTGGCCATTAAGCAGCCTACTTCATTTTTCAATGCGAATTTATCGAGCATTTGAGAATAATCTTTCACAAGGCGCGCTTGTAGTTGTTATACACAAAGCGAAGCAGAAAGAGAAGCGGAGCGGGACGTCAGATTCGAAAGAACTAGATCCCCAGTGGCACTGCTCCGCGCTGTGCTGAGCGATGGAATCGGAGTTCGTCGCAAACGAACTAGCTCTTTCCGCGCCGATCGATTGGGATCGGAGAACGACGCGAACGAACTAGTTCTTCCCGCGCCGAGCCCTTGGGATCGGAGAACGACGCGAACGAACTAGTTCTTCCCGCGCCGAGCCCTTGGGATCGGAGAACGACGCGAACGAACTAGCTCTTTCCGCGCTGAGCGCTGGAATCAGAGAACGTCGCGAACGAACTAGCTTATTTATTTATCAATCTTGTTTCATGGATCCCTGCTGAGCAAGGACCTCTGGGATGTGAAACATGTCATGGTTAATACACTTACATACAATATGAGTAATAATCATAGGAAAAACAATTATACGTTCCAAATACAAATAAAGAGAATAACAATAAACATTAATTTTTACAACTGAATTTTGCAAAAGTCATATTGAATACAATTAATTAATTTTTTCAAATTCTTGAATGGAGTAGGAGGAGTTTGCAATAAGATAATCTCTCAGTTTTTCTTGAAATATATCTTTATTATCTGCAGACTGTTTTATACTCTGGGGAAGTTTATTAAACGGATGTATACCAGAATAATTAACTCCTTTTTGTACTAATGACAGAGATGTTTGTGTATTGTGCAAGTTATTTCTGTTTCTTGTATTGAAATTTTTTCCTGTGAATTAGAAGTAAACAGGTTAAAATGATCTATGACAAAGCACATGAGATCTTCTCGATCTTCAGGAATTCTTATTTTTTCATAGCGGATTGGATAAACAATGAACGGCGTAGAACTAAGAATAAACATGCTTCGGGCGAGAGTGGCAAAGACGAAACCGACTTTTTGTTGGCGCACACTCAACCGAGACCGACACACCACCGTCATTACCAGCTTCCAAGAAGAACTACAGTTCGTTTTTAGTGAGCGACTGCTCACTCGCTCTTTCAAAAGAACTGGTTCACTCGCGAACGACCCATCTCTAGACTGAACCCATACCATCCCGAAAGCCAGCCTCTATCGTAACCGGCGGTTTTGAATTGATGATTGATTAAATACCTGGACAAATCAGTGCCATTGGTTTTTGACGAGTTTCTTAAATCCTGAGTTGCTGCAAGAACATAATTATTGTCAACGGCAGATGTCAATTTCAATTCTGTATCAAAGACATACGCTCCTAGGAGGAAATATTAATTATTGCTTATAAATTTTTACTAATTGTGAAATAAATTGCTATTTCGTGGGTCATGTAATCTTCAAAATATTTGTAAATCTATATCGCAGAGCCTTGTAATGATTGGTAATGTTTGGGCCCTACGTTGTGAGGGAAGGAGCTTCATTACCCTGTCTGACTAAACAGATTTCTTCAGCATCTTTAAATCGCTGCAGGCGGCTACAGGACCGTTCCTATATAAACGCAGTAGCCTGTTTCCTTCCCTTGCTCTTCCATTCCCCAACTCTAATCAGGAGTCTCAAGCGCTAGTTAAAAAATGAAACTATATTATGGGATTGTGGCCACTTATCAAGGAACCTCACTGTACGTGTTATCTCACATAATCTGTCACATAAAAATCCCGTCTCCAGAGTAGAGTTTAGCCACACTGAAATCAGAAGCCTCTTGCATAAAATGCACATATGATGCTCCACCATATGCCAGAGCGCCGATAAGTATGAGGTCGACATTAGCTATATCTTTTTTGGATGCCAAAGATATAAGGGATTATACAGGAATTCTCTCAAAAGCTCATCTCCTTGTTATTGAAAAAGCTATAATTTACTAGGGGATAATACGCCCGAGCGTGGTGGTGTAACGGCTAACGTTCTGTCCTCGCATTCGGGAGGACGGCGGTTCGAATCCACGTCTGGGCATCCAGATTTGGGTTTTCCATGGTTTCCCAAATGCCGGTATGCTTCCTTCAAAAGGCCATGGCTGAATTCCTTCCCATTCCTTGCCCCCCCCCATTCTTTCCCGTCTCTAAATACCTCGCTGTTAGAGAGACGTTAAGCAAATAAAAAATAATAATAAAGAAAACGCTCTGTATCTATATAGGAAGGAATAAAATTATTATCTCAGTTGGTGGGATATATGCAAGTTATTTCAGACGAAATGGAAAAGGGAGGCCAAATTGATAGTGTAGCACTAGATTTTTCAAAGGCGTTTGACAGAGTAAGCCATACTATGGTAGTAAATAAGGTAAAAACAATTGGAGTGGTTGATAAAGTGATTTGCTGGTTACAAGAATTTTTAAAAGGTAGAAAACAGAAAGTTAGGGTAGGAAATTCGGTATCAAAGGAAGTGGAAGTAAAAATGGGAGTGCCACAGGGTAGCGTATTGTGACCATTGCTATTCATTATTGTAATGAATAATTGTGTTGATTGTTTTCTATCTGAAATTAGATTGTTTGCAGATGACACAATGCTGTATAAAAGAATCAAAACGATAGAGGATTGTAAACAGTTGCAGGGTGATCTGGACAGGATATCTAGTTGGGTTGGTAAACATGGGATGAAGATAAATGCTAAGAAGAGTCAGCTTCTTAGATACACAAATAAAAAACAAAAGGTTAATTATGAATATAAGGTGGGGAAAGAATTGCTTGCTGAAGACCTGAAATGTAAATATCTTGGCATTACATTTGATAACAAGCTTAACTGGGCAGGACACATTGGACAGATGGTAGGAAAAGGTTTCAAAATTCTGCACTTGTTGGAAAGGAAATGGGTTTTTTTTTTTTTTTTTAATTTTATTTATTGGCCTTTGGTCTGCGACCATTTAGCCATCTTGCAACTACAACAGTTTACATTAACTATGTTACAATAACAATTTTACAATGGCAACATGGTAATAAGACCTTTATAATAACATTGAAATAAAAACATTGTAACAATAGTGCGATAACATTATAATAGCAACATTACAAACGTAACTTTACAGGACATGATTGAGGTAACAAATTTCTTATGCATTACATTTTATGGGCTTTAGATCTTTATGTTTGTGTCTTGCAAGAAGCGGATGATTGCATTGTAGACCTGTATATTTTTGATTGTAGAATGGTAATTAGGTTTGCTGGGAAACTACCCGATAGCTGATGTAATTGTTTGTATAGTCGCTTACGTTGAGCTTGGTATTGCGAACATGAAAGTATGATGTGATTAAGATCTGAGGTCTCTTGATCAAAAGTGCATGTCGGGGAGTTAATTATTCGGAGGCGGCATAAATGTTGTGGATAGCACCCGTGTCCTAATCTCATTCTAATTATTGTTGTTATGTGTCTTCTTGCTATATTGAATTTTTTAAACCACGGGTGTCCTTGGTATTGTTGGTTGAACTGCTGCATAATGTTTCCCTTTTAGTAGCTGTGTCTGGGCCCAGTCTTCATTCCACTTACTGTATGCCTTCCTGGTAACGAGTTGTATAAAATCGGTCCAAGGTAACTGAATGCCTAAGAAGTTCCCCTCATTAATACTCTGTTTCGCCAGCTGATCGACGGCTTCGTTGTACAGTATTCCTGTGTGACCTTTGATCCAAAGGAAATGGACTTGTATACTTGTTGAATATGCTTCTGAGACGAGTTTGATAATTTCATATAGGTACTGGTGCATCTTCGTATTGCGTACTGGGTTTTGTAATTTTTGGAGCACACTCTTGGCGTCAGTGAGTATTAGGATTCTAGCAAATTGTTTGTCTAACCCATACTTGATTGCTGCGCAGATTGCTAGGGTTTCTGCTGTGAATATTGACGTCTCTGCAGGTAATGCTGTTTGTCCGTAGTCATTGGTGGAAGGACAATAATAGCCGTATCCAACTCCTTCCATGGTTTTAGATCCATCAGTGTATATGTGGGTGTAATTAGGCCAGGTTACTTTAGGAAGTGTGAAAGTGCTGTATTAATGTTTTTATTCCGGATGATATATTCTGGCAAGTAATATATATGAAGTTTTATATACATAAACTCGTATGGATTTAAGAAGCCTGGGATGATGCGGCTTTTTAGTATCAGTGGTCTGATCTTTTCATATTCCTTATGTCCTTCTGCTAATAGGGGCATTCTCCTCACTAAAGATGGACCATTATCTTATTTCCGCTCTACACTTGTGACAGCTTCTTTTGTACTGGATGTTCCTTTTAGAGCACTTGTACGGATAAGGTATTTGCTTGTAAGGAATTCTCGGCGAAGGTGGAGGGGCATTTCTTTTGCTTCTACCAGAAGTGCGTTTGTCGGGCTTGACATCATTGTTCCTAGACATAATCTTATAGCTCTGAATTGTACTCTATCCAGTTTTTCTAGAACATATTTTGGTGCATTCCCAAATAAAATACTTCCATAGTCTAGTACTGGGCGTATTAGGGAGCGATATAAGGTCAGTAAAGTTGTGGGATCTGCTCCCCACCACGTTCGAGTGATAGATCGCATTATGTTTAGTGCTTTCCCCACTTTCATTAGAATGTAATTTATGTGACGGCTCCATGTTAATTTGCTGTCCAAATAAAGACCGAGTATTTTGGCTGAAGCTTCAATGTGGAAGGTATACGGTCCCAGGCGAATGACTGGTTCCTCGGGAGCATACCGTTTCTTTGTGAATACCACCACTGACGATTTGGCTAGTGAGAGCTTAAGTCCGTGTTCGGATATCCAGTTGGATAACGCTGTTGCCGCCTCATTTAACCAACGAAACGTTAATTGCAGCGAAGGCGACATGGTGTAAATGCATATATCGTCGGCGTATTGCACTATTTTAATGTGAATGCCAAAGATTTTTTCAAGATAAGCGGTGTATATGGCGTATAACAGCGGGCTGAGAATAGATCCTTGAGGTATTCCTTTAGTTTGTTTCCTAGGCCCGAAAAGGGTATTATCTTGTTTTCGTATAAATATCGTGCGTTGACGGAGCATGTTGTAGATACTTTGACAGTATAATGTGGGAATTCCCAATTCCTGCAGCTTTTTGAGCAGTATTGTTGGGGTTACATTATCGTACGCACCTGATATATCTAGGAATATAGCTGTTAAATATCCTTTTCCTGTGAAAGCCTTTTCTATGTCTGTGGTTAGGAGGGTAAGGTTATCTAATGTGCAATATCCCTTACGGAAACCAAATTGAGTCTTAGGTAGCAGATTATTGTGTTCCAGCCACCATTCTAGTCGTTGTTTTACTATGCGTTCAAACGTTTTGGCGACACAGGATGTTAGAGTTATAGGACGATATGACGTAGCCTCATTGGGTTTTTTCCCCGGCTTTAAAATGGGTACAATAATATGCGTAGTCCAATCTTCGGGAATATTTCCTGACATCCCAATTGTGTTAAAGAGCTGGAGGAGCAGTTGTTTCGCATTACATGGCAAATTTGCAATCATACTATAGTGGATTCCGTCGTACCCTGGTGCTGTATTTGTTGATTTTTTGAGGGCAATTTCTAATTCGTTTGCTTTGAAGGGTAGCAGGAAGCATGGAGGAAGCGCTCCAGTGAAAGGCTCTTGTAGTGGCGCTGGAGGCGATGCTACCGAAGGTGGAGCAATAATATCTGCAAATTCTTCGGTCCAGCAATATAGGGAGTGTGTCGGAATTTGTTTCTTTTTAAATTTGTTTATGGTTGCCCATACTTTTGATAGTGGCGTTTCTTTTGAGATTTTGGAACAGTAATTTTTCCAACTTTCCTTTTTCTGGTGTTTTAATGTCCGTTTTACAGCAGCGTCGACCTTTTTGTAACCAATAAAATTTTCCCAGGTTGGAGACTGCTTATAATATTTCAACGCCAGTTTTCGCTTTGCTATCATCCTTCCACATTCAGGGTTCCACCATGGAACTATTATTCCTCTTGGGTGATTTACAGCTTTCTTTTGCGGGATGGCGAGATGGGCAGCTTTATTGATGCAATTAATGAAAGTGTTATATTTCTCTATTTCTGGGAGAGAGCTTGGAATATCATTAGTTTCCTTTTCCATGATTTCCTTGTATCTGCTCCAATCCGCTTTATTTAAGTTCCATTTGGAGCAAGGTTTGTATGGCGGAAGGTTAGTTGGGTTTATGGCCGATATCTCTATGGGAAAATGGTTGGAACCCAATGTGCATGAAAGAACTCGCCAGCTGAACTCCGAGGAAAGTGAAGATGAACAGAGGGTAAGGTCTATAGCAGACTTACGTTGTCCTGGCAGCGGGAGTACCGTTGCCGATCCGTCGTTTAGGATAAATAGCTCTTGTTCTTCTATTAGGTCCAATAGAATCCTTCCTTTGGTATCTGTTATCTCGCAGCCCCATACTGTATTGTGCGCATTAAAATCGCCGCAGATTATTAGCGGGTGCTCCAGCTGTTGCATAAGGTTGCGCCATTCGTGCTCTGGAATGTTGTTCCTTGGTGGACAGTACAGTGAGACTATGGTAATTTCCTGCCGGTTTATCTTCACTCTGGCTGCTATTGCTTGAAAGGCTTCTATATGGGTGTGATCTATGCTGATCGCTGTATGAGGTATTGAGTTCCCGATTAGGATCGCGACACCTCCCCAGCCATCTTCGCGGTCATTGCGGTATAAGGTATATGATGGGAAGGAAATATTCCTGTCCATCTTCAGCCAAGTCTCTGATAAAGTTGCAACCGATATGTTTCGTGTACTCAGTGTTCTCATAAATGATTCTTGATTTGCAGTGAGGGAGCGTGAATTCCACTGTAATATAGTATTCGCTATCTTCCTTAATTAAAGTTGGGTTTAAAGTTAGGAAGATTAGGCTCTACTAATGTCTCAATAGATTTTCTAATTTCATCTAATTGTAAGTCCTCAGTTCCACTGTCTTTCATGTATCTCGCCACTGTTAGTATTAGATTGAAAATTTCTTCTACTATCCTGTTTTTCCCATTTACCATAAGGGTAGGGTTCACTAGGTTTTGTGCTTTAGGAGTATAGGGGTTGTGGCCAATTGGTGTTGCCGACATTTGTGTTGGATAATACCAATGTTGTCGATAGTCGTTTGTCCTACTACGTTGCTGAGTTACGCTGCGTTTCTGCCTGTTCACCGTTATCCCACGGTTGTTGTTGTGTATCGCAGTGACCGCGATGTTCTGTGTTGGATGAGGTGGTTGCTCTCTGTTATTTGACAGTATTTCGGTCGGACCTTCCTGTATCTCTTCCTGGAATGCTTTTGCAGAATTGTGATTTAGAGAGTGGCTATGTTGTTGATCTACGTTTTCGTCTACTGGCGTATTCCTTTTATACAGTGGTGGGAATTCCATTCTACTTTGTAGTAATGGTATATAGGGTGGCTGTCGGGGATGACTGGGGGAAACTTTCGATACACAGTTTGCATAAGACATTTTCTTTAGTTGGCCTTCGGCTTCTTTAAGGGACATGTTGTGAAATGTAGCCATTTCGTGTACCTTTCTTCTAAATAAATATTCTGGGCAGGTCCGATCTGTGGTCTCGTGTTGACCCTTACAGTTAACACATACTATTTCATTGGATTCACACTGTTGCACGGAATGTGGACCTCCGCATCTACCGCAGCGTTGCCCGCTTCTACACTGGGTACTTATGTGATTGAATCTTAAGCATTTATAACATTGTTTGACCGCTGGGACGTATGGGCTTACTTCACATCTCGTGCCGTATAGGTATACGTATTGCGGTATTTTTTGACTATCAAATGTTAATATGCATGTCTGTAATTTCACAATTGATAATGAGTCGTTTCGTACAACGCGCTTTGTTATTCTTTTAACACTGGTTACTTTTACTGGGGATTCAATGTCTGCCATAATCTCTGCTTCGTTTAGAGTCATGTCTACTCCTCGGATAACACCCTGCTTTTTGACTAGAAATGTGGGGATATATGCTTCTAGGTTTCTATTTTTAAATACTGCCGACTGAACTAACTTATTGGCTACTGAGTAGTCATCTACTTCGATTTTAATTCTATTCTTCCCTGACGGGGTAATGTTTACAACATGCCCCTTTGCTTCCGGAATGTTGGTATGCACCAGCTTTCCAATACTCATTGGGTGTAGCTTGCCTAAATTACGATCTTTACTTTCGACATACAGGTCATAAGGACCCGGATCGGAAGGCTTGAAATAATTTACTGATTTAGAAATAACTGGAGGCTTACTCGTGTCATGTGTTGATTCCGTCTGGCTGGTTGATGCTTGATGGGAGGCTGCATTGATCAGGGGAGGTGCTGTCATCTCCATATCTACGACGGTCCGGTTGGCCTCTTCTTCTACTGCAAATCTTTTCTCTGCTGCTTCGGACGTGGATTCGCAAGCTCGCTTCCTGGGAGTTCTTGTAGCCTCATCCTCTTCCAATCTGCCATCCTCTGCGATGTCCATGACTACCGTTTCATCCATCAGCTGATTTGTTTTAACTACAGTTGCTTCTGCTCTACCTGTCGTCTGGTGGGTGTTTATACCGGGAGTCGTTGTGGGTCGAGCGGCGAAGTACTACACGGCCCCTCGCCCGTCTCCGGTATCTGATGTTGCTGGTTGCTGCTGCTGCGTTTGTTGTTGATGTTGTTGTTGCTGCTGCTGTTGTTGCTGCTGTTGTTGTGCTGTTGTTGTTGCAGATGCTGTATGTACTGCTGTTGTATGTGCTGTTGCTGGGGTTGCTGTTGTTGCTCCTTCGCTATGGTGACTGGGGTATGTATTGGCTCCCCCATGCTGTTGGCTGCCTGAAACTGTGTTACTTCGTTGGTAGTAAGATTCACCGGTTGCGTTTGCAAGGTTACGTTACTGGAATATATTGTCTCTAAGGCTGTCTTAATTGTCTGCCCCGTGTCTAGCGGGACAGACATTTTCGGTTGCACCACTGATTTGTCTATTTGTTTTCTGTTAGGTTTCTCGTTAGATTCTAAAATATAACTGTTTCACTCCGGGATTCACACTCCTCGTAGACTCACTAAGTAAACAACTCGACTAGCAATCGCACTCGCGGGCCGCTGTTTGAGGAAGTTACTTCCTCGGCTGCTCGGGAGGAACTGAGGAAATGGGTTACAAAACTTTGGTCAGACCATTGCTCGAATATGGTAGTGTAGTATGGGACCCACATTTTGAGTATCAAATACAGGAGTTGGAGAAGGTGCAAAGAAGGGCTGCTAGATCTGTTTCTGGAAATTATCGCAGAATGCAATCAGTGATAGATATGATAAAGGAGCTGGAATGGGACTCATTGCAAGACAGGAGGAGGATGAGGAGGGTCATGGGAGTGTACAGGGCGTATACTGGCGATGAGGCATGGAAATATATTGCAGTAGGTATGAAAAGTAGTTCATGGAAGGGAAAAGATGACTATGACCACAAGCTGGCACTCGATTTCAGGCACAAGGGTGTGGGAAGATTTTCTTTTTTAGGTAAGGGTGTCAGGGATTGGAATGAGTTACCAAGGGGAATGATGAATAACTTACAGAAAACGTTAAAAGAATTTAAAGTTGAAATTTGTAGAGGGCAAATGTAGGTGGTTACAGGATAGGGGGAAGTTGGGTGTGTAGGGAAATTGCCACCAGAGCGTGTGCTTCATTGCAATTAATTAAATATGTAATCTCATCTTATTACCTTAACTCATCATCATCGTCATTAGTGTTCTGCCATAAGGCAGGGTTTCACATGGCTGCTCTCCATGCTCTCCTGTCTCTGAACTTCCCTTTTGTGTCCATTTAGTTTCAATTTCCTTTTATCTTATCTGTGATATTGTATCTTCTTCTTCCTTTTACTCTCCTCCTACAAACTAGTAGTCTTTCGAAGGCGCCTGTTAACAAGCACTCCCCTCTCAGCAAGTGTCCCTTCCAGTTCTTTATTTGTTTTATGTTTTGGAGTAGTTTCCTTCTTTCACCAATACTTTCCAGCATTTCAACATTATTAAAAATTTTCCATCCAGCCCTTCTCTCCATGTTTCCTCCACATCCATATCTTAAACGCTTCATCTTCTCGCCTCAGTGTCCACGTCTTTGCCCGATAAAGAGTCACACTCTATACAGAACATTTCCCAAGTCTTTTCTTGAGTGCTTTATCTAATTTCACAGTTAATAATCGCCTCTTCCTATTAAATGTTTCCTACGCTACAGCAATACACGTTTTTACCTCTTGGTGGCATCTCAGGTCCCCAGTGATTGTATTTCCAAGATATTTGAAGTCTTTAATTTGACTGATATCAGCTTGGTATATATCAGTTTTCTTCCTTTACCAATTTTTTGCTGCATTGATTTTCACCCCAAACTCTACACAAGCTTCAATTATATCCTTCAGCATTGTGTTTAGGGTTCATTCGATTTCTGCTAACAAACCATAGCATCAGCAAATCTTAGACACTCTATTCTCTTGCCACAATACGAACTCGACTTTTCCCATCTTTTTCCGTCAACTAATTCTTTTTAATGTATAAATGGGAGTAGAATTTTTCAGGTAGAAAAGCTTTCCTATATTGTGAATATTATCTTTGTTGTATTCAGACGCCTGGATATTGCCATTTTTATTGTTATAAATCTGATGTACTGTTTCAATTTTTAATACTTTGAAAAATTATGTTTTAGAGTTATTAAGTTTAGTATAAAATGGTATTGATTGAATTATCTATTTAAATCGTGATTTTAAAAAAAAATAATACTATGTGCAACTTACTTGAATGTATGGGCTTAAGTCAAGTGTCAGATAAATAAATAATGTAACTTGAAGCATTCATTATATTTTCATGTGTAAACTTCTTTGTACAAGTAGGCTGCTGAGGGTTAAATACTTCCATCCGAAAGATATTTCATGAACGAACTTCAAGTGATGTTCTCAGTTTTGATTATTTCTTACACAATCAAAGCAGTCAAATTTTTTCCATAACTAAAAAAGGACAACAATTGACAGGGGCATCGCATTTAACACTTTAGCTACAATTTGTACTAAAAAAATAGATTTTTAACGAATATCTTAAACTTACTTTTACTAACGAAATCTTGTAAAATGTAAAGAACGAAAGGAAAATCGAGCAATAGAAGAGCGAGGCAGCGAGTCTTTCCTGTGCGTATGGATTTTCATGAATCGTATTATTATAGAGATAGTGACTCACGAGGCAGAGCAGACGGAATGACGGGTGGTTTGAGTGGTTCCATAAAACTTGTGACGAACGTAAAATTTTGTATCGCGGTTCCTCGCCAATACAACCCAAGCGAGGGAAATGCCGCCAACGAGGTCAGTCGAAAGCAAACACCAAGACACCTAATAGGCAACTCGTATACGCCCACGACGCCAAGCGGATAACACACGGACAAAACAGTTCGATCCAATAAAGGAACTTCATAAAATAGCTTGTCCTTCGGAATTATGCTTGGCATTCAAAGGAAACCTGTTATTGAAATCTTTAAAATTAGCGGCGGTGTCAGGCACTGAAAATTTACTTTTATTCTTCCATCGTATGGTATGAAACATAGTCAAAATATGTAATGCTGACAATGGTTGATTTATGTTTAAATGCTTTATAACTTATACTAATTTTTCAACATACTTTAGTGTTGCTTACTGCCTTTTAGACGACCTATGTATGACGATCAGCTCGTATTCAGTACAGTAGTTTTATGTGTCTTCAGACACATCATGAAATAATAGTTCATAATGCGCACTGACAGGCAGCTGAAAGTGTTTGATGGTTTGAATTTCCGTTTGTACTTTCTTTTAACTGGTGGAATAGAATTATATTCAAGGGATTTTTTTTTTTTCCCCTAGGTTTCGTGTTGCGGCTGGGTGAGGTTTAACGACAAGGATTTGGGAGGAATTCCGCCATAATTTTTTGAAGAAATAATCCATTCGCTTGTAGTAACTTAGGGAAACCTGGAAACCAAAAATCATTATGGGTGGACAGTGATTGGAACCCGCTACCTATAGAAAACAAGACGCGAGCATTAACATTCAACTAGCTGAACTCGGTAGAAGCAGTCTAGACGAAATATTTTTGCTATACATAAACGACCTAAGTTTTTAAATCCTTCTTTCTACAATAAATATTTTATATCAGACTAGCTTCGAGCCCGTCAAAAATGACGGTTTGAATGCAATATCCTGGCAGTTCATTTTTTTCCCTAGTTGGTTAATTATATGGAATTTTTATTACATAATGCTAATGGCCTGGATTTTGTAATGTTCTATATATTTCATTTGCAGTTCACATAGCGATATAGTAGTAATTTCTACTGAATTATTGACGATGGAAGTATAGAACCAATAAAATTGAAAACAAATTAGGAATCCCACAAAAACTTTTGCTGTCAATGTAATATCAGTTTTATTCCTGGTCCAGGCACAATTCAGCACGATAAATATGAAACTTCTTTCCCCCGTAATAAATAATACTTCCAGTAACATGGCGCTTATGAAAACAGTTTAAATGGTTTGTAAAACTCATTTCAGAGCGAATTATGCTGTAACACACGGGTGGCCAACCGGTCGATCGCGGCTATTAGCCCAGTCGATCATTACAAGGTAGATCTCTTTTGTTTTCGGCACGCGATGGACAATATGCGGGAAGCTTGTGGGACGCTGTCAATCCGTCAGTTGACGACAGGGAGTTACGACGTCAACGTAAGAGGAGTAAATCACGATTAGACTCTCCATAGCGCCTCATACGCCATGGATAAGTGGTTGAAGAGAAACGCTGAAGGAACATCAAATGAAGAAAGAAATGCTTTTGAAGGTTAATCAAATCAAGTAAGATAATATTTTCGATAGTCTTACTGCAGCAAACGAATCCCTCAATAAAGATCACTCGCTTTCTTTGTGCCATCATTACGAAAATAAATTTAATTCACATTTAGTGGTAGGATATTTCTACTTTTATTATTATACGAATTATGTTAAAAAATATATATTTTTAAAGATCCTTGAAAATTGTGCTCCAAAGAAATAAAAAAATTATCCCTTTCACCAAGAATAGGAACAGGACTACTTCTTTACTAAGGTGAAAGAAAACTGTTGCTGCTTAATATGCAATACATCCGTGGCAATACCGAAAAAAGGAAATTTAGAGCGACATTTTAACACAATGCATAGTAAATGTCGGACAAACTTTCCAACTGACAGCGAAATAAGAAAGAATAAATTGCAAGCATTTAAATCGCTATTAACAGTCCAAGAAAACATGTTTTCTAAGCCTATTGAGTAAAGTAAGGCTGCAACTGAAGCTTCTTTGCAAGAATTGCACAAAAGTGCAAACTTTTTTCCGTTGGAGAATACATCAAGGAAATTTTCGAAGCAGAGTCAGATTCGCTGTTCCTGAATTTCAAAAATTTAAACTAAATTAAAGAAGCTATACATGGTTTACAGCTGTCTCGAAATACTGTGATGCGCCTCATGGATACGACGAGCGAAAACATATACGAACAACCACAGAGAGATATCGTCCGCTGTATTTTGTAACTGGTAGATCGCACAGGGTTTTGTCAGTAAACAGTAGATTTTGGGTCTACTAAAGTTGGCCACCCCTGCTGTAACAAAATGTGTCAGTTGCGATTCTGGTCAACTTAGCCCCAATCTACATTAACATTGCATTCGAAAATCATAGCTTTTATTACCCTCATATGAATAACGACAGGCAGCACCTATGGTGGTAGTCTGAATTTATTCTGGAAAAGATTGCATGAAAAAGCGAATATCGACGATTTTTAATTAAATCATCGTGATATGAGTACCATACTGTGGTTAGATTATCGGAGTATTTGACTATGATTTATTTAAATAAATACATTTTACTTTAATGACGGAAAGTATAATATCAAAAACGGATAACTGTCATTTATCTCGGTGATACATTTCATGATTCGTAAATATGGTGTAAACTTTTTTCGAGTTTTTAATTAACTTCATTGTTTATCATCTGCCAAAAACATTCTTAGGTTATGTTTTAACCTCGTTCTTATAACTGGTACAGATAAAATAACGTAAACATGGAATACTCTTCTCCTTGCATTAATTTTTGCATCTAGTTGTCATAAATAAACAAAAAGCAACATGTAAATTTAAACGAACGTACTAACTGTAACTTAGTAACAGAGCTTAGTAACGTATGATTGCCTCGCATTAATTTTCTATCTCTGCTCGCCGCTATTTGGCTGCAAGAATATCTTTGTTGAATTGCGAATTATAAATTGAAATCATTTTTAATTATATCTTTCGTGATATGATTACCTTATTCTGGTTAGATTATCAGAATATTTGGTTATATTTTATTTAAATAAATGTATTTTTATAATTTCGAAAACGAATAACTGTTATTTATTTGACTGATACATTGCGCGATTACGTACGTTTCTCTTAGTTTTTAATAAACTTCATTGTGTCTTATCGTCTGCCAAAAAAATTCTTAGGTTATGGTTTATCCTAGTTTTGATAACTGATACAGATAGCGTCAATATTGAATCCCCTTCTCCTTACATGAATTTCTGCGTCTAACTGATAAAATAGCGTAAATATTTAATCTTCTTCTCCTTATATAAATTTATGCGTCTAGCTGTAAATAAACGAAAAGCAAGATGGTGGTACGAATGTAATATGGTGGTGGATGATTGGCCGTTCTTTAGCCAATAGGTGAAGCAGCTATAGACGACGCACGCAGACGCCACGTTAGCGTTTTATATAATAGGATTGTACCTCTGAGATATGTATACTCTGCGAAACGAAGTTTTTCACTCTTTATCACTGCTTGCTATATCATTATAATTTTTCAAGCAGTTTGTTTACGAATCTGCATGAATCGTTGGGAGACAGCGTACACACTAAAGCCAATGATGTATACCGCACACTTTGAGAGTACAGGAATCGTACATGAAGATGTTCAATTCGATGGTTGTGCCTTAGGCTTAAAATGGAATTAATCTATATTTCGAGAAACTATCCTATCCTGAAATCATACACCCATCAAAACACGGCGTGCTCCATTCCTTCACGGATTCTGATCATAATCCAGCGTTGCCTCAGTAACTATTATCATTAAATTAAATTATGAATATACCATTCTGATTCTGATTAACTATTTACAAATTACTATACGAAACTCTGCTGTAGCCACAAGAATAGCGTGTGGAAAAATAAAATTAGGAATGTTTTATACGCCGAGGTGTATTCCTTATGCTAATTACAGTATATACCTTTCAAACCAATAATAACTTCTCTGACATTGAGTAACACACCCTCAAATTGTCTATATCTACTTACAATAAAATGTAAGAATTGTATGTCAGTCATAAGTGAATGAAACTAATACAAACATTTCTGGTACCTTCTTTTTGCAGGAAACGTATAACAATAAATTATTGACAATGAATCTCAGTCTGTTTGGGACTGCTTCGCTTGCGAATTTAATCATCTTTCACAGTTTATTTTGAGATTTCTACAAGTATACTACGTTATAATTTACCACAGATAATCAGTGGCAAGAAAATCGTTGTTTTACTTAAAAAGAGGAAAAAATACAAGCATAATGCCAGATTCTAAACGGAAGGTGTAGATAGATTTACGTCATTACCAGATAGAATATCGTTATCACATAAAACATTTACGATGAATATTCCATAGTTTATAGTTTTACTGTACATACCCAAACGTTAAGTGTTTATTCCAGGACGAATCAAGTATTCCGCTTACATAATCTATGTATTCGTCTATTTCAATCATTTATGATGCGGAATTTAAGAATATGAGCTAAGAGGCTCGTAACTTAAGCATATGAAGCTTAGTTGTCACTCCACCCTTGGTTGGTGGCAATTGTACTAAAAAATGGAGGGGTGTAGCCTACGACTATGCACATTTCCTAATATCCTGCCGAACACAGCAACAGTTATTGACCCTTATGGTATTGCTTAGCTGCGGACCAAACCTTTTTCATTCGTTCCGTTATACTTCTTAAATGTGATGCAATATAGATGTCTTAACTGTTGCTAGCAATGTCTGATTTCACTATTCTTTAATATCTATTGTTTGTTTATGGTCTCGTGATATTACAGTTATGAACTCTGTAGGATTGTGTAATCAACGACAAGGCTTTATTTATACTTTGCATTTCCTTGGTATCAGTTTGGTTTCGTTCTCGGAACAAACTATCCTGCACTCGTGAAATGGGGTTATGATTATCAGCAACCGACGAAACACTAGCACCACCTACTTGCTGATACCGTCGCTCTGCTAACAATAATTTCTTGTGGCCTTAAAGTACTAATGACAGTACTTCTTACTAGCTGCGAAATCCGCATTATCGTAGCCGCATTGTCCTCAAATCCTACCGAACGAAGGGACCTACAGTTTAACTTAGACCGAGCGTGGTGGGTAAGCTATGACCCTCTGGCCTCGCATTCGGGACGACGCGGGTTCGAATACTCGTCAGGCCATCTAGATTTCGGCTTAAGATAGTTTCCTTAAATCACTCCAGGCCAGGATTCCTTCCCGTTTCTTGTCCCCAGTCCTTTCCCGCCTCTAATGAACTCAATGTCAACAGCCGTAAAGCCAAAAAAAAAAACAACAACTTAGAATCAGAACCACAGAACGACTCATCGTACTGCACATTAACAGAGCAAAACTTTTCCAGGTATACAGGTCAGTTTCATAATCCGTAAAAATTATGACGATGAAAGTGATTCGAACGGGAAACCTTTGAACGTTAGTCAAAAGTCGTAATCAATTGAACCACCATAATAATAGGTCGTTAGAACACCTTTGTGCGGTAAATTATGGTTTAAAACTTGAATCAGATATATATGGACAAAGTTTGCTTCGGGACAGCAGCAGTTCATGGCCAAATACTTTCTCTTTCGTTGCAATCGCTCCTTTCCCACCTGTAATTACCTAACATCGATGAGCGTAAAACCCAAAAGGAAAAAAATGTTAGCTCTTCGTTATTTGACTTTGTGTGTTGTACACTACATTTCCGTGTCTCTCTTAAAACATGGCAACATTTTCTCTTCGTGAACAAACAACCTTATTTTACGTGGTATATACGTGAGGTAACGCTTGCACGCTATTGGAGCCGCATGGTATGAGAAGACGCTAAAAATACTTATCTCTTGTAACTAAAAACGCTTTTTAAGAACGAAGTTATTCACGGCGTTATATATAAATAAACTCTATTTGTGCTTCCGGCCACGTTAAGCTGTCGTACTTGTGGGACGTTTCGAAGGCGTCTGTCTCAGCCCTCATTTTGAGATAGACGCCTTCGAGACGTCCCACAAGTGTGAATCTTATCGTGACTGGAAGCACAAGTAGAGTTTATTTAATAACGCTTTTGTTTACTAACACATTGGTCACGATAACCGTGTCGCGTCATTTTAAAGTGAAATTTTTGGCATACCTTTGTCTTCTCCAATGCAACTTATTTTCTGTAATTAAAAATACAGCATTTTGTTTCTTGGATAAATATGTAGATTTATTCAGAACTGTTATGTAAGCATGTGCAACAAGTTGAATCTCTGTTGTCTTATGCTATATAACAATCCAAAGAAACCTCATAATCGAGTGCCCCACTAGTCAACTTTGGTCATTTAGATTATAAATCAAAATTCCGTCTGGAAACAACTGTTGATGTTACTGTTTTCTTTATTTCCATACGCGTTTCGCCCTTATGGTGTGGGGCATCGTCAGTGGCTGTGGATTTGTTTTTACATGTGATATGTTACATTTGACAGAGGAATTATAAATTATTATATACATATTTACATTGTACTTACAGCTAGGGTGATGGTATTTACATGGCGATCTGGAACAGCACTTTATGCATCTTACAGATCTTCTATTTCACAATTATAAAAACTGTTTTACACATATAATTTATTTCAGTCCATCACTGATTTTCGTACAAATGATAACTTTCCTTCTCCGTTCTGCTTGATATCAAAGGTTAGTTTATCGTAATGATTGCCATTGCCCTTCCACTTATTATTCCAAATTCTTCTTTTAATATGCATCCACGCCTCATCGACAGAGTATTCCTTACACCCACCTCTTCAATCGTGCAATGACATCTAGTCCAGCTAATTTTATTCGCTAATTTTCACGCAAAAAATCTGGTTTCTCTCCTTCTTCATCCTCCACATCTTCTATATGTGATCTGAATAATGTGGCTACTATATTGTCCTAACTTACCCACACAGTGGTGTGTTTAAGATTTACATTCGAAAACTTTTCACTTCCCTGGTGCATCGCTTCATCGCATTCTCCAATAGACGCAGGACTTCAAAAACTCTCCCTACCGCCTTCCCAATATCTTTTCCCAAACAGAATTTATTATCAAATTATATGGCAAAGTATTTGCCGTTTGTGCTTCTAATAACAATTTTCCTTCCTCATGATGATACGCTACTTTTATGTTTCTGTCGGTGTACCTAATAAACTGGTTATTCTTGGAATTTATCTTGTTTGCATGTCCTCCGACCCATCTATATATCATGCCCATATCCTTCTTCAGCAGTCCGCAATTATTTCATTCATGACATCTGTAAACAACGTAACTTCTGGTTGAAGTTTTCTTCACGCGCCAGAAGGAACGATATGGAATGGCTGTTTTCGTAATATGTCAGAGGAAACGGGTTACAACAAAATTATGCATGTGTTATTGGCCGGCAGACACCGCAGAATAGGTCAGCCACAGAGATAAAAGAGTTTCATTCGGCGCACAAACCGTCTCTCCGTGGAAACATTAACTAACCTTGAGAGTAGAAGATGCGTACAGGCAAAAATGAATCCAACCACGGAAGCTTTTTAATACACTCCACATACGCAACACAAATTTTGCCACGAAGTAGGAGAGTTTAAGACCATATAAAAACCAAAACCTGATCAGGAACTTGTTCCGAGGACCTATCGGCCAATCAAATGTTTGCTAAAAGTGTGGTATGAGAAAAATTAAAAAAAATTCTGAGTTTAATTAGCTACATCCGACTTAAATGGTTCGGCCATAGTCTTGACTGAGGGCATATCTTCTTACTACACTGCTCGACGAAATCAGCCGAAGTTAATGGTTTCTTGCAAAAGCGTGTACATATATTCTAACTGTATGCCAAAATATTTCAAAATTTTCAGCTTGTGAATTCCCTAAATTTGTAACTTACTTTTTAATCCACATGTATCAAAAAGATAGAAGAAATAAAGATATTGACGAAATCCAAAGGCAAGTACAATCTTCAGTCAGCAACAGTCTAAACACAAATCACGTTTGATAATAAGCAACCAAGCATGATGGGTGAGTGGTTAAAGCTCTGGTCTCGCATTCGGTAAGACGCCGGTTAGAATCACCGTCCGGGCATCCATATTTGGGTTTTCAAAAGTTTCCCCAAATCACTCCAGACGAATGCCGTGATGCTTCCTTCAAAATGTTACGGCCGAAATCCTTCCCGTTCCTTGTCCCTAGTCTTTCCCGCCTCTCACGACGTTGACGAGGCGTCAAGCCATAAGCCAAAAAAAAATAACAACCACAGTAATTGCAGTATCGATGCCTGTAACATTGTCACAAAACCACAATTATTATTATACTAAAGTCGTGACCGGTTTTTGAGTATCGACACGGATCTAGAATTGTTCCAGTTTTTAGGGTCAAAGATTATGGTCTGACTAAATTTTTTTTGAGCTGTGCTTCACCCTAAGCGTGAATAAAATCTCTTGAGCTTGAATAACTCAGAAGTATTAAACACGGACAGGGAAGAACGCGCTATCGTGTAATTGTTTCAAAGGTCATAGACTCAAATTTGCTTAAATATAAACTTGTATTTGACCTTTAATGTTCGCTCTGCAAAATTTAAAGAAAAAACGTTTCCTTCGAAAGCATCACGTTGTTTTTATTATTATTATTGAGACTGAGAAAACACTCTTAATGTAATCATTGGTCATAGTGTCTGTAAGGACCAGAGGACTTACTGCACATTCCATAGTATTAAACAGTTGAGCAACTCCGAAGAAATGAACTGCTAGAATACTCTATTCGGTATAATATTTAGTCTGATTTCCACTTTAGACAACCTAATAACTCACGTACAGCGAAGAAGACCATTAACGAAAGTCGTCAGTAAAATATGCAAAAAGCAAATAAATCGTAATTTATAAGCTTTGGTCAAGCAACAACATTAGCAGAAGTTTTAATTAAAATGAATTTAGTGTAGGCCGGAATGAAAATTGGCGTTCTTGGTTACAGCAGAGACCATGAGTAATTTAAATTTTTTATGTTGCTTTCATTAGCAACATATTACTAAAAAGTAGATCCCGGTTTTTCAGCCGTAAAGTTTATAGATATTTTTTAACTCTGAAATGCTAAGAAAAGCAAACATAATGAATGTACTATGGCAATTAATTTGGTGGCAGTTGCTTTACTATAAAATTGTGTACATAAACTCGAATTTATTCTAATTGTATCTCTGGCCACTGTTAATTTGCGAGCGAAGGCTGACACGTGACACTGTTTTCCAGCCAATAGCTATCGAGGTGAGTGAGTAAGCTTAGGAATTTATATAGTATATTTTGTTTTTGATTAATTATAGGTATTTTAAATAATTATATAAATGTCTGTAAAGTAATGTGTATTATTTTCAGGTTTCCACAGATAGTAGTTTGTATTTTAGTGGGCTGCATAGTTAGTTTATTCTTTTTAAAAACGTAGTATGTTTGGCCCGCAACAGCTGGGCTGGGAGTTGAGGCCTGGTTACACAGTGCGAGCTAGCATGCGAGCTGGCCTAGTCAGTTACTGCAGTGCAGCTACTGGCAGTGTGACCGCATCGTACGAGTTACTGTCACGTGCGAGTCGGTGGTAGCTCGCATCTGAGTTACTACAACATTTTTTAATATTACTCGCCTCTCGCCTCTCGCCTTCCCCCACCACGCCACAAGCAACAGTTAGCATGCGTCTCGGACGTCAACTTGCACGATTTTTGCGAAATGACAGTAGCTCGTAAGCCCGGGACCACGCCAGGCGCATTATTCGTTGCTGCAAGTGTTTTTATTTTTCCAGTAGATGGAATTCCGAACAAAATATAAAGTTTGTGGAGCTTTACAAGGACCAAGCCAACTTATGAAATTGTTTGGATCCTAATTATAAGAACAGATGTTTGCGTAAAGCCTCGCTTGAACACATTCGAGTGGAATTGGGTTTACAAGACACGAATGAAGTAACAAAAATGATAAAAAAAAAAGACTTACGTTCTACGTATAACCAGGAGTTATTGAAAATTGAGAAAAGTAAAAAAAGTGGATGTGGCACTGATGAGATCTATAAACCATCCATCAAATGGTTCGATGCTATGGATTACATTATGAAAATAATTAATCTAAAAGAAAAACAAACAACAATTAATCTAATAAGTATTTTATTATTATATAGTATTTCTTTTATAATCACACAATTATATTATTTTGCCAAGTAACCGCTCCTTCGGCACTGAAGTAATTTTTATATTTATCTCGCATTTTCTCTGCTATTGCTTTCGATCTGTTATAGATCCGCGAACACTGGATGCTTTGTAGTTCATGAATTTCTGACCTCCACTGCCGAAAATTGATTTGAAAGTTCATGATGTCTTCATAATCTGTCGTTCCTGGTGGCGCTTTGGTTCTTGATGCAGTGATACGTAACCAGTTGTGTAACGTACATGCACATAAGACGATCTTTATCGCAGTGTCCCATATCGTTCTGATTTTATTCTTTTTTTGTACAGCACTTTCAGCTCGCAGTATTTCACCGCAAAGTATTTCTGTAACCGCTTTAATTACGGTATGAACTATGATCAGTCGTGTATTTAGCGACAACATTGCACGAGACCTATGAATAGCTACTGAAAAGATACGAGTACACAGGTACAGTAGCTGTCTGCTTTCACGCCAGCAACTCGCACTTGTGTGACCGGGCGAGACGAGTCGAGCTACTGTCGTGCGAGTGCTCAGGAGTGGTAGCTGTCCACTGTCAGGTCCATGGAGGAAGGAATATATGGAGACGAAATAACGTTAAATCCGTGAAACCTCATGAAAAAACTGCTCTCCTACTGCGCATGCGCGGCGGCCACAGGGATCCCCCCAAAACATTGGGCTGTTTGCACTGTCAGCTGCTGAGAATATTTAATTTTCTAATATTCTAAAGTTTTTTATAATGCCAAATTGTGTTGCATATGGTTGCACAAACAGACAAGATAGGAAACAACCTGGAATAGCGTTTCATAAGTAAGTCACATTATAATTATTGTTCTTGAAGTATCTGATAGGTAACTGCAACATTAGGACCTATCGCTATAAATTTATTCATTGCTCTCAATAGGATCATATCGTTCTCAAATTTTTGTTGGTGTAGTGTAGACAATTAGCATATGTTACTACTTTGTACCTGAAAAGCTAGCTTTATTGTAAACAAGTGTTGAAAATTTAATTTATGCGACTCAAGTTTACATCGCGACACAGTGAATATGGTATTCTGCAGGCTTTACTTATGTTTCAGTTTACACTGAAAGTGTACTATGAAATTAATTGTTATAATTTGTGCTGTGTGAACTACTAAACATGATTAAATAAACGTTGTTGCCCGAAATGTAGTTCGCGATACATTTCATGTGTTTAGGTGTGTCTACATAGTTTGATTTTGTAGCGGCAATATTAATGGAAATGTTGGTAGGTTTAAATGCGGTGTGTACCAGAAGAGAAAAAACTATTTATTTATTATTAGTTGTTAGCTTCTGACTTAGAATGCATTGATTTTGATAGCAAAATTATATAGGCCACTAACAGCACAATATCTTCTAAGTAAGCTCAGAAACTATGAGGTCTTTTGAAGTGATCATTTTATAAAAAAGTTCTAAAAATTGACTTAGGCTATTTTTAAAATTTCAGATTTTGGTGACTTTTTTTATTCTGGTCCAGGCCGCGTTTCAACCTAACCACAAGGATTAGTAAAAAAATATAACACCCAATCTGCATGTGCAGCAAAATTATCTTTTGGTCCAGTCTGCATCATAACCGGTAGTTCTATCATTACCGTGGCGCCAAAATCTGATGATGAATTCTTATAGAACTCGACGAAACAAATCGAAAATAGAGAATAAAATTTTTTAATATCAAATGTGAGGAGGTTAGGGTGAGATCTGGCCTGGACCAGAAATATAAAATTCACCGAAACCATCATATCTACACTGTGGAAATGTAATATAGGTGTTTTATTTTCTTCGTAGTGATTGTTGTAAAGTTTCAACCTAACAACAATCACTAGGATGGCCTGAAATTAAAAAAAAAAGTCACCAAAATTACAATACCTATAACTGATTTTTAACATGCTATATCTCGAAAACCAAGCGAGATATCGAAAACATTTATTCTTTATTTTCGATTTTTATCGTCATGTTACATAAGAACCTGCCATCAAATTTGACTATGGGGACATGTTTCTTCTGAATTTCCAACCTGGAACTCCTCTTTTTAGACAGTATATCTCGAGAACTAAGCACGATATCAAAAAATTTTATTCTTCATTTGTGATGTGTCTCGTCGAGTTACATAATAATCCATCATCACATTGCGGTGCTACGGTTATCTTATGATTCCCTTGAGGTTTTTGTGCCTATTCCCCGTGTTTCTACGGCCAAGCAATATGGTGGCCTCCCCACTTCTCTACCCGGTTTCACCACAGTACGTGGTGAAGGTCTCTTGCGTCGTCTCCATATATTCCTTCCTCCATGGTCAGGTCAGTTTATAAAATGCGTTAGGAACTTGTCTGAACGATTGAGTAAAAAAGTATTTCACGAAATGGATTAATTAAATTTAAATGTTTTTTTTTAGACTTGATAACAGTGCCTTGTATGGTTATATTTCATTTACTATATTAAATTATCAAAGCTGACGGCTATCAGTATTGAGTGATGATAAGTGGGACAGAATCATCCAAATACACACCGTCACCACCAATAATTGTGACAGTATCAATATTCGACTTGGTTCTTCGAAGGTGGTCTTGGCAAATTATATTTGTAGTTTAGACATACTAATTACGTTGAATGCTTACATGTCATGAAAGCATTGAAATAATACTTCTCATCATGTTATAATTAGGTAACTTTATTCGCGGGAAAAATTCCAATTCTTTCTCAGCTAAGGCTCTGGGTAAACTCGTCGTCAATGCATCATTATTTATTTTTTTTATCATTCGAGAAAAAAAAAAAAAAAAATTGACAATTGTAGTGAAATTATACCCTTCGAATATAAGAGAATTTCTGAAATCCAGAAAAACCTGTAAGAGTAGCTATATACCAACTCAACTAACTCATAAACAAGAAGCTATTCATAATGTAATTATTACGTTTAACGAATCAAAAATTCCAGTTGCTCTTTAGTCAAGATTCAGAGATATAAGAAAGTGACTCTATCTGAATTTATGAAATTTTTGTCTTCTGGTGTTTATACACGCTATTTTATAGGCTTTTCAACTATTATGAAAAGAGATAGGAGCTGTGTCCTTAATAGCCTACATTCAAATAATATTTCAATTACATAATATCGAGTAAATCGGAACCTGGTAACAAAACTGTGAAGTATTTTACTCCGTGGGTGTTCCAATTTCGAACAGAATCGTTTGCCTTCATTGCCACGCCGCACTATCAATTTAAGAGGAAGAAAATGACACTTGGAACGAGTTGACGTAATAACGCACCGCACCAGATATTGCTATTGGAAGTATACTCCATGTCGTAGCCGACATTCCTTCGGAGAGGCAATCAATATTGGTGCTACAGTCAAACAAGAGGATGTCGCTCTGTATTGACAGAAATCAAATAGTTTCCGCTTTTCACACAAGAACAGAACACGGAATTTCTCGAGACTCGCGTAACACTATTTCATGCAGAACAGGTCGTCAAAGGGCCAGGCAATCAGATAACCAAATATTCTGAGACAATCAAAACTTCAGGGAATAAAGAAAGCTGTCCAATAGAAATTTTTACTATACCAAGTTTACCAATCTGCCAAATCATTTGATTTAACTTCCCCTTATCTGCGACGCAGCGATCTTGAATGTGTGATTTTAAATAGTTTACAAGAATCATTGAAATATCTTCCCTGATAAATATATACCTGAAATAATCTATTAAATATTATAGTTTTGAGAAATAATTCTCTATTCTGTTTAAGAATATAGAGACCGAGAGTGGTGGTGTAAGCAGTTATCGTTCTAGACCTCGCATTCGGGAGAACGGCAGGCGGTTCGAATCCCCTTCCGGGTATCCAGATTTGGGTTTACCATGGTTTCCCAAATCACTCCAGGCAAATGCCGGAATGCTTCCTTCAAAATGCCATGGCTGAATTCCTTCCCATTCCTTGCCCCCCCCCCATCATTTCCCGACTCTAAAGACCTTTGCTGTTAAGAGACGTTAAGCAGTTAAAAAAATATGTAGAAATTTATTCCGTCTGTCATATAAACAGGTTATTTAATTCTTAAGGATCCATTCGACGGCCAGTTTAGAACTGAAGAAATAAATGAATCCGACGTATATGCATGATGTTAATGTGAGACTCTGAAACTAAGTGCGTTGAAGCACAGTATAACGATTTAGGTATTATTGTAGCGCCATCACAATACATATACTGCGTATTTTAGAAGATAATCCCAATCATAGATCCTTTAATCTCTATGCCAACAGCCACAGCAGTAATTATAATTCCGAGACGGATAAAAGTTGAGCGTTCTGCTAGGTCAGTGAGACAAAGCCTGTTTTTAAAAGTTCATCGTTTAATTACTAATAAGGCACTTGTTTCCTTTTTTTGAGGCTCATTACCTGACCTTTGTCTCTGGTAAATCTTGCTTTGTGTATGTGAAATGCGCTGGAATCGCTCCAAGCTTCGGACTGCAGGTTAAACTTTAATTCCCGGAGGAAAGGAGCTGGCCATGTGACATGTGACAGTACTGTCTTTCTATTCCTCCTTCGGGAATACAACCAAACTACAGGTTGTGAATAAAGTAAACTTTTTAAGGATAAAAGTTTTTCGTGTTCTGTATTGTGGTGCGAAAATTTCCGTGTTGTGTAAACAATACCCTCACAACACAATAACAAAACACCAACAATTTTAACGAACGTCTAAAGTGTTTCTTATTTGAAAATCATTCATTTTGTACAATCATTTTTACTTTGGAATTTGGAAACCGAAAGAAGGAAAAGAAACCGAATTTACCACTTTTGTGCTGTGCAACATTCTAAAAGTGAATATTTAAAATATAGATATGTATACGTACCAGTTAAATACGTTTTTTGATTAACTTGTGTAGTTATCTTTTATAATATTTCAAAAATAACATTGGATCGATAAAAACATATTCATTCATATTTATTTTGGCCCACTTTACTGGGAGACGTATTAGTTTCAAACCACAGCTTTGCCGGATGCCAAACTCACGAATCCTGGCTTTCTGTAATCATGTATGTGAAATTGTTGTAAATTTTCACGTTAAAAATAAGGGTTCAAAAACAGGGAAATGTAACAAACAATAATAGGCACCTTACATGTTTTGATACGCTCATTTGCCTGCTTTGCCATAGATTGTCTTCATTGTGGACAGGAGTTTGACTCTCAACTGGCTCTTATACTGAACTCATCTCAACACCCATTACAGCCTACGTCCTCAATTATCTGCTTCATACATTATAATCCTTGCCTTTCCCTGCAACGTTTTCACTTGAGAGTTCCCCCCTACCAATAAGTTAACCAATCCCTCACGTTTTAAAATATGGTTCGCCATTCAGTCTTTCATTTTCGTAAGATTCTTCCACAACAAATTTTTATTGACCTTCATTTCGAAAATACGTACATTTCGTACTTATACGTCCACATTTCAAAGGTTACATTTTTCTATTTTTCTGGAACTCATAAAATGCAAGCCTAAATATAAAAAGTTTCAAAACAAAAAATCTGTTCCTTAGGTCAATGTTTGATATCAAAAGTTTTCTATTTTTCAAGAATGCTCTTTCTTGTAATGCTATTAGGCTTTTAACATCGTTCTGGCTTGGACTATCGGTAGCAATTTTAATTTTTAGAGTTTTATCTTCACTTTTTTTTAAACAAAAACCATACTTATGTATAGAGAAGAATGATCGGAACAGGGTTTGCTGTACATACTATTTGACCCAGCTGATGATTTAAATGACGGTAGTTTGGATTCATATATTTTTCTGATAAATGCATCTTCTGGCGCAAAAATTGATGATGATTTTAAAATTAAACTAAAAAGTTCATGGAGTTTTCCGTGTTTTTGACTAAAATACTTTTTCCAGACCGAAGTGTCATCAACCCGAGAATACACTCTCACTAAGTATCTTATCTTTTTTCACGGCAAAACGAAAATTAATGTTACACATTAAAACAGAAAATCGCAATAATTTAAATGATATTTCAGATGCACAACATAAAATAACCTCATTAATTATTCCACAACATCAGACAATACATCCCAATATCCCACCCAATACAACATCCCATTAAACGCTATGTTTCCTGCAGCAAATATGGAACTAGTCTGAGACCCATTAGCTGATGTTAAGAAAACAAATAACGCATTTAAACAATTTTCAACGTTACAAACCGAGCGTGGTGGGTGAACGGTTAGCATTCTGGCCTCGCATTCGGGAGGACACAGGTTCGAATCCCCGTCCGGGCATTCAGATTTGGGTTTTCCATGGTTTCCCCAAATCACTCCAGGCCAATGCCGGGATGCTTCCTTCAAAACCGCCATGGCCGAATTCCTTTCCCCTGTTCCTTCCCGCCTCTAATGACCTCGCTGTCAACAAGGCGTAAAGCCCGAGGAAAAAAAAAAAAAAAAAAACCTTACAAATTTTTTGGTCGTTGCAATTAATAAGCAACTTAAATGAATTAAAAGTCTTAGCTGATGCGAAATTTTCTATTAGACAGTTTTTAAAACCCCTAGAACTTTCCGAGGATCAAATTCTCTGCACACATTTTCAGCCACTCGCAGCATATAATCAGTTTCTCTTAATATTAATTTCATTAACGGCAAAAGGTTATTTTCGAATGAAAGAATTTTTACAGTTAAATATAACAAAATAAATGATTTTAGCAACATTTATTAAAATCACTAACATATATCACTTTAATTATGAGTGAAAGCAATATTTTAGTGCTTTTAATGTCCATTATGGATTATTTGTCTATGCCCAAGTTAGCAGACAACACCATCACATTAACGTTAATTTGCACAGATCAAAAATAAAATGAAATTATAATAAATTGCGAAACATATTTAAAGCATTTAAAATCATAGTTTACGTATGCAGTCTTTGAAATTCGGCTAGCTGAATAGAATTAATTAATGATTTGTTTCTACATGGTCGATGAGATATTATTAGATCCTTTTGTCGTTGACAGGATCATAACGATAGACATTTCGTGTGACGATTATTCCTGGATCAACTTAAAACTTCCTGCGTTTACACGCCTGCATTCCAGTTACCACTGGTCAATAATTTTTCGTTCACTCTCTACGATTAAAATAGAATTTTTTTAAAGTATTAATCAGTTCATGAAGATTTTTCCACGAAATGTCTGGTCACTTCGCTGACGGCATACAGAAACCTCAATCGCTCTTCTTCCCCCACCAAGAGTAGAATATTTCATCCAACCAATTGTGGCATATATTTCCAAAACATTCTCAATGGTTCCCCGTTTTTGAGAAGTTGAATTTCTAGACTAAATTATTCGTAACGCTGATCACAATATCCCGAACGGTCGGGGCGGTTTTTGACCTTAGAGACTCTGTCTTGGCAAGTAACCGAGATACGGCACCACTCCACTTCGAGCCTATTTATTGAAAATATACAACTTCTAAAAGGACTTGTGGCTTCCCCGTGCACACAGTCTATATCTGGCCTTCACATTTATTAACAGGGTGATATCTAGTAATCGTTCCAGAATATTATTCCAGCACGCAATTGAAATGAATATCTTTGCTGTAGTTATTTTTATTAAAATAACTAGCTGACCCGGTGAACTTCGTATCACCTACATCATATATGTATAAAGTATTGAGATGGCAACTCTATATTGTCATGGCAGCAACTGAAATTACCGATCAAAACTCTATATTGTCATGAATGTACAATAGTCAGGGCCAGTGCTAGGATTCTTGGGCCCCGAATAAGTGTTCTCGGTCCCCCCCCCCCCCAACCCCGATTTTTTTTTATTTTTTTTACTTTAAACTTGATTTTTGGGTACAGGCAGAAAATTTTAATCAAAAAAATCAAATAACACCTTTTTCTAAAGGTTTTTTTTTGTTTGGTTTCTATTTAGCTAGGTACCCTCGCCGGAGGGCCCCCTTTGGGGACCCGGGCCCGGGTACTTTTGCCCCGCTTACCCCTCCCTAACGCCGGACCTGACAATAGTGTCTCTTTTGTGCACGTCACGGTTTATGCAGTTGTTCTACAACAGATGTCAACAAATGAGGTGCCTACAATTTTTTTCGGTCTGTAATATAATATGCATTGCCCGTTTTGCAAAAAGTGGATCGAGCGGCAGAACAACCGAAGTTCATGTCCTAGTTGTTATAACATTTTGTTATGCTGTGACGAATGTAAAACAATTATTTTATTTCGGACGGATATGTTTTAGAAACAACACCACATACATTTCACATACACCCATACGCACACCCTCACACACATTCAGCATACTATAACCCACACTGTTTTAATTTCTTTTGGTTATTAAACGAAATTTGCTAACAAATTAAATGAATACAAAAATTTTATCTACACTATTTTGTATTTCTAAAATCTAAATACACGATAATCCGAATGTTGTGGATATATTTTAAAGCGCTTGCGTCAAAATGTGATCGCTGTGAACGGAGCGCATTACTGACCGACACTGAGGTACAGAATGCTGGTAATGTTCTAAAGAAGACTGAAGCTATTTACCGTTAAAAAAAAAAAAAAAAAAAAAAAAAAAAAAAAAAAAAAAACCAATATCGTCTCATAGATAGTGTTTTATTTCAAGATAGTCAATTGTTTAAGGCATGCGGCGTTTCCAGAGAACAGTTTGTATTGGAAAAGAGCAGCCGGCATTAGGTCAGTTATGAAGGTCACAGATATCTTAGTGGCATTCGGCTGGCCATATTGCGCGGAGAAAAGTCCAAAGATGGACGAAAATAGTGTTAGAATGTAGTCAAAAAGATCACCACAAACCGAGAGGCAGACAGACTGGTTAAAGACATTCGCAGGGCTTTAGGAATTAACTGGCAGAAGATCACCCAAGATCGCAATGCTTTGCCATTGCTAGACTTGAGTGCATACATAGATTAAATTAATAATTTTGAATGTTTGTATTTAAATTTTAATTACTGTTTCATTCAATTTCTATAATGGTCTTCGATACGCAATGTTTTTAGTGATTCCAGGTACACTGGTAAAAATTAAGGGGATGTAAAGGGCAAGAGGGGTTGTATTTTTGGAAACTATATTTTTCTGTATATTTTATATTATTTTATTTCATAGTATATTTTATAGTATACGTGTGCAAATTTCCATCAAAATCGGATAAAATCTGTGGGTTTGTCTAAATGAGGGGGATGTGAATGGGATGAGGGGTTGTATTTTCTGAAACCTTATATAGGCAATATTTTTCAATTTGTTTTGAAGTATACGTGTGCAAATTTTGGTGGAAATCGGACAAAATCTGTTGGGTTGTTTAAATTATGGGGTGCTATGGGGAAGAAGGGGTGGTTTTTTTGAAATTTTATTTCTTAGGAATCACCTCCGAAACGCTCTCGAAAGCTCACCAAAGTTTCACCGTAATCGGATGAACGGTTTAGGAACGCATAGAGAACAAACAAATTCACATTGATTTTTATGTATAAGATTAAATTGTAGTTTTCAGTATTTTCCTCGCAATTTTTCCATTTTTTCTCGCCGTGTAAACCTTCCCTGAACTTCTACAAATATTTCAAGATCAAAATTAGCCAAATCGGTCCAGCCATTCCCGAGTATTAGCGAGACAAACGAACAGCAATTCATTTTATATATATATATATTAGATTAGATATATTAGATTAGATTAAAATAATTATAATAACTATGGAGAAGCACTTACAATATTTATTGTTTCCGTATACGTTTTATTGAAATACTTATAACTAGTAAGTGTCAACCACCACAACATAAACAATACCCAGATTCAAACCTGTCACAAATGACGGGTTGAACGCAATATTCGAGCAATTCATTTCTTAGCATACGGAACTGTAATTATATAATTTTATAACATTGATTTTTTTATGTTCTACGTATTTCGTTTACAGTTTATATATAAATATATTTGTAACTTACAATGCATTAATGAAACCAATGAAATTCAAAATAAATTAGGAATCCCAAAACCTTTTGCTATACCACGAAATATCAGTTTTATTCCTAGCCCGGGTATAATTCGTTGCGATAAATATGATACTACTTCCTTCCACGTGAAGTAATAACTTCAGTAACATGGCGCTTATGAAAGCAGTTTTAATTGTTTATAAAACTGATTTCATAGTGAATTATTCTGTAACAAAATGGGTCAGTTACGATTCTGGTCAACTTAACCACAACCTCCACTAATATTGCCGTTCGCAAATCATAGCTTCTATTACCCTCATATGAATAAGTGACGGGTATCACCTATGGTGTTAGTAGGATGTAAGGAAACATGAATAACGATCATTTTCAATAATATTTTTCATGATATGAGTACCTTGCTCTCGTTATATTATCAGAGTATTTTTTAAAATAAATGCATTTAAAAAACTGGTAAATGTTATTTATTTGATTGATTCATTTCGCGATTACGTACGTTTAGTGTAAGCTCTCTCTTATTTTTTTTTTAAATAAATTTTATTGTTTCGTATCTTCTGTCAAAAAAACTCTTAGGTTATGTTGTAACTTGAGATGTGCATTATTTCAAATACAAATACAAAATACCTATTTACATTTTGTATTTTAAATACCCCTATATAAAAAATCATTTTGTATTTTATTTGAATTACTTTTTGAAACATATTTTTTATTTGAAAAAAATGCAAAATACTTTTCTTAGTTTTTTATTCATTTTTATTTCATATTGATCCTCATAATTGCTGATCTAGCAGTAAATTCAAACTAGTGACAACAATGCCAGAAAATTCAAATGAGAATTCGGTCTGCTGTGCAAGTAACAATGACATTGGCAATAATGAAACGTTTACAGCCTGTCCCCTTCGACTTGCCTGTTGTGATGTTTGGTTTGTCGTTTGTATGTCAGTTTTGTTCACTTGCTGGTTGAAAGTTATCAAAATGTAAGTAAAACGTAAAAAATAAGTTTTTATTTACTACTGTTCACCACACAAAACACATCGCACAATATACCAAACTAACTAATAATAATATTTTATAAATTTGACGAATCAGCAAGAATTTTCCTAACACAAACATTAATTTTACATTAGGAAACAAGTATTATATGTGATGTAAACTAACGTAGTCCATAACCATAAGCTGGCTGGATCCTCCCGTAGGAGGCATACTAAGCAATTGTGTCAGAGGTAGTATTGGTGTTGCCAGGTCCAGTTTGTTAAAAATCCGGAGGGAAGGCAAAAACAAAACAAAAATTGTGAATCATAATTACAAATCGGGACCGCAAAAAAAATTGGTTTTTATATACCTCACGTTTATTTTTATAATTTTGACAGGACGGGGGTAATTTCTATAGGTACCTTTCTGTCATATAAGAACTTTTCAGTTTTATTAATTTACATTATAATAAGTCCGGCTTGTTGAGTAGGATAAGTAACAAAATGTTATGGAGAAAGTTGTACTTTGTAGTTGAATTGTAAGTAATTTTATGCTATTAATAAGTATATAGTATTTATTTTTTAGTAACCTGTTTTGTGTTTGATTTTACTGCTTTTCATAGCTTTGTTTTTTATAAAGTGGTTATAAGATTCGCCACAAGACAAACTGAAGTTGGTTTTAATTTGTAACTCTGCTTTAATATGGTCGAGTGAAAATCGATTTCAAACCAAATTATAATAGCCTGGGAAATTTTACTTTCAGCTGCCGAGTTTTAAATTGGTATTTATGCCACAAAAGCATTTTTTTTTTCCAGATTCATTTTGAAACAAATTGTGCCATTTCTGTAACGGCGTTGTCTTTTTCTGCACTGTTTCCTTCACTACGTTTTTAATGTTACAAACATCCTCGCAAAGTTCATCCACTTCTCAAAACGGGTTAATTTTTAGTTTTTCTCTAATATCAACGATTGACCCATATGTAAAAGAGTCATCTTGCTAACAAAATGGCTTGAATAAGTCGAATTTGCTTTCTTTTCCTTTTTGATTCTGGCTTCACGCCTCGACGACGTCGAGTTCGTAAGAGGAAGGAAAGCACTGAGGGCAAGGAATGGGTAGGAATTTTGCTGTGGCCTTTTGCACGGACCATCCCGGCATCGGCTTTTAGTGATTTGGGGAAACAATATTGCTTTAATTGAACTAGTTACTTGACTTGGTTTCTACATCTCATAATTGAAAGCTTCTCCGCGACACGCACAACATTCTTTTTTATTTTTGAAACTGTTTCATCCGAATTTTTTAAATCAATCTTATATCTTTAAACGAACAATTCTTGTATACATATATTAGGGAGTTTTTTTAGCAAATAGTTGTATTAAAATCCATGATATAAATAACATACAGATTAAATGAACACTAAAAGTATTTTGAAAATACCTATTTTGTATTTAAATACCTACATCTTAAACTACTTTGAATTTTGTATTTCAAATACAAAAACAAGAAGGTATTTGTATTTTGTAATTAAATGCTTTTTAAAAACTGTTTTGTACATCTCTGGTTGTAGCCTAGTTCTTATAATTGTTACCGAGAATATGGCCTAAACGTCGAATGCCTTTCTCCTGTGATGGTAATCAATGTAACTAACACTTCTGGTATTATCAAGACTCACCGGAGATTACCGAGTCACTGAGGCATTTTATTAAAGAAGATACTAGCGGCGTTGCTGAAGGCAACTGAAACTTAACCACGTCGCTTCAAATATTACTTAGAAAGTTACTAATAAGAAAAGTTCACCTTGTGTTTCTTTTTAAAAAAATGTTGCTGCCTGATATAGTACACTAAACTGTAACTTTTCGTACTTCTTTTATCTATTTATGTGGCGAAATATCGCATATATTACTGGTTAAAAATGATAATTTAATTTTTTATGTAGTAAAATACAATCAGTTGCAACAAAACAAATGACAAATTCTTTCTCATCAGGAAGAACAAAACATAATTTCCTCCACTCGATTATTGGAATTCTAGAAACAGAACCATGTCCTTTGTCTTAAAAACTTCCGTCTGAGAATTATAAGTATTAAGGGCAAAACATATATATAATGATTCAGCCCGAATTAAAGTTTTTGTGTTTCTTTAAAAAAAAAAAAAAATCGGAGTAACTATTTCACAAATCGGTTCATAATACATGGTTCTCCCATTGCCAGGTACAATGGTTATTCAATAATATATGAAGAGTAGATTAATATTCAAAACTGAGATACTTCTATTTGTGTGGAATAAACCTTTTTTAGGAGGGATATAAAGCAACCACAATTATGGGAGATATTTTTACTTCATAGAGATAAGTTACTTTGTTACGTCAAAAAAAAAAAAAAAAAAATCTTCAGAAGTACTTAATTTTTTTATTTGGATTGAATGACAACATTAAGATTTTTTTAGATTTTTCAGTCATCATTTAGTTTTTCAGATGGAATGTTTGTAAGGATTGACATGGTTCAACCTCTGAAATGGGTTGAGAGAATTATATGTTTCATTCTTTCTCCCTGCAAAAAATTAGTAATTTGTATCACTGAAATTGTTTTCCTTTTCTATTTATCACCAACACATGTGTGGGAAACTGAGCGCTCTAGAAATTATATTTCTGCATATAAGTAAACAGTACGGCTACCTTAGATTTTAATCCATTACATCATATTAAAACGGGGAGAGCACAAGGATCTCTGCCGATTTTTGGATGTCTTCGTATGCCTCTACACAGTTTTTAATAATAATTAAGGCGCAACTGTAAACCATTTATAAAAGACTCCTTACTATGATCGTTGAACCTAACAGTAAGTATCACTGCATAAGAATCCCTAAGAAGCAGTAGGCTAAGATACTTGGATAATGTAATTAAGAAGGCGTAACCATATCTTCTGAAGAAATTTTGATGCTTCGGAAATTGTATAACCGCACCATAGAGAAAAGCCAGCAAAAAATATATCGTTCACTGAAGATAGCAGCAAACGTAGATATACAATTTTTTGAGATTCATGGAACACCTGCGACAGAAGAAGGATGAGACGATACGTGAAATTTCAGTATACATCATTTCTAAAAGGTGAATTTCTTCTACAAACTCTTTTTCTCTCTCTTCATACTTAACAAGTTAATGAGGTACGATTTTAAAGATTAATTTCTCTGCTGTGGATGAATTTTTAATTTTGAATTGCACGTTGTGTTGTTTGTGTATAATTCGAATATTTCATCTTAAAGTTTTGTAAAATTTCCAGTAATTATTATGTAAAAGCTGACACAATCTCAAAACAGTACTGTAGTAGAACGGCATGGCTAACAAATCAGAAAGTGCAATATGCAAGTTCTGATGGAGTAGTCGTGACGAAATTGTCGAATTTGTATCAAAATATAGGTAACGAACACTTTGTTTCCTTTAACTTGTTTATTTAATCATTTTGCAGTTAAATGTATTTACAGTATTGTGAGCATTATTAGTTCCCATATCTTTCATGTGTTCTCTAGATTGTGATGTAGGTTTTTTCAAGTTATTCTGGCCTGCAGATGTGACGCAAGTATTAAGGCTTATTCAGGGTTGTCAGAATGTATTGAATCTGGAATGAAATGTTTTCTTAAATTTTTCTGTCAATAGTAATTACAAGCGATTCGTGATACATACAAATCAGAAGCCGATAGCGAAGTGATGTGTTAGATCTTTGTTCACTGCGGCGCTGTTGTTTGGCGAGAATACCGGCCGTTGTCCGCTGGTGTCGCCCTCGGCGGTCTCCGATGTTTTGCCTTTAATTAGCCTGCTTTTAGCGACAGTTAACGCTTCTCGTATTTCAACACCAACAGAGAAACCAAATTAAAAGGTCCTTTTTGTTTCGCAAGCCAAGAGCGAACGAGCAATTAGGTCAATCGGCATTAAAACCAGATTTCTCCCATTAAACTTTGTCTATGATGCCGTACTCGATTTCGGGTGTAGAGAACTTTCTAGGGAAGATGAACTGTTGTGGATTTAGATTACCTTTTCCAGTGTATGTGTTACTGTGGGTGAGTGTGTATAGTATTGTGTGTTGTGAGTGTTGTATGGTGTAAGAAATGAAGGGGGGGGTGGGTGGAACCCGGCGCCAGTCAAATCAGGCCTATTCTTCCGAAAGACACCGAAGATACCGCCAGGTTTGATATCCACATCCAACAGACGAATCACCATCAAAAGTGCTCTATGCCCTCACTCCTTAGAGAGGTTTTGGATTTAACCCAGAACTCTGGTGTGATTAGGAATTGTGCATCACCACTTCTCCTACCCAGTCAGCCAAGTAAAAATTTCTTTCAACACCAGGCCTCTAACAAATAAAGCCAACGGGGTAGGCAATATTTTTTTATATTGGTAAATTATCTTTATTCTGCTGCTGAAAACGATGCAACAAATCTAGTTCGCTTCATCATTAGTTTAATCTTGATGACTGGAGGGGCGAGGAGGAGATTTACCTCTCATCAAAGTCATTATATCTAGGAAATGGTTATGGGCGAGGTTCTATCATGGTAATTTGAAGGAACTATCTGTGAAATCGCCTGGAATGATATCGAGAAACTATGGAATACAGAAATCTGGATGGTCAGAACGCGGATCGAACCCGTGGTTTCCCTAATTCCAGCCTTGATCTCTCACCCATCAGACTTGGAACTTGTATTATGAATTAGTACCTTGAAAATAATTAAACTGATGGAGAATAGCATACTGTTTTAGTTACTGCATAACATGACAACTCAACGACTCTGGCGAAATTAGACCACAAAAAAAAAAAAGTATTCTTAGCCCTTGGACAATTTGTAGGCCAGGTATCCAACCTGTAGAAGAAACATGCTGTATAAAATATATTAACAGCGCATTCCAGGTGAGAGTGAGGAGGACTTCCAAATCATCAAATACTACTAGTCACTCCATGTATTTATTTTCAACATTTTTCATTCCATGATACAGTTTACGTGTTCCAGAACCGAACGAAACAAAGGAAAAATAAAATCTGGAGAAAAAATTCAGAGCTGCAAATAAATCTTGCAACAATACATCATTTCAACACAGTCGTCGCAACAGAACTGTGGGTATTGAAAAAAGCCGTGCGGTGACTGCCGAGCATATTTTCAGGAGCGTCGGAGATTTACGCGGTGTCGGGGGGCCATAGTCCGAGGGAAAGGTGGGATCGAGGATGCGGCACGTTTTTGTGTCTGATTTACGGTCGGTTTAGAGCGGCGGTGCCGGTTGACGCCAATTATGTGGGGTGGTCCGGCGTGGGTGGGCGCAGTGCGCATGCGCGGCTGTGCGGGCGGCCCGCTCGAAACTACTTAACAGGGCCGCAGGGAGGCGCGGCCGCACTCTGTCGCCACCACCGAGCCGCCAAGGACCTCCCACTCCGACGACGGTGAGTACCACCCTCCACGCACCCAAAACTACCTGTTACCCGCGAATTCGTACGCGTCGATTCAGAATTTTATTGCTAGAGTTGGATATAGAAATGCGCAAGTTACGTGAAAGGGGTTCCAAAAATCACGGAGTGGGGATTATATGACTGGGAAGCCATGATCATACCATTCTACAATTGAACCTCTCTCATGAAGAGAACCTGTTTGCAATTCGTTTCAAAATAGCAACAAATTAAGGGGTGGGGGATTAATGTGGGAGACTACCAACCAAAATTCCTCGGACCAATTTTTATTTGTGGTTTAAACTTATAACAATTTTTGGCCACTTCTTATGTCAATACCGTTTTTGATTTTGCTATCTTTCACTACGATATATATTGCCTATGGGAGTTGAGCTAGCTAGGTATAATAATTATACCCATGGGAAAAACACGTCTTTTCTAACTGTACCCTTGCTACTTCCAGTGTCTCCCCACTTTATTGATAGTCATCGCAAAGGCTAATTTAGGTGGAAACTATAGTCTTTTAATCTACTGAATGCGAGAGAAATAAAGTCTGAATAACCGATATAGCATTACAGAAACTTATCCATCTGTCTGTCACTGTTTGGTTAGTTTTCAAAATTTCATGACAAAATTTGTTATTTACTCCGAAAATATATCATGTGTCTTTCCTAATGATGAGTAGAATTTCTTTGTCAAATTTCATTACTATCATTATACCCGTTTAGTCGTAGAATCGCAACAAACAGAGAGATATAATTACTTTCACCTTTATATTAGTTTCGATTTTTTGTGTACATTTGAGGTAGGAAAAAAATGAATCTCACCGAAAGAAGGATAAAATACTCGCAAATTAATTATGCGTAGGATTCGTCGTTAGCATGTTTTCAGAAAACACCTACATCATGTTTCCACTTATTGTTAACTCTTTTATACTCTCCCTATCACCCCGTTCTAGTGAAACCTCTTACAAGCCTGATTCTGTCATTCCCGGTAACAATTAAAATGAACTCTTCCCTCGCGTGTCTATTACATTTGCTTTATTGAAATGTTCCAGGCATACTTTTGTCCTGTTACTACAGAAGTGGCAAATCAAGTTCGCAGTGTTCCGCCAGGCAAATGTTTTCTTCTCGTCTTCCTAACCGGTCCCTCCGCATACCCAAATTCAGTTTCACTTCAAAAGTGTCGGAAAGATGTGATATATCCTGTATAACTTTAGTTATTCGTCAAATCTTCAATTCAACAAAGTTCCTTATTACTAAATCGAAGGACTGACCCAAAAATTTACTTTTTATTTTACATAATTGGCACAAATCACTGGTACTGAAGTACGTATCTGAGATCTTCGAAGACCCACAGTCTTTGAATAATGATCAAAAACTCGTCCAACTTTAGCTCATAGTTTTGTTTCGTAAAATTTTACGATTTTCTGTATATTAACCATTACAGCCACCACATACATTATTACTTATTGCTTAATTCCTAGGGAAAACTTCCAGCACGTGAAACAAATACGCGTCATAATGCTTAAATAGTTGCAGAAAACTACCCATCCAGCAGAATTCTAAGAGTTTGTTTGCGGCGTGTATTGTTGTCGATGGAAGAATTTCGAAATTAAGTTTAGTGTGATTTTTTTCAATGCTTTCTATACGTTATTAATCCTGAAGTATGTAGGATCGTGTTTTCGTTCGTGGAAATTGCTATGGAAGTTTATTGTCACCATTTTTTTGGACAAGCGATAAAGCTTTTTGCTGAAATGCTCTGGTATGTTCCACGTTTGTGCGAAGGCTTGCGGTACAGCCTATTTCCTCGCTACACAAATACTAGAATATGTGTCGTATTCGTAATAAGCCACTGAGAATCCGCACATTCTTAAATAAAAATTTCTTGCCGTTGTGGTATTTTATTTCAACGCTACCATAAATTCGCCGGTTTATTATACAATCTAACCGGCATTAAAGTGTACTAGACGTGAGCTGTCGAAACAAAATTCTATACGAGTGGGAATAATAAAATTGATAAATTTTTCGCAAAACTATGTATATTGTTGAAGAGATCACGTTGTTCTTTCTTTACAAATAACTTAGACACATTCCCCAAGATAATTATATTAGGAAAAGCCTATGTAATTCGTTTTACTAGAAAAAGGTCGGAAATAATTTTAGCTCAATTTATTTAAAAATCGAGTAATTAAAATAATAACCTATAGTCGCTTGACTCTTATTTTAGGACAGTGGAATGTATTTGTAGCTTTAACACTTCTCCCATGAATTGTATGTTTTTTTTTTTTTTTTTTTTTTTTTTTTTTCATAAGTACTTATAGTTGAGGGTTGCTTTGGTATCTATGTAGCGTATGATTCAGTACCTTGGAGTTGCAAGCTGATGGTTCTTCTACGATAAAGGTTTGAGATGTCACACTGCAGGACCGTTTCTCACGTTTGTTCTATGACTGGGTTTCATGTTTTCGTGGATATTGTGACTATAAAATAAATTGCAGTTACCTTGATGCCGTTCCTATAAACGTTCAGCTAAACTATCAGACCTTCACGATCATTGTACTCCAAAGTAGTACTTGAGTAAAAGGTTTTGTAATATAATATGCCAAGAGAATTTTTTTTTCTGACTGTAAGTTGCGGTGCGAGCGAACATAATTAAAAACCTCACTTTTTGCTTGAGTATGGAGACTATAGTAATAGCTAAAGAGTAACAATTAGCGTGTTTACTTTCTGGTATCCATTACACTCTTCACGGTTATAAATTTTTGTGTGTGTAAATTCCTCGTCGTTTCTCTAATAAAATATTTGAACAATCATATTTTCATTCTTTTCCATTTTTCTGTAGTTGTTTCTAGGTGGTTTTGTTTCGGCTTTCTTTTTTTCTTTTTTGGCAGCTTGTAACCAAACAAAACGGTGAGTGTCAAAGGGAACTTTACACCAAAATTAGTCTCTTGTCTGTGCATTTCAAATCACAACGGCACGAGGAAAAAACCAATTTATATAGGCATTAGTATAGCAACATATTTCCGTGATCTTTTCTATACTATCACTGCGATCCTATTACGTTAGTAAGAGAAGCATTTTACTGTTTCCGCAAAAGACAGAATTTGTTCGCACATTATTCAGTAAATTTACTAGCAAAACTACGTCGACTGTGTACCAAAGAATTCTATCCCAATTATTGTACGAAGTCTGAAACCTTTCGTAAGGGATGCGGCAAGCGGACACGCATCCCGTGGCCCTTCATTGAACATCCCGATACCATTATTCAGTTCCTCGCAATGCGTATTCCATACAGCACAATATTTCACACGAGGACATACAAAGGTTTTTATACGCTACTTCTTTACAGACCTGTTACAATCCTTAAAATTCCACCTACAAACAGCAGTATAAAATTAGCTTTTTAATTGATGTTATGTGGTGATTCTATTGATATTTCTTTTTTACTTTTACACCTAGTTACTTCGAGGAAATTACTGGAAGTAACAACAGTTGGTAATAACAGGAATTAAGGAATGTGTAGGAAAGTTAAATACAATACCATCACATAGTCTGAAAGGAAATTATAGATTCTTAATTCTGTTTTCTAACAACTGCTGCAAATCTTGTGTCGGGAAAATCATTTGTTGCCGCTTGTATAATTGCATACAGTTTCATGACTGCATGTTTCCTCCAAATCTATCGATGTGAAAAACGATAAAGTTGGTAGTTAATTTCAGTTTCCTACTTATTTATAAGGTTTCTGAAATTTAAATAAATAAATTTTTTAATTCAATTTTATGCCGACGTTAATTGGCGCCAAGATGTATTAAAAAAATTTCGTCACGTCCATGTTTCTTGTACAATACCTGTAAACACAGCAATAGTTACTGAATTAAAGTAACTATCTATGTTAACAATATCAGCTTGGAGCTTAAAAATTTAATTAAATCCAGTGAGTAAAATAGTTTTTTGAAGATAAAAATGCATCTTTGTTATACCATACTTAGAATCTCTATAAGTTAAACAACAAAATGAGGAAATGTAGGAGATTTTTCGGTGGTATAATTTATGAAAGTGATTCTCTTGTCTGGAATGGTATTGGTGGTAAAATAAGTCAGTGAAAGCCAGTTTTCAAAGAAAAGACAGTAGTCCTCATACTTAACTCATTGTCTAAATCTTAAATGAAAGTTAATTTACTTCATAGGTAATAATATTATCCACATAGTCGCAGCTGTTTTATCCTTTTTAAGGATATTTTTGAGAATATATTTCAGAGAAATTATGCAGCACAATGGAAGAAATAATTACCGTGCTATCCAGATGGTGGCTTTTTCGTGGAATTTATCTGCTTAGGATATGAACGAATTAACTTCAAAACAGTTCTCTCATTCAATAACGTACTTTTATCTCGGATTATTTGATTTTAATAAAATGTTACTGTTAAAAGGCTAGTTTACATTTGGTTTGTGGGTATAAAATAAATAAACTACGTAGGCATTGTTGTGCGGGAGACCCCGAAGTGTAGTTCGGTCGCCAAGAGACAGAGTCGATTTGCCGCGCATTCTGCATCTGACGTGGCTGGGTCCGCAGTTTATAACCACGGACGGTCCTGTTTTACGCAAAGCAAAGCCAGTAAAAGTTCTTTGCTCCATCGGGATTTCAACAAGAAACCTTGAGTTTTGCGGGCTAACGCCTTAATCACCGAGCTACCAGACCTGTCTTTGTAAGAATATGACTCCGATCATAGTTTCTCTAACATCAAAGAATGTACGCAATACCGGCTTTAAAACCCATTGCAAGAATGAATTAATTGGGTCGGTACCGCACCGGTAACATTTCTAACTTCAAGTTACTACTGTGGTGCTTTCCATTTAAAGGTCTCCCAATACTACTAGTTGGCCGTGGTATTGTGCTGTTGATAGCTGTTGTACAGTTTAAGATAATGCATTTGAAATATCTCTGTAGCCATTTCCTTGTAACCAAGCTCGCGTGTATTCCCACACGTAGTTTTCTTCATATTTTTTTTGAAATCGTAAGTGCGATGTACTATGGAAGAGAAATAAAATGGCGGTTCCATGTGATATTAATGAATTCCTTAATCGCGTGTTGGTTAGCAAATACAATAGCTCAATATCAGTTGTCTTAGCTGTCCCTTCTTCGTGGCCAGAAGTGGAATGGAAGGTTGCGAAGTTTTTCCATGCTACGAAATTACATAAATAGAAGATATTCGTATCACGACTTTGCTTTGCAGAGTAAGAGCTACAGTGGATTACAGAAATAACAGAAACATTTAGATACAGTGTCTAGTATTTCTGATCGTATCTTTAATGCGTCTATGAGCGAGACGTGGCTTGTTCATGGCATTTGGCTACATGTCTACTCCAGTATTGTGATTCTATAAACGTTAAGACTCAATTTTCGTTGCATATTTTTTCGGTTGAGTACACATAACAAAGGATTGGCCCAGCAGTTAATTAAAACCTCCCACGCCCAAGGCCGAATTCGAACCAAGGACCCAGCGCGTTAGTACCTACCCACGCATTAGTCAGTAACTTTGTTCCAAATCTAAAGGTTTTAAACCGAACTTCATGGTTTATGAAAGTGGAGGTATTCAGACAGGAGTACGGAAGTCAGTAGCAAAATTCGCGGTCAGCTTTTGAACTTTCACTCGTTATCAAATTTTCGTTCGCTACATTGAGAAGCGTTTCCTTCTCGCATACGCCACTTAAAGTAGGATCTTTCATCACTCTACACGTTGCTTTTTCAGATTCGAGCTATGCTCCAGAAAATACTGTTTCCATTCACCTGAATTGGCCGAACTTGTTAGTATATATTGCTCTAAGCCAGAAGGCTGTTCCCTGTGGCTACAGCCGCAGTCACTCTGTCTCGGCAAGAAGAAAGGCGCACTGCTGAGTGGCTACTGCTGGCGACGCTTATCTCAGAGCGCAGCCGAATTTCTCGCTGACTGCCCGTCACTCAAGCAGCAAGCAGGCTCTCTGGCGACTGGTGTCTAAACTATCTCAAGAGCACCACTTATTGAGTGACAACATCAATAACTACTCCGCCAAGACGCGGACACTTTCCATATTGAATCGCAACAGCCATGCAGACTGTTTGTCAAAAGGAGGGAATTAACTTACAGAGAGGTTACAGCCGGTTACAAAGTCCCGGGCTAAAAAGGCTTCCTTACTGGCAACGGTATACTATCCTGCCTCAGAGGCAACGCTTAACAACTTGGAAGAGCAAACACATTTTTAAAAAATTGCTTTCGGCTTTTATCGGCATTTAGTTAGCTTTACAACGCTTACTAATGAGTCTACTAGAATACAGTGATTCCTAAAATCAGTATCATTTTTACCACTCAACCTATATTATTTCTGAAGTATTTAGGCTCACCATAGACAGCACATGACGAACAATATTTAATTAAAACCAGTCATGGCTTACGCTGGAATCGAATCTCCAACCCTAGCACCGCCAAACCAACAGGCTAACCCCTACGCTGCTAGACTGTACAGCCAAGCACATTCTCTCAGACAAAAGGCTGGCCCAAGGCTTCCTACGAAGCAACGCTCAAGTGCTCCGAACCAGCTCGAGCAACAGCGGTAATGGATTCCTCTTCGGCAACTGGCATGCATAACATTTAATGCACTTAAGGGTTGGGGGCTAAAGAGATTTTACATATTTTAATTCGGGATTTACTCCTCGTGAAGTCGAGATCATTAGAGGTTTGAGAGGATTGAGGGCAAAGAACCGAAAGGAATGCGGGCATGTATTTTTAAGGAACCATCCCGCCATTCGCCTGGAGTGATTTTGGATAACCCTGCGAAACCGAAATCTGGATGGTTGAAAGGGGATTTGAATCCACGTCCTCGAGAACGTCAGACCTGAGCGTTACTGCTCATCCAACAGTCTCCATATCAAAATGTAGGGTTTCTAAATATTTTGCAATGCTTTGTTATTAGAGAAAGGTGTAAACGGAGAATAATTATTCCAGGTAATGTTGTAATACAAACACTTTTTTTTTTTACATTTTTACTTATGACTCTATCGAATTATTATATCTTTGGTGCATCTTATATTCACTAACCTTATCTTTTTTTAACGTTGAAACTAACATTAGTCACCCGTAGAAGTAATTTTAAACAGTTGCATATAAATATTGGCGACTGTCAGTGAGATAGAACGTCCCTGTATTCAAGTAAAGTTCCTAACAGACCGGAAGAAAGTAACTTTATAGCCTGCCAATCAACAACACTCATTCCTAGGCTGAAGATAGCGGCGGATATTATGATCGCTGAAAAGTTGCGCTAGAACACCGTGTTTACGCGATTAGTAACCAGAGAACAATATCTACATCTACATATATACTCTGCAATTCACAAAATAGTGGGTAGCAGAGGGTGCTCAGCACCAAAGCTAATCTCTTTGTTGTGCATTCCAATCCCTAATGGTACGAGGGAAAAATGAATTCATATAAGAATCAGTGCGGCACCTTATTTCTCTAATTTTATCTTTCCTGTCATTTCGACTCAAATAGGTTGGTGGACGAAGTATTTCGCTATACTCGTAAGTGAAAGTGGGAGTACGCATGTTTACCAATAAGCTTTAAACGAAACGTGCGTCTTCTATCTACCAGAGACTCCCAGCCTAGTCTACTAATCATTTCTGTGACACTTTCATAAGGACTGTAGAAAGAGGTCATGAATCGAGCGGCTCTTCTCTGTACTTTCTCTATAGTCTCAATCAGCACCTTACGAAACAGATCCCAGATGGCACAATAGTAGTTCAAATCTGGACGCACAGATGATTTGTACACTATCTCCTGTGTTTGTTCATTACAGTTTTTCAAGACTTCGACCTAGGAATCGCAGCCTAGAATTAGCTCTACCTACTAACGAATTAATGTGTAAGTACCCATTTCATGTTCCTTTGTACTGTTACTACCAAATATTTAATAGAATCGACCATATCAATAACTGAACTGTTTACCTCGTACTTCTGAAACAATCGGATTCTTTTTGATTAGTTATTCTCAATTGTCTTGCACTTTTTACAATTGTTGCCACTCAGCGCACCATGCCAAAATAACATCCAGATCACGCTGAATTTCTAAGGAATAAGCCAAATTCCTTACTTCCCTATAAATAACTGCATCATCAGCAAACAATCTAAAAATGCTTTTCACTTTGTCTCCTAAATCGTTTATAAAAATTATGAAAAGAAGTGGTCCTATTACACTTCCTTGAGCTACACCCTATGTAACATCTAGATTGAAGAACTTTCTCCTTCAATGACGACATACTGCGACCGACCAGTTAGAAAATCCTTTATCCATTCACAAAGCTGATCCGATATACCTTACGCACGAAGCTTCGTTAAAAGGCGGTTGTGTGGCACAGAGTCAAATGCTTTCTGAAAATCTAAAAAAATTACATCTACTTGTGAACCTGCATCAATAACTTTCATTACGTACCAGTATTGAATTCAATATAGGTCTATTAATACACAACGCCGAGAAAGACTACGTTGTTTCAGAAGTAAACTGTATGCTGGAAATACTGCGAAACAAAAAAATTCCATCAGTTTTTTAACTAATGATACAGTTTGCTTATTTACATAGACTTGTATAGCATGACGGACAATATAGAATATTGGATTTCACCCCCGCAATTTCGCAAAGGAATTCCAACTGCCGTCAACTCATGCGAGATAAGAGAATGTTTTTGCTCGCTGATCTTCGTCCGTTAAAGACGGAGGCTGTCAGCTTTGTGAAACCTTTCATAACAGCAATATTAACAATAAAGTTTTTTCATAATGACGAGGACTCAACCCTTGTACAGATAATTAAAAACGGTCCTCAGGTAGCACTGAAAGAGCAGCGCTTATGAATTCAAAATGGAACTTCTTTAAATATTTATGTTGACACTAACAAGGCCTCTGGCTTTTATTAATTGACTGTTGCAGAGTGTCTCGTTATGGAGTTTAAGAAGCAAATACCTTAAAAAAGATATGCTAATTGAAAGGCAGAGAAAGAATTAGTCAGTCAGTTGTTGCGCTGTCACTAGCTTCTAATATCGTCAAAAATGAAGAATGGAACGTAGTGTTCTTGCTGGAAATTAATTTATTCGTATTTGCTTGACTAAATAGAATTTAATTATTGATAAATTATGAACTGCTTACATGTGGATGAAGTAATGTCATCAGTATCACGGCGACAGTGAAAGCAAAGTAAATTAAAAATAAAGCTTAATAGCTTATGTTGTACAGTGTAATATTGGTTGATCCTGAACCAGGGGGCCAAGATCGCGAAAAACGTGCACGCACTTATATTCTTATCAAAGTAAGATGGCGCTCATGAAAGCAACTTAAATTATTTATTTAAAAAACTAAAATAACTAATGCCCTCTTCTGTAACGACGATTGTTAATAGTGTTGCACGAAAATGCAAGTTTTTGTCGCACCCGCATTAATACATTCACAGTAGCGTGATATAAACTTGGTTCCATATATCTGACTCCACTATAACAGCAACCAGAGAATACACATATCAACGAATAAAACGCAACTACTAGTTATAAACGAAATACGCTTCTTTTATTTCGGTATTCTGGGATTTTAATTTCTTTGCATTTGCTTAGTTAAATAGAATCGTTACCAAACAACTCTTAATACCACGATTTTGTATTTTTTATGTACATATATATACATCTCTACATCGATCAAATATAAATAAAAAATAATTAATATGTGGATTTAAATGAAATATCACCCTTTTTCTAATGTTTGCTTTACAAGTTAAAACATATTGAACAATGACAGAAGTACAATAGACTGCTATAATACCAAAATCTTTGTATAAAAAGTGAATATAAATCTGGCCGTTACCAGTTCACCAGGCCTGGCGCCTGACGCCAGTCTCACGTGCACGATGACCAAAGTAGCCTTCTATTGGTATTGGTGATGACATGCCGAGAGGAAAGCACAAGAAATCACTGCGACTAATGATCACTCCGAAACCCAGCATCTTCCATTAGTTGTTTCTTGATGTATTCCAAGTTAACTGTCATTTAAAATATGATAATTTTTTTGCAAAATCTGGCATTTAACACGCCATGCAGAAGATAAATTTCTCCGTTATAGACCAGTGTAACAGGCACAACAATTTCTGAAGATTAACATGGAGGCCACAGGCAAACGCTGTGAGGTTTTATTCGATTTCACTTCTCAAATCGTAGGATCGGCTAGCTTTGAGTTTTTTCCTCTACGCTGACATGATCGTATTTGGATTTTTTTTTCCTCGGGCTTTACGCCTCGTCGACAGCGAGGTCATTAGAGGCGGGAAGGGACAGGGGCAGGGAACGGGAAGGAATTCGGCCATGGCCTTTTTGAAGGCAGCATCCCGGCATTCGCCTGGAGTGATTTGGGAAAACCATGGAAAACCCAAATCTGGATGCCCGGAAGGGGATTCGAGCCCGCGTCCTCACTAATGCGAGGCCAGAACGCTAACCGTTCACCCACCACTCTCGGTTCGTATTTGGAGCTTTTGTTTTACGGCCGCATGCCCTATCTGACGCCAAGCATTTTTATACCTACTGCCAGATTGTACTACCTACTAACGGGTAAAGTGTTGCCATATATCTGTGAAATGTGTAACTTTGTGTGTTCTGTATGCTAAGTATAATTTTTTTGTGTAATGTGTACGTTATGAAACATTCGCACTGGATTGGGGGGTACAACAGGACCGGGTGCGACCAAAGGATGCAAGGTACTAGTCGTCATGACTGCTGTTTTAGGCGATTTTCCGCAGCCATTTTGCAATTTTTTAAGACAATAATGGACTAACCACGATTTATTCATAGTTCTAGCCGTTAATAAATTAACCATTTGTTTTAATATCACTGTTTTTCGTCTACTGAAGGCCTCAGTTTGAATAGCCAAGCATGGACAAGTGTTATGTGATTTATTTATTGATTTCGTACGATAACTATTTTAATGATGAGAAACGTCCCGCACGTTGGCCTGTGTTGTTACGACAGCATAACGACATCTGGATGTCGGCATTGTGTTAGCTGGTTGGAGTGGTGGGAAGGTCATATAGTACACTGTTAGAAATGACCAGATTGTGTACGAAATGCCTATGCTAAGTGCGTCTGAATTTATTAAAAGCGACGCTGTGAATGGCTGCCCTCTAGATGTCTGTCACTTACGTCTACGTCTCACGATGGGGGAATAGGGTACACTTGACTGGGTGAAAAGAGTAATTGAAGACCTTCACCAGCCCGTTTTACCCGTGAAGGATGCCACATTGCAGGTGAGGGGGGAAGTAGTAGACGTGATTACGAAGTTTTCGCGATCACTGTATGTATTATCTTGGTTCTCCGGGTCGAGCCGCGTCGATTTATTAAAACCTAACGCTTCTGCCATCGTGTTGTGTCCTCTGAAGAAGGCCGCAGTACGATGGCAGAAGCGTTAGGTTTTAATAAATCGACGCGGCTCGACCCGGAGAACCAAGACGATACAAGTAGTAGACATGTCTGCAACACGCACGGACGGGAAGGAGCCTACCTCTGACAAACCATTAGACTTTGAGTTGTGCACCAAAGCCTGTCAAAAATGACGGGGGTTTAACGGAGTGTACTAGCAATTAATTTTTTTACAGTTTCTTACCTAAAAAGAATTCTTATAAAATAAAGCTCAACGTAATTCTCGTCCCTTGTGCTGTAGCAAAAAGTTTCAATTCTCAAATTGGTCCAGGTTGCATTTTAGCCTAATCACAACCTCCGCTAATACTGCTGCTAGAAAATCAAAGCTTCAATCACATGCGAATTAATACGTTCCCGTTATCACATGTCACTGTCATCATGCATCGCGGTATAAACATGATACAAAATATTCACGGGTTGTTGCATCTTTCTTTCTTACTATCTATGATGAAAATCGATATTTTAATGGTTGACACAGCTTACATGCGGCTGAAATAATGAGCCCAGTGAAAACGAAGGATGCTAAAAATAAATCGTAACAACTTACGTTATGTAATATTAGTTTTAATTGTGGTTTAGGCCGCATAGATCGCGATCAATTTGGAACTTCTTTCATTCAAATCAAGTAATGATTTCAGTAAAAAAGTAAGTGATAATTAATATGCCAATTTAAACGAAATACATACTTTCCTTTCAATGTTCTGGCAATAGGCAACATTTCTTGGCAATTGCTTAACTAAATAGAATTATTATAAAATAAAGCTCAATGTAATACCTCGTGCCTTGCGCTGAAACAAAAGGTTTCATTTTCCATCCTGATCCAGGTTGTATTTCAACCTAACCACATACTACTCTAAACTTGTCGACACGGAAACAATACTTCAGTCATACGCATATTAATACATGTACTGTATCGCTTTTTAGTGACAATAATACATCGCGATATAAATTTATTAAAAAATCTTCACTAGTTCTAACACATTTCTTTTTTGTTATCCTTGATTCAGATCGATATTACAACGGTTGAATGGCTAATGCAGTTACATGCGATTGAAACATGTCATCAGTGAAAGTAAATTAATTTAAAAACAAATCTCAACTTACGTCATGCCACGTAATATTAGTTTTAATTGTAGTCTAGGCTGTATACATCGAGATCAATGTGAAACTACTTTCATTCAAATTAAATAATGATTTAAATAACAGGACACTAATGAAAACAATTTAAAGTATGTAAAAAAATTATCGTGATGTTGCTCTCTACTGTAATATCTAGTTCCCGTTGGAAAACAATCTGATTGAAACAGCCGCTAATCTACTTCGAACTAATAAAAACAAATATAAGCAACTATTAATTATAATGTCGATTTAAACGGAATGTGTACTTTTTTCAGTATTATGACAGTTAATTTATTCACGGATGCTTAGCTAAATAGAACTGTTATTAAATAACGTACATAGCCTAGAACAACATCTCTGGTCGCAAATTGGACAATGAAGGCGAAAACCGTGACGTCAGATTGTGACGTCATAATGTGGCAGCTACAACGTGACCTAGACTTGCGTTTTATTATAGATAAGAGACAGTACAAACATACGAAAATAACGTTGTAGTAACAATTTAACTCCCCTGTAAACCTCAGGACGTGATGAATTATTCAGTCAAATGTATAACCCTCCTATTCAACTAATAAACTACACTAATTTTACGTGCAATCGAAACCACGAAAATGTTCTACATTATTTTTCAAAAACGCAAAACACTTTGCGATAGTGAAGGAAGGGTCAAATATCTTCGAAAATTTTATCCGAATCGGGAATTTTTCAATCCGCAGTCAGAAATTTTGCGCACTAAGCCACCATATCGCTCATAAATCTATACTACCATATTTTGTGCATAGTATTTATTAATATCGGTGCAAGTGCGCAATCAAACTTCCGCTCTCTGATCACTGAACAGATATCTTGTATGTGATACGTTGTAAGGTAGACGCTTGTTGCAAAAATCACTGTTTGACACTGTTTCAGATTAGGCAATGGACGGTTTCTAATGCCGCGCTACGTTACCACTCGAACCGCTAGTGCAATCGGTCGGTTATAATAAAATTTATTACAGGTATAGTCATGTGCGATGAACTCTCAGTTAAGAGAAACTTTGGTTCAAATAACTTATGACAAAATAGCCTAAAAGTAAAAAACTCCTGCTTGTTTTGTTAGAAACTATTAGATGTAAATATTTCTACTATTTATCATTTAAATGCATGATACAGTCGAAATTGGGAAAAAATTTCAAGTTCCTACGTTACCGGGTCTATCTAAAAACCGATCTAAAATCGAAAACTTTGACGGCTGCTGAGGTATTTATTTGTAAATTAAAAGAATTAGAGAAGTATCTCAGTTCTCTATTTAATGAGATCTTGGGGTGAATAAAAAAATTATACCCCATTTATTTCTATAATACCTTTCACAATACAATTTTACAAAGTTTTAATACGAAATTCAGTTTTGTGTCAGCGACACTCATAACTTGTGAAATAATGTAGTCTGCAAGGTATCCTGTTTAAATGGTATATAGCAGGTTTGTTAGAGAAGAGAAGAAAGTGTATTTCAGAAATAGGGCTCCCTTTGTCTTTGGGTACTGAATCCTGAAAATTGTATTTCAACTTATCTTACGCGAACATTTCATGCTGTTCCTTGAGTTTGCTCTGAGCTGGCAGGTAGAAGGGCCTTGGTGAGAAATAATAGCTTTAACATTTTCTAGTATTAATACAAGGATGGAAGGAGCCACTTGTTGAGTTCATATCTTTATCATTTCGGCCCTTTAGGCACGAGATAGCACCTCACAGCTCCCCCTGCTGGTTGTGTTTGAAATGTTTATTTTTTTTTTGTTTTTTGTTTTTGTTTTTTTTGTTTTTTTTAATGGCTTTATGCTTCGTCGACGTCAAGATCATTACAAGCGGTAAAGGACTGGGGACAACGAATGGGAGGGAATTCGGACATGGCCATTTGATGGAACCATATTGGCAATTGCCTCGAGTGATCTGGGAAAACCATGGAAAACCCAAATCTGGATTACTGGACAGGGTTTCGAACATGCGTCCTCCCGAATGCGAGGCCAGAGCGTTAGCGCTAGCGCACTGCAGTCGTTGTGTTTCAAATGTCAGAAAAGGAGCGAGCGTGAACGATTTCCGCAATCCCATACCCCAAAGGTTTTCGGAACTTGGTTCCACACTAACTACAGGCGACCAAAGCAACTCAGAAAGTTATTAACCGTCGACGACGATGAATCGACCATCAACAAACCACTAAGGAGATGTGGAGAAGGGAGGAGTGAATACTGTAAGAGCGTTTAAGGTAGCATTTCTGAAATCCAGGATAGTCAACGAAGAGGCGTTGAGCCCTGAGTCATTTCTTTCTCCGCTTCACGGCTATATTAGCCTTGTTGCTGAAGGGGGGTATTTAAATCCCTGGTGATGAAGGGGCAGAGAAAGTAAGCTCGGCAGTTTATATCGAACCATCGTCAAAATTGTAGTACTTATCTACTTCAGTAATAATTATCGTAACAAAATTGTAGAGGCCGATCCTCTGTCAGTTTACAGAAAATTGAATCGGATTTATTAAATAATTTACAAATTTATGGCGTGATACAAAGATGAAAGTTTGGAATTTCGTAGTTAAAATCAAATTTGATGGGAAAGCGTTATTAGTCATTTTAATTGGAGGAAGATGAGGCAAGCCAGAGCCATCAAGCAGCATAGCTCAGCAGTGGTGGAGAAAAGCATTACGCGATGAGAAATGACAGGCAGCAACAACATTATACAGACGAGAAGATATGCATTAACACTCAAAGGATAGTGTAGACGGTACATTTAATTTGAAGAATGCTAAATCATTAAAAAAATAATTACCAGGATATACACACAGATAAAACAGATTTTTAAAACTAAGGATCTATTTTTTTGTTTATCTGCTTAACGTCTCTCTAACAGCGAGGTCTTCAGTGACCGGAAAGGATGGGGGGTAAGGAATGGGAAGGAATTCGGCCATGGCCTTTTGAAGGAAGCATCTCGGCATTTGCCTGGAGTGGTTTGGGGAAACCATGGAAAACCCAAATCCGGATGCCCGGAGGGGGATTCGAACCGCTGTCTAAGGATCTAGTTTAAGTAACAAGGTACTAGGCATGGTAAAATGAAGAAATAAAAATTAAAACACTTTAAAAATTTAATTAGTAAACTGGACATTTAAGTTCACAATGAAGTGTATCGAGCTGAAATTTTATGAAGCAAATATTAAATCTTGTCCTCCTCCACCATTAGAGCATCGTTTATCTTTCACTAAAGGATAATATTAGCTTAGTTTTTTTTTTTTTTTTTAATGATCTATTACATTTTTCCAGTGTTATCCCAGGATAATTTTGAAAGGAAATACATAAAAAATGAATATGCAAATAGGTGGAAATCCATTGCGTCGCAAGTATCAGCAGGTCCAAGCGAGGGCAGTAATTTAATTTAATTGCAATGGAGCACAGGCTCCGGTGGCAATTTCCCTACACACCCATCTTCCCCCTATCCTGCACCTACCTACATTTGCCCTCTACAAATTTTATCTTTAAATTCTTTCAAAGTTTTCGGTAAATTATTCATCATTTCTCTTGGTAACTCATTCCAATCCCTGGCACCCTTACCTAAAAAAGAAAATCTTCCCACACCCTTGTGCCCGAAATCGAGTGCCAGCTTGTGGTCATGGTCATCTTTTCCCTTCCATGCACTACTTTTCATACCTATTGCAATATCTTTCCATGCCTCATCGCCAGTATATGCCCTGTACACTCCCATGACCCTCCTCCTGTCTTGCAATGAATCCCATTCCAGCTCCTTTATCATATCCGTCACTGATTGCATTCTGCGATAATTTCCAGAAACAAATCTAGCAGCCCTTTTTTGCACCCTCTCCAACTCCTGTATTTGATACGTAAAATGAGGGTCCCATACTACACTACCATATTCGAGCAATGGTCTGACCAAAGTTTTGTAACCCAATTCCTTGACTTCTCTCGTACATCCCCTCATCACTCTCTCCAACAAGTGCAGAACTTTGAAATCTTTTCCTACCACCTGTCCTATGTGATTGCATTTTCTACGCAATAGCAGAGATTACAAATTTCAAAGGTGCGCTATATTTTAAACTTACAAACTGTGCTCTATTTTCTACGTTACTTTCATCCAAACAGAAACCAAAATCGTGCAGAGGCGTGATAGGCAGCCGTGTTCCAAGACCTTGGAGCTGACGGGATTACTGTGGCCTCAGCAGCAATATTGGCCGCAGCACAATGCAGGCGGCCTGGTTCATGTGACACGCCACGCAACAAAGAACGCAACACCCATCGTCGCTCTAAGTAGCGGGCTCTCTCCTGTCGTATCAAATATACTATTCTGTAAGCATAACTGCATAACAACCATTTGGCCAAGGCGTAAACTGAACACTGTGGGCCTAATATAAGAATGACGACTTATTTCCTTAGATACATCTCTTCGGGAAAATGTTTTTAAGGCATGTGAGTAAAGAAAATTAAGTAATATTGAAGTATAAAATAGCGCCAGAAATACTTTCTTTTGGAACAATAGACAAAAAGAATATAGTGAACCTACATGAAAGCCAACGCATATCAATAATATTGGTCACGCCAAGGCATATCAATAATATTGGTCTATGGACCATATCAATCAATTCATTTTTCGCTTAAATATACAATTTTCGTGCGATATCACATCTATGTTTACCAAATTTGAGAAACAACACAACATCCTCTTTACCCGCCACCTCTTCCAATAACTTCCAGGTCATCCCCTTTATTATTTTTGTTATATCAGGACATCTGAAATTTCTGGAACTACGTTTTCAGTGCCTCAGTAAAGTTGTCCTGTGTATAAATATGTCTGCTGTTATTGGAAAAACGATGCCTTCATGTCAAATTCTGTTTATGATAATCGTTATTGAATAACCGCACAGAATCTGCTGAATGATTGGGGGTGGATGAGGTTCAATACCAACACCAAAGGGCCCATTTATGATTTAGAGTAGAATTCCTGTCAAGTAGTTTAGGTATAATGTCCTGGCATTCCCAGACAGGTATTTTTACCAATCTGTCAGTCATTTTTGCGGTGTCTACAAGATAAAGTTACTCCGTATAAAGTCTTATTCTAACATCGTCTGATATTTTGGTCTTAATATTAACAATAATTTAAAAAGAAAAATAGTTTTGGTAGAATGTTCAGTTCATGCCATAAAGTAATACTGGATAAAATCTTATCTACCGTGTTCCTCTCTCGCCATTTTCATCAGCGGATTCGATGTCGAGTTTACTAATCCTCTTCTTACATACACAAAATTTTTGGTAGGCAACACACTCATGAAACAACTAGTTACTGCTGGTAAAGTAATAGATGTGATCAGAATTAAAAAATGAGTTTGACAGAAGATCATCGCCCCTGTATTCGTCGTTGTGTTTGATCAAAATTTATGAAAAGAGTACCGGCGTGGTATAATGCGTAGAATATTGGCAATACCTTCCAGAATGTCACTGTGCATAGTTTAATAAACTGACGAGTCGTGTTTGAAATCGAATCGGTGTTCTCGTTTCGTCGCTTGGCTTTGAATACTTAATTACATGAAAATTGCATTTATGATTAAACCAGATCAAAAGGGCTTTGGCGGCGTCTACAATATTTAGCTGAAATAAATTTGTTAACTGAAGCGCAAAATGAGTACCACACGATGCGACCTGACAGCGCCCTCTCACTCCGAACACTCATAATTAACTCGGCACACATTGTTCGCTCTGCTACTTGTTTGCGGACTCGTAACAATGTTTCTGTTGCGCCGCATAGTTCACCCGCCGCGTTCGCGGCTCCACCTGTGATGGTTAACAGCTCGGCGCGCCAACAGTTCACCTGTGCGGCGAATTCAGCAGTTACATTTCCTCGCGTTGCGCCCTCCTATAACGATTTCTGCAACGAAATGCTCTCTAAAATAACTTAATGTCCTCTTTTATTCCCTTGTTTTTCTTCCTTCTTTCCTTTGTCGAAAATGATTTTCTTTGCTCACTGTCTCCTGGGAAACCTCGAGTTACTTTGAATTGTTTTCGACAAGGGTCTCTGTTAAATACTTATTTTCTTTGAGATCGATTTCCACTATGTTCCGTTTATTATTTCAGTACTCAAACATATTTCCATTCAAGATTTTTTTGTCAGACCAAGCATCAAATAAAGGTATCCCTTTCTTTAATTGTATCTGAGAGTTTTCAATCCAAATATAGTTGTATATTGTCCCTTCTCTTCTGTCGGTATTATTTCATTTTTTCCTTTGGGCTTTACGTCTTGTCGGCGTTGGGAACGGACCCTCATTTTACGTATCAAATACAGGAGTTCGAGAGGGTGCAAAGAAGGGCTGCTAGATTTGTTTCTGGAAATTATTGCACAATGCAATCAGTGACAGATATGATAAAGGAGCTGGAATGGGATTCATTGCAAGACAGGAGGAGGATGAGGAGGGTCATGGGAGTGTACAGGGCGTATACTGGCGATGAGGCATGGAAAGATATTGCAGTAGGTATGAAAAGTAGTTCATGGAAGGGAAAAGATGACCATGACCATAAGCTGGCACTCGATTTCAGGCTCAAGGGTGTGGGAAGATTTTCTTTTTTAGGTAAGGGTGTCAGAGATTGGAATGAGTTACCAAGGGGAATGATGAATAACTTACCGAAAACGTTAGAAGAATTTAAACATTTGTAGAGGGCAAATGTAGGTGGGTGCAGGATAGGGGGAAGTTGGGTGTATAGGGAAATTGCCACCGGAGCGCGTGCTCCATTGCAATTAAATTAAACTAGAGACGGGAGGGATTTGGTCGTCTATCAACTAAAAGGAATTCGGCCATGGCCTTTTGAACAAACCACGTCAGCATGCGCCTGTAGGGATTTAGGGACACCGGATTCTAGATGGCAGTACGTGTGGGTTTGAATCCTCCCCAATGCCAGGCAAGAGCGTTCACTTTACTATTTCTTGGAATCAACAACTTTCACCAATATGTGCAAGACGCACCTCTGAATAAGATTGTTGTTCTGTTAGATTCAAGAGGCTCTTTTGAGTTCCTCAGTAATTTCCATACTAATAACTGAAAAAATATCCTAGGCTTTAAAGTCATGGAATTATCACAGTGCCTTAATAGCTTCAACAAAAGTGTGCAACTGATCTGCATTAACACTCATACTATCCCAGCAGGAAACGAATTAGTTGATACATTACATAAAATCATTTGTGTCATACTTTAATCCCAGTGACAGATATAACGCCTACAGTTAGGAACTCTGCGAACAACAAACAGGGAAAGATATGGGAAAATTTAGGAAACTAAGTTCCAACACTATGTACTTCTGCACCCAACGATACCAATTAAACAGTGGCATCAATGATGGTTTGTTCTAAGAAAAACAATGTATTATAGCGCTACATTCCAATCATAGCAGCTAGATTGAATTTATTACCATCCTCCTTGTGTGGATGCTATGAGATTAGCGAGGGAGACGTTAAGCATCTGTTAGTGTCATGTAAAAGGCATTGACAACAGTCTTCCAGGCTGATAGAAGATCAGGCATAAACATTGCTAATTCACTAGTCCATCGAGGACAAACACGTCTACACAGTCATCGTAAGATTTATACTAGACAATCAAATAAAATCTAGTCCAGCCTCTGTCTGATGTCAAGGATGATAGTTACGAATTATCATTACTCCTAGCAAGACTGAATATTACCAGTGTTAAATTTTTCATATGTATCCACTCTTACTTTGTTAAAAAAGAACCAATAAAATAATTACGTTAATCTTGACTTGGTATCGAATTCCGATTTTCTTTTTTTACAAACTTTCTTTAATATTTTCTTTTTTCCTGCTTCTTTCGCTTTTAATACGAAGCTATAAATTTTCATACATGAAGAATTTATCATTTCCTGTGGTATTTTTTTTTTTTTTTGTTATTTCATATATTACTATGAATCTACATTTATTTACCTCTCAATCGAATCAGTATTATTCCTTCAAGACGTACTTATATTTAAACACATTCACTCGTAATTTTACATTGAACGGCTACAAAATCAGTAAACTAAAAAAATGAAAAAACCAACAAAGAAAATAAGTTTGAGAGCAACGAAGAAATTATAAAGCCTGTACTGTATTCGGAGGCAAATAAAACGATATGCCGAAGATAACTTCTAGCCATTTACGAATGAACACTATCGGATCCCGCAAAGCCTGGATTCTCCTAAAGGCTTGTAATCAAGAATTTGTGAAATGTTTCCAGTGGGTTGTTAGATCCAGGGATTGTGAGGGGGAGAGGGGGGGGGAGGAAGCTTAAGTGTTAAGTGTTGTCATGAGAGTGCGATTCCAGTTTTCTGTGATATATATTACATGTTTTTTTGTTTGTGAAAGAGCTTAGGCAAATATTAGGATGGTCTCCATCTCCGCCTCATAGACTATGCATTTCACAAACAAAATAATTACACTTACCATACAGAACACATATTTCGCACGTCGCAAAAAGAAGGCTAGCTGCTTTCCACGCTGCCGGGACAGCGATGTTTTGCCACACTTATGTTTAATTGACGTATCATGTTTACTTTAATGTGTTACATCTCGGAGAACTCAAGAAATAAATAGCCGAAGTCAAGAAACAAAATGTAATACAAAGAGATCATTTATTAATATTTCTTGAAAGGAATTCACATAAAATAACAGAGTGAGCTCATATTTCTCTCATCTCGAAATGGTTATATTTTGTTGCTCAGTTTCTTGGCGCGTATAAGCATAATTGACAATTTTAATGGTTTTTCCCGTAAAATTTACGAGAAGTTGCTGTATCTTACGCTTGTGTGGAGGAACTATGTTATTTTACGAATTTCCAAACTAAAATTCGTTCGTTTAGGTGGTATATTTACATGGAACAAGGTTACTGCGGTTTTTGTAGACAGTTATGGTAGGCTCTTCTGTGTGCGTTGAATCTTCTTTCATATCACCATGAAATTACGTATAAATACGCTCTATTTAACTTTATTCAATAATTAATCCATACTATTTCTGAATGTCGAAATAGCATTCGTTTGAATATCATTTAGTGCGCGCGCGATATATCGTTGGGTTGATAACTTTTGTAGAATGTGTAACTCTGATGCAAACTCGAATAAGTGTAACAGCATTATCAGACATTTAAACAAGCCTATTTCGCAAAATTCTCGTGCATTTTAAAATGAAGAAAAGGGAGAAAATTTGTGGCATTTTTCCTGGTACGTAACGAAAGAAATGATTTGTACAATAACGCGAAGTGTGGTAAACATATTGCGCATTTATAATAAAAAAAGAGCACCATAAAATAAACACTTTTTTCACTTAGCTTTTAACAACGTCAAAATTGAGATACTCACTGCGTAATTTGTCTTGAAAGTTATGTTTGTCAACAAATAATATACAGTAAGTGGGTAAGATTTGATTTAAATATGCTGTTTGCAGATTTTTGAATGTTTAGTTCATGGTAGATGAAACGTTAAGTTTAAAATTTTCATGGTCCAGGGACTTTACGGAAACATAGATTTAAAAGTTGGCAGGTATGTATAGTTCATAAGCTATTTTCGCAGATTTTAATCTGGACCATACGCTCTCAAAATTTGAAACACCGTCCAAATTGCTGCCGTAGTTTCTGCGTGATGTCATTTCAAACTTTCAGACGCACGCAGCTCGCTTGCAGATTAGAGATGTATACGAGGGATTGCAGTTTTTATGCTGGTGCCCTGCTACAGTCTCATGGTTAGTAGACTCATCCGGCCAGTTCGGAACGTAATTTCCTTTCAGTTGTTGCCTGGCTACGCTCCGCAGGTGAACGCACTTGCCACTCGAGTCGTAGAAATTACTCTCCAGAGGAAAGGAAGTCAAATGCGCGTCGCACCTTCAATTCGGAACAAAGGAGCGGGCACGCAGTTTGTCAAGGCGCTTTGTGTTCCAGAGTAGCAAGTTACATTAAGGATGCGCGCAGTAAATCAAAGGTAGGACACCCGTGAAAATTGGCCTCGTTCTGTCCAGGGCCACTCTAAGTTACATTAAGGTTACGACGTGAAGTCACGCTGAGAGAAGCAAAGTTAAATGCTACAAATCTTCAGCGAGCGGCTAGAATTCACAAAATATATGAAAAAACGTGTCAGTAACATGGCAATCTATCCTGACTGCAACTACAAGTTAGAAGACGTACAAATCGATGAGCATTTACTTGAAAATTCTCACCAACTATTACTAGAGAAAATGTGAGGTAGATTATACCGCGGTCTCAAGTAGGTGGGAAGACACCATTAATACACCCACGCCTGTGGGCTGCACCAAACGAAACACTCGTGGACTTTTTTTTTTTTTTTTTGCTGTCATCAGTCTTTCGACTGGTTTGATGCAATCCTCTATCCATTCCTATCTTGTGCTAACCTCTTCATCTCTAAATATTCCTTAAAATACACGTCCTCAGTTATCTTCTGCGTATATTCTAATCTCTGTCTTCCTTTACAGTTCTTACCTTCGACTGTTCCCTCCACTAATAAAGTAACCAATCCCGCTTGTCTCCAGATTTGACCCACCATCATGTCTCTTCTTTCTGTTATACTTCTCCATAAACTTCTTCCCTCACCCACCACCTCCATTTCGTACCTGAACTGTCCAATTAATTTTCACCGTCCTTCTATAGCACCACATTTCAAATGCTTCAATTTCCTTTTTTCTGGTATTCCTGAAGTCCATGCTTCTTTGCCATAAAGTGCTGTGCTACACATTTAGAGTTTTAGATCTAAATTTGAAACTAAAAAATTTATCTTTTTGATGAAGGATATTTTTGCCAGTGCTATTCTGCTTTTAATATAATTCTTACTTCGACCATCAGTTGTAATTTTACTTTCTAGGTAGCAGAACTCTTTACTTCGCCTGTAGCATCCGATCATATTTTTAAATTTAATTCACTATTATTGCAATCGTTTCTACTACATTTCATCACTTTTTTCTTGATATGATTTATATTTAGTCCCAAATTTTCTTTCAGTATTTTGTTCATGCCATTCAGCAACTTTTCAATATTTTGAGACTGTTCTGCTAACAGGACAACGTCACCAGCAAATAGTAGCATACTGACTTTAAAAGAGAATCGCATTATCGCATTACATTTGGGACAGTGGATCTTCAGATTGTTGGGATTCAATCCATTAAAATCACACGAGTATTGTTCTGTAAGGATGGACTTATTTTTTAAAAAAATAATCTCTCCAACCACCAAAAACTGTTGAAGGTTCTTCTGACTAACGACTCATAGTTCGGCCAACTAGACTTGGTTTTTCGTCGCTTCCCAAAGTAACACCAAGTGAATATCTGGATGAGCCCTTCAAAAAAGACATCCCCGATTCTCGTTCCGTTCCTTGGCGTCAGTTCTCCATTTCTCTCAGGGTTCCAACATTGGCGACCCGTAACTGACCACAGAATTTTCGAACAAAACGACTCGATAGCTGCTAACTTAAACATTAAACAGCCATCAAAGGTCACCAGTGCTTCCCAAATATGATTTTCTGAGAAGGCTTGTCACTGAAATCTCAATTTGTCAGTTCGCTACCACGACTTCCTACGAGTATATCCCTACAAAGATTGATTTAATTAGAATTCTTTCAAAGGATAGACAGACGTCGTTCCCATCACCACAACTATTAGAGTGCCCCACCTCATACGTAATGTCAGCAGTTACTTGCTTGTATCTGGGACGGATCATTGGAGCGACTATTTATCTTCAAAACATCCCACAAAGCATGGTGGTAGCGTTTACTATGTGAGGCGTCGGTAATACCGCCTAGCTCAAGGTCTGCTGTAATTTTTTTTTTTTTTTTTTTTTTTTTTTTTTTTTTTGGAGCATTGATCATATTTGACACGTGAGATATTTCCCCGAGGACATCTTCGGCAGCTTCTGCCGAGCAGCCCGTTCGACGGTGGTGATACTCTGCTGTTCGGCATCGGAGCTTAATCTTCCAGCGATGAGAGCCTAATATTAATAACAACGCTTCCAGCCTCGGGAGGCTTCACGCCAAAGATTAAATTTGGAAACATGCGAGGCGGCAGTTCCGATATTATCTTCAACCGAAGGAGAAAAACGTCCATTATCCCGTATTACATTTGTTTAGAAGTCATTGAGAGTTCCCAGAGCAGAACCTATTACTGATTGGTGCATGTTACGTACCTCTTTCCTTGCCGATTTGAAGAAAAGAACGGTACAACAAAACTAGTATCTAGGCTTAATTCTGCAACTACTTATAAAATAAAAATTTAAAAGTGAACAAAAAACCTCTACTGCGAAAAGTGATTTAAAACTTGAGCTCTTCTTCAATGATTTTAATTCCTGAAAATTGTTGTGATAGGTGAATATCCTCTCCATTATGTTATAATAATTGTGTGGTCATTATTTCAATTAATGAAGAAATACAGGGTGATTATAATTAATTTTAAGTTTCAAAACGCTCCAAGAAACGAACCACTGATTAGAATGACGTTAAAATTGAACGGCGTATTATTGAAGAAGGGGGAAAGAACATGAATGCAAGATGGCGCTCCTCCGCACATTTAAAATCGAGTGAAGCAGTTGTTGAGGCGGCATTTCGGAAATGCTAGAATTGTCAGTCATTTCCCTACAGCCTGACAGGCCCGATCACCTGATTCTTAATCCGTGTGATTTCTGGCTGTGAGGTTATCTGAAAGATGTTGTGTTCAGTACTCCGATTTCCAACGTATCACCGAGCAGGGCGGTGTAACGGTTAGCGTTCTCGCCTCGCATTCGGGAGGATGGCGGCTCGAATCCCCGTCCGGGCTTCCAGATTTGGGTTTTCCATGGTTTCCCCAAATCACTCCAGGCAAATGCCGGGATGCTTCCTTCAAAAGGCCATGGCCGAATTCCTTCCCATTCCTTGCCCCCATCCTTTCCCGTCTCTAAAGACCTCGATGTTAAAAAGAGACGTAAAGCAGTTAAAAAAAAAACCAACGTAGCTGAATTGAAGACACGCATTGCGCAACACATTCTGAACTTGACCACGGTGGGCGGTGACACTTCGATCGGTTGTGGAACATGCTGTTTCCCGATGTAATCTTGTTGCACACAACAGTGGACAGCATTTTGAACATGTTTTGCGCCTGTCTCACGAAACTTAAAAACCGATTGGATGGATGCTTTTTATGCGGTTTTTGACCTCAGGACAGTTAAAAACCGATTGGATGGATCCTTTTTTGGTTCTTGTTCTTTCCCCCTTCTTCAATAATACGCCGTTAAATTTTGACGTCATTCTAATCAGTGGTTCGTTTTTTAGAGCGTTTTGAAACTTAAACTTTAATTATAATCACCCTGTATTTTATTTTTACCACATTGTAGGCAAATTAATTCCAGGTTATTGTTAAGGTCTGTGAATATTTGAATATTATATGGATCTTATATACCCACATGCAACATTTCTCATGCAATATAGTAACCACGTAATCTAATAGTTGTAGGTATTCCTGTTGCAAGATAATGGAGGAACTACATTACATCAGTTTTCTGCAATGAAATTAACTGAGGATGAAGAAGTTTTTTCATAACGTACTACACTTCTGATTTATTTGATTAGAAACGATGTTCAGAGCTGCGTCTATTGCATTTGCCGGGAATCGTTGCCCAACTTCTTGTACTGTTGTCAGAATAACATTGCCTGACCCCGAAAACCTTGTTGACTGTAGAGTACATCTAAACGAACTATTTTTATAAATGCGTGAAATCAGTCGTGTCTCTATTTCAGACAGACAAACTATTTCTGATGGCACAGTCACCACTGTCATATAATTGCAAAGTGTAGTTGAAAGGTCTTTTTACTGGTTGTTTGTTGTGCTCCGTTACAGCAGGCTGTATGAATAGGAATCATCCGACGGAAGAAGAGTTCACTCGACATGTAGAAGCCATCTGGTCTGTTTTGGTACAGCAGTTTGTGACATACGTAGCAAAAGTTATTGCTCACTTAAGAAATTGCGTCGTCAAAAGCACTATTGCTAATATTTATCTGTCATCGGTATTGAAAACTGATAACTGAAAACTCCGGAATTGGTTTACATGTTGCCTCATTTCTTACGTCGTGTGACAAAAGATAATAGTGAGTTGCTTCTGGGTTTTCAGTGCATATTCCTCCATATTTTATTAAAATGTTTTTATTAACTCGCTTTGGGCTTTGTCTGTCCGGGTGGAATTTAGTAATTGATTTTAAACTAACTTCTGAATGAGCTAGAGACTTGAAATTTTGTCCATAGCTCAGAATTGGATGACAATGCATGAAAATGTGAAAAAAATTGGAAAAGTTGTGCGGAAAATTTGAAAATTCGGGAAAAACTGAAAGTACTCTTTTCTATGGACTGATTTGCCTAATTTTTTTAAATGTTCGTAATAGTCGGAATAAGGTTTTTAGTTAGTGAAAAATTGGAAAAGTTGCACCGGAAAATTGGAAAATTTCGAGGAAACTGAAAGTTTTTTTTCTGTGTTTCGATTTGGCTATTTTTTTAAAAATGTTCGTAATGGTGCGAATAAGTTTTTTAATTGATGAAAAATTTGAAAAGTTTCCCTTGGAAAATTCGGATAATACTGAAATTCTTTTTTTTTTCTGTGGCTAAGTGTTTTAAAAAAATGTTCTTAATAGTCCGCATAAGGTTTTTAAAGAAAGAAACATTGCATAAGTTGCCTGGAAAATTCTGGAAAAACTAACTCGCTTTGAGCTTTGCCTGTCCGGCAAGGAACAGTCGTCGCGTTGCCGCAGCGTGATCCATTCCAAATTTTCACTCACATAACCTTAAAAAGCATAAAATAATAATAAAATAATAAAAGCTTTTTAATGTAAAATGTTTTTTTATAACGGACTAAAAAGAATAAATTAATTTATCTAGTCCTTATGAAGGATAAAACCACATACAGATTTCTAACTTCTTCTAAATTGCACTCAAACTTATATTTGGAAATCTTTGATAGCTATTAAATTACTAGTAAGATTGATGACGAAAAACATTGGGCGCATGAAATACATAACTATAAGAAGTGTAGAGAGTAGCTATCAATGAAAGAACTTACTTATCAGTTCACATTATTAGCGGTGCAATAAAATTGTTAGTAGAGCTTTTAATGCATTAATTATCTGTTGCATGCGCCCAATGTTTTTCGTCATTAATCTTACTAGTAATTTAATAGCTATCAAAAATTTCCAAGTATAAGTTTGAGTGCAATTTAGAAGAAGTTAGAAATCTGTATGTGGTTTTATCCTTCATAAGGATTAAATAAATTATTTTATACTTTTTAGTCCGTTATAAAAACATTTTACATTAAAAAGCTTTTTTCATTTTATTATTATTATTAGACTTTTCTCCACTTGTCTGAGGTGTGCACAAGAGAATACGTCACCTGCTGGTTTTATTAATTATATTCGTTAACTGGCGATAGATCCCTGAAATGTCGATAAATATTTACGCTCATCTTTAGGAAGCGTTAGTTTTGGTGATTTTCTTTACTAGCACTCAGCCTACATTTGTTTTGAGAAAGCGAATGAGTCCCCACAAAGAATCTAAGTTTAACAGTAAATTCATTTTCAGTAACCCCTTGGATTTATATAAGCAGCACAATGAAAAGTACCTGCGAGTCATAAATTGAGACTTCATAACTGAAAGTATTTTTACGTAAGAAGAAGATGACTTTCAATTAAATTTTTGAAAACAGTAAATAAAGTGGAGCACAACCTATAAAAATGAAGTTTCAGAAGAGCAGAGTAGGAGTAGCAAGAAGGGACAGGAATGATAAAATTGGACAGATGGCATAGGAGGAACCACTACAACAAAAAATAGAGGAATTAAGCTTACAGTGGAATAGTCATATGAAGAGATTGACAGAGGAGAGGATACCAAGGAAGATGCTGGACATGGAGTTGAAAGGGAAGAGGTCCAGAGGAAGACCAAGGATCAGAGAGGTGAAACGTGTTAAAGACTTTTGTTCAAAGCATACCCGACCAGGGCTTCAAAGCTGCTCAAAATGACGATAATGGTGACAAAAAGAAAAAAAAATCGTATTTCGCGGTAAAGTGGGTGGCATCTCAGCGCTCACTGGCTAAAGCAAGTGACTGGCCGTCGTTTTGCGGCGAAGTCCCCACCCCCACCCCCTCCCCCTTCCCCTCCCCTCTCCACTATCCCGTTCCGCGACCAGGCCAGTGCAGCGCGCAAACTATTCCCCTTGATGTAAACCGCTGCAATTTATTTATTTTTGCAATTATCTCTGAAAACTAAATGTATTCATACCGAACTTGATGGACTCTTTCAGTTAAACATAAATATTCCAATTATACTCTAATATTTTGCGACTTTTTGTGTTCCATATTGAAATTATTGTAAAAACACGTAGCTTGTGAGAGTCGAGGCATGTAAGCAAATCCAGCGACAACTCATGTATCGAAATACATCTAGCCGTTTCTCCTACAGGGGGGACAAAGAAATATACACCATTACTGTCGAAAAAACACAACTCTCCTGTTGCGATGGATTAAAATACGGCTCGTTCTTTGGATGCTTTGGCACTTTTCATCCAATTTCTGGCTCGTTCGAATAATATCCACTGCAGCTATACTTCGCTCTTAATGTTTTCAGTTGTTAATTTGCAGTTTTTTACACAAGTTATTTTGTTGCACTGCCAAAAAGAAAATAACAGAGTGTAATTTTGTTATTGCTGTATCCACGATTTTGCCACATATCAGATTGATACATGACTTGTGGTTCTTTACGTTCAGTTAAATCTGACCCAATAACTTGTTGGCTAATTCAAATATCAAGCGATCCCAGTCTCAGTTGGAAATTACACAAGCCTGCAAGAAGAAACAGCCACTTTATCTTAAATAAACTGAGAGTGATACTACTCCCATATCATCAGAAAAGTGGGACGCTTTAGCTCTCAAGAAGCAGTGGATGGGCGCCTACATGGTAAACTGATCATTCTAATCAAATACGTAGCAAACGTTCCCCTGAACAAAACATCAGAAATAAATATGTATGGCATAAAATAGCGAGTGCCAATCGGGTGTTCATCAGAGAAGAACTTGATTCACACCTCTGGATTTGATTTCTTTGTGTACGTCATTATAGCAAATGCTCCGTGATTTGCATCCCACTATAAACTGTAGGTTCCGGAGAAAGAGAAATGGCCCTTATTTGTTCAGTACGGCTTACCTGTGATAATCCCACAAGCGTTTCGGTTGTGGACTGAATGAAATTTCGATATGGATCAGGCCCATGCCGGAGAAAAGCGCGGTTGTTCCAAGCAGCCATTTATTCGAGAGGCTGTCAACTTTAACGAACCGTTCACAACCTTGAAGAGCCGCGCAGCACTTGGTCGCCTTGCGTCTGGGGAATTCACCACTGTGTGGCACGGCAATGCGGCCGCCGAGTCTCAAGCAGCACTGTTGTACCACCTTTTCTCCAAGCGATTCAGGCGATATTTCTACCTTAATCTCTTTGGTTTGAATGAAGTTATGTGCCTCAAATTTCTGTTATACATAGAGATGAGCAACTTTAACTAACGAATTAAATTTCATTTTGTTTCTCTGCATAGTTTGGAAATTACTGATTTCAGAATTTAACCCATTATTCCATTCACTCACTGAAGATCATCCAAAAGTCTAGAACACTCCTCGTAACTTTATACACAGATACTGTTGCATTTTGAAATAAAAATAAAAATTGTAATATGGGTCAGCCGTAAACGTGATGGTGATTTGTATCTTAATATCTTTGATCTGGGTGGCATTATATGTAACAGGTTTTCAGTATAAATGTATCTTATGAATCTTAACTAATGCGCTAAATTTTCACTTTGGTCCTCCCCTTACTTTTGAAGTTATAAAAAAATTTAACCTATCTCCTTGATTCCATCATGCTGAAGGCAATCCACTTTCTCTGCATCTTCAAAACATAAGTTATCATCGGAATTGAGCAGTTGTTATTGACAACGTCTTGAATTTTCTTAATAATAATAATAATCAAACGAAATTTTCGCGCTTCTAACCACGTGTCAACTGAGATACATTACGTTTTGACCGTCCTGTCTCTTCCATCTTATGACATGCTGAGGATCGGAACAATAGAACAGCTCAGTGTTCAGTTACTTCGGGAGAGAGAAGTGAGATGGAACTACAATATTTAGTGCTGACCTGGTTAGAAGCCTGAGAAGTGCTTACGAGAATTGTTGACGACAAACCTTGGATTCAAATTGTTTGCTAGCTAACGAGTGTCGCAATCCTCAAACACACTGTCTGTATTAGTAATCCAGACTGTCAGATTTTAGCACAAATATTACGTAACCGTCACCCGCTTCGTTGTCATTTTAATGAGATCAGTTCAAAGTATTCGAGACATCTCCCCGTTATGAGTCATTTTTATTGCGTTTTAATCACAGGGAAAATTGGACACAATGCCACAAATGCGTAGAAGTAAGCACGCATTTTATGTTTCAGTATCACAGCCGCGTTTTTTTTTGCGGACCTTTATTCGTAAATTTTGTTCGGAACTGATATTTTGAGCAAATGGAACGTAATTGCCGTCAAATTGCTTTTGCAGACCTGCTGATTGAAACACAATCGGCGTGTAGCTCCTCTTTTTCCAGCTGTCGCCTGTCGAAATGAGCTCCACAATAACAGATCGAATGTGGGCGCATCGCGCCATCCTCTCATGCCCGATACGCCTGCTCTCTTATGTCGAAAAGTGCCGTAATACGGTTTACGCAACGTCAAATCGTTTTGTTTGAATTTCCATTCAAACGTAGCTTCCATTGCACGAAAAGCTGTCATTGATATTCATTACTGAATATCTTCTGATCAGCATCCATTCACCTAGTATTAATTCGACTTTTCTGAATCAGTTATTGTGATTCTATATTACAATGCATTTAAGACAACGTTGACAAATACCTGAAGGAATAGTAGATAAAAGGTTTTATGACGATGATAAAGTGAAAGGAACTGGAAATTCAAAATATCGTACAGCTAGAGCTTGAAGGTAGAAGCTTGAAAAGTATTAAACAAAGAAATAACTGTACAACACGTTAAAACAAACAAGAAATACAAAGATATACTGACCACTGTAACTATAGTTCGTGGTTTAAATCATCTGAATCTACTGGATGGTAGTATACTGGAATCTTCGTTTTTAATTACCAACCAAGAAATCAAAAAAAGACTTCTGTTTGTGATAATTGTAATACCAAGAAGGAGACATGTGATTGCCGTGAGATTTATTCCACACATTACGGACATAACACACAAATAAACTGATTTACAGAACTGTACGTGGAGTTTGACTGAGGGTATTAGGTACGGTATGAAGCCGCTACGTGCTGCCCACAGAGGCTCTAAACCAGGGGTGGCCAACATTTTTTCCGGCCCGCGAGATTCATCACACTTTTACAAAATATATTTATTCTATAATGGCCAAAGTAGTGAAAACCCATTAATTAAAAAATAAATTATTTGTGCATTCATATATTCAAAAATTTACTGTCAAAATTATGAGAAAAAATTAACTTTGATTTTAAATAATATTCTTGCGAATATATGACAGATATTGCCTGTTTTATTTATGAGTTTACAGTTATGATTTCGCAGGATATTTAAATGATATTCTGTGAACTCATGATGTGCGTGCATCAAATATAACAGGTTCTATGTTTCACTCTTAAGTGACCTCAGTGACGCAGTGACCATCATTAGATACGAAAGGTCGATTGTTGATAGCAGAGCAGAGCAGATTCTCAGTTTCAAGTGATACTTTCTTTTTGGTTTCGTTTTGTGTGCTGTGACTGTGACAAGTATCGCACTAGTAAAATAAATATTTTTAATGATTTTTTTTTTTATTTCATTTATGTTTCTATATATCTTATATTTATATATTTTTTATATTTCATTTTTACTGTTATATATTTCTTTACAATGTGTGTTTAGCATCATTATTACCGAGCATGGTGGTGTAACGGCTAACGTTCTGGCCTCGCATTCGGGAGGACGGCGGTTCGAATCCCCGTCCGGGCATCCAGATTTGGGTTTTCCATGGTTTCCCAAATCACTCCAGGCAAATGTCGGGATGCTTCCTTCAAAAGGCCATGGCCGAATTCCTTCCCATTGCTTGCCCACCATCTTTTTCCGTCTCTAAAGACCTCGCTGTCAGAGAGACGTTAAGCAGATAAAAACAATAGCATCATTATTATTATTTTATCAATGGCACACATAAGAATAGTAGTAAATACAATAACAATAATTCATTATGTTTCAATTTTTCACACCAAAAAATATCTATAGTGGGTCAGAATCTAATATGGGGATATATAATTTTATATGCTGCCCGCGGAGTTATGATGCACTTCCAAAGTGGCCCGCAAGATTATTTGGGTTGGCCAACCCTGCTCTAGACGTTGGCCTTGTCATTAAAGAGTGCCTGGATATTCGTACGATATATCGTACCACCGGTGAACACACTGCCACGCGGTTTGTAGGCGCATCAACGAAGCATCGACAGTGGTTGCAAGAAGGAACAAGTTGCCGACCAGCCATACGCAGACATGTTCGATGGGCGTCATGTCAGGCGAATGAGCAGGTCAGGGAAGCAGTGGTGCCCGTCGTTCTTCGAAGAAGGCTTGCAGCTGTGGCCGGACATTGTATTGCTGAAATATAACCTGCAGGAGGGATAATGCCTCGGGCTCTAAAACCTCTCTGATATCACAGTGGCTATTCAGATTGCTTTCAATACATAGTAAGCGAGATCGCATGTTATAGAAAATGGCGCGCCAAACCATCATACTTGCTCTTTATGCCGCTCATCATACTTGGTCTTCATGCCGCTCAACAATCCAGTCTGCCCGATTGTGGCAAGGTCCAGTACATCCGTTACAATGATACGCCGTCGAGCCAACACTAAACGAAGCTGTTCTGCCTGTCATGCGGACGAGATGGCGGTCGTCGTACACTGTGGTCCAGTACCCCCTCATCGCTATGTACGGCTCTCTTTTACCCACTGGTTTCACAACCCCATCTTTCTCGTAGCAGCGTGCTCTGTACGAAACCCATTTCCCGGAGACCAATCTTTTGCCTCTTTCGAACTAACTTGATGCTTATATTGAGCTGTTTAAGGCCGACGAGGTATTTCGGCACTTCCTTGCACGTTTCACTTCGTTTGACTGCTGTGAACAGACTGAACGCTACCAACGTCCGGCCAAACAAAAGAAGGCACTGCTGGGCCTGCGAGCACGGCGTCTCTCTGCAATGGTTTCACTGTTCTATTCATCCTCCGATTGCGTAGTAGTTCAGGCCATACCTTCTGCGTGTTGCATTCCTTTCAGTGTTTAATATTAGCATCAAAAACCGAGTTTAGAGATGTCTATTGCTTTTTGCCTTCTGAAAGGGACGAAACAACACCCAGTAAAGGGTACGCACCATGTTTTATCTGAAAGATAAACTTTATAAAAAAAAAGTTGTAATTATTGTGTATGTGGTTACAAAGACAGATTTCTAAACTCATTCTTATTTTAACATTTGTATGGTGTTTAAACGTTAAATCAAAATGTCGTGTATATATAAAATATAACTTCCTAAGGTTCAGATATATTTAATCGTAAAAGGATTAAAAATATCTGTGGACGTAATGACCTGGTGACAGGGTTTTTACTGGCTGGGAAATTGGCCCCGATCGCAGCCGCCTTAGCTAATCCTGCCAGACACAGGAGACCTGCAGTTTAATGTGGGATCCGAACCGTGGAAGCGTTCTGGCGTACTTTACATTACACAGCAAGCTGTACCAGCGATGAAGGTAGGGTAAACGGCCTTTGAAAATCCTCGCAGAGACAGGGTTCGGAATGGGGCTTTTTTATTTCCAGACAGACACCTTAACCGCCAGACTGCTCGTAAAAGAAGTACAGAATTCATATTGTTAATTTTTTTCATAACTCAACAGCGTCTCGTCCTTAGTTGAATTTAACTTTGACAGAATATGACCTATCGTTAATGGTAGCTAAAGGACGAACATCAGGGATTGCGAATAGAAACTAGACTGTTCTTTTGATTTCCGACGAAACAACACGAACTTTCACAGCACCTGGAAACAAGTTGTTCAGTAAACTGCTGTTGCAAAATTTTGAAACAATCACATCGCGCCGAAAAGACGTGTATAAAAGTGGAAACTAAAATCATAGTTGTGTATAGTTATAACTGCAATCTAATGATAACATTAATGAAGTGAGTTACGGGGACAAGAACCAATTATCCTAAATTTTTCGATGGCTATGTACGAGGCGTATTCCAAAAGTAAGGTCCGTTTGATCATAATAAAAACATCGTTCAGGATACAAGGTTTTTATTAACGTCAGTATGTAACTACATATCTAGTTCACTTTTCCACATAATCGCCGATCATATCTATACACTTTCTGTAAAGCTGTACCAGTTTCTTTAACCCCTCGGCATAAAAGTCTGCCGCCTGGGACCTGAACCAATTGGTAACGCTCGTCTTGAGTTCTTCATCGGTTTGAAATCGTTGTCCACCAAGCCACCGTTTCAAATGCAGGAAGAGAAAATAGTCGCTTGGTGCAAGATCTGGACTGTAAGCAGGGTGGTCTAGGATTTCCCAACGAAACTCTTGAATCTTCTCTTTGGTTTTGGAAGGGGTATGCGGGCGTGCGTTGTCGTGCAGGAGGATGATGCCAGACGACAGTTTCCCGCGGCGTCGATTTTGGATGGCACGTCTCAATTTGGTGAGCGTTGCACAGTACACGTCAGCTGTAATGGTTGTCCCACGGTCCATGAATTCGATCAAAAGGACGCCCTTTTCGTCCCAAAACACGGAAGCCATCATTTTGCGATTCGTGTACGGCGATTGCTTACACTTTTTTTGGTTTGGGTGAACCGAGATGGCGCCACTGCGTTGATTGTTGTTTTGATTGTGCGTTGGTGTACGCTATCCACGTCTCGTCTCCCGTAACAATTTGGGAAAACAAACTGTCTCCATCTTGTCTATAGCGCTCCAAAATTGTCGTGCGCTATGCATTCGTTGCTCTTTGTGCTGAGTTTTGGCACCCACCGCGCACAAAGCTTCCGATATCCAAGCTCTTCAGTGACAATCCTGTAAATTGAGTTTCTAGCAACATTTGGGAATTCCATAGCCAGACCACTAATCGTCAAACGCCGATCACTTCACAGTTTTTGGTTAACTTGCTCGACGATGTCGTCGGTCCGAATACTGGGCCTGCCCCTCCGCTGTTGATCGTGCACATCTGTGCGACCACTTTGAAATTCTCGACACCAGTGTCGAACTTGTTTCTCACTCATTATGTTTGGTCCATACACTACACACAATTCGCGATGGATGTCCGCAGCTGACGATCCTTTTGCCAACAAAACTCTAATCACACCGCGCACTTCACAACTGGCGGGAGCTACGATTGTCGCGGCCATTTCGAACTGCTCTCAACAATAGATATACGGCTACTGCGGCACGCCAACAATACTGCATATTTACCAGGAGTTGGTAGATGGCGCTGCAGGTGGAAAACGTCATTCAGGCCTATCATCTGTGACATCTTGTACCCCGGACCTTACTTTTGGAATACGCCTCGTAAAATAGGATTTAATACAGAAGTTGTCTGTGGCCAAAACTGGTCCCGGGAAACAAAAATAAACATAGAAGGTTATGCGTACACTGTAATTACACCACAACACACTAGGGAACCGGAGAACTTAAATAACTTAAAAACGTAATGATGATTTAATTGTATCGACGCTTCTTTTTGATTGGCGCCTCGCCGACGCGTCACGTCGACATTGTTAGAGGCGTGAAAGAACAAGGGACGAGGAACGAAGGAATTCGGTGATGGCCTTTTGAAGGAACCATTCCAGGATTCGCCTGCACTGATTTGGGGAATCCATGGAAAACCTCGATGGTTTTTTGATTGACTGTGTGTTTCCCGAGTATATTTTATGTGTAACGAATTTACACTCTCTCCACTGATAATTGAATCAGCCTGTTACGTGTATCTCAATTTCACTGATTAATTTCGGTTTCAAATTCGTCTGCTCTGAAGGTACGTACTTGTTGACAAGTCGTTTCAGCAATTCTTAATGTAGACCGTTCACACAGCTCCCTGTATACCCTCAACAGGTGGCACATCCGCCTCACACACTTCTCGCTTCACTCATAACGAAATTTCATTTTAACCGCAGCAGAGCGGTGTCGTTATTTGTTAGCTTCTACCGCTGAACTAAGCGACTCAGCAACGAACTGACTTCGCAGATGTTTCATCCTCAATATATCTGCCCTTTCATCAACTAAATTAAATATTCAGTGCTATGTTATAGAAATTGCTTGTAGCGTCTTCTTGTACCAGGTTTTCATCTGGAACATATTGTTTTAGTAGTGCAAATAGAGCAGTTATCATACAACCCCCTAACTTCGTTCTCGTGCGTCATGAGTTATCAGTTCAAATTCAAATAGTAGATTGAATTTAATGCCTGGGCCACTGCGTACATTACAATAGTATGTAAGTGTCGGCGCAGCTGGCATGTGACTTTATCGTGGAACAGTACATTTCTTTTCACAAAACATACAAATCAGAGAATATGTTAGTGCTCGAAAGCTTTTTGACTTAATGCTGATAATGATACTGTGTACGCTTTAAGCTTTACCGTAGTGAGAAGAGGCATCGTTTAGTATTTTCCATAATGACAAATCGTTCCAGGTGCCCTTACTGAGCATGCAAAGTTGCAAATTAATGTGCTCAACCTCCTTAATTAGAACTGTGAAAAATTAATGATTTATAGTCCGTAGCAATTCGCTAATTGCTGGTTTTAGCTATTACTTGAACATACGTTATTTATAACTGTCCTGGTGCAATCCTGATGTTTTTTTTAACTGCTTTACGTCTCTCAACAGCGAGGTCTTTAGAGACGGGAAAGGATGGGGGACAAAGAATGGGAAGGAATTTGGCCATGGCCTTTTTAAGGAAGCATCCCGGCATTTGCCTGGAGTGATTTGGGAAACCATGGAAAACCCAAATCTGGATGCCCGGGTGGGGATTCGAACCGCCGTCCTCCCGAATGCGAGGCCAGAACGCTATCCGTTACACCACCACGCTCGGTCCTGATGTTTTACACCATGGTTATGATACAGGGAATGCAGAGAAACTTGATCCAGATTGACGCCAGTCACGCAGGTCTTAGAACATTTGAACCATCGTAGACAAACAAAAATAACTTGCTTTTCCTGGTGGTTCGCCAACGCGTACTTTGGTTTGCATAGTATTGCGCTGCTTTCAGTATCTTATTTTCTAGTAGCAGAGCATAAACGTTTGTGGCGTATTATCTTTGTATCCTCACCTTAAATTAAATTCCACAATTTCGTTACGGCTATTTGTTAATCTTTGATGTAGTGGTTTGACTAACGTATTCTTTTTTTAAAAACTGAAGAAATAAATAACCAAAGTTACATTGTCAAGCAATAATATTAACATAATCCAATGGGTGTCATGTAGTCTATATCGGTGTTGTAGCGTGATCTTTGGTTGGTATCTCGTAAAGAAGTGTTCATCTCAGATGCAGTGTGATCTGTGGCGCCTATCTGTTCTCAGTAGAAACGAATTATTTTTTTGATTGTTTCTCCTATCACATAGAGTAATGAGATATACTGCAGGTTTTAAGTTAGATCATAAGATTTCATATTGTGAAAACTCAATACAAATTGGTTAGATAGTTATTTTTTTCGTGAATTGTACACAAAGGGACAGACAGACCCAGCCCGCTCACAAATTAATTAAAGTACTAGTGTAAGCCCGTGACCGTTTCTTGCGGATGGTCACAGGTCTAGAATAGTTCCCGTTTTTATGATCAAAGGTTATGACAGTCTGACCTCATCTGGCAAATACGAACTTTACCTGTTACACCCAAAGGGTCCACTGTGCAAAATTTGAATAACTTCTCTTGAACTTGAAGATTTAAAGTATTACTAAATAGGGACAGAGACGATCGCGTTATCGTATAGCAGCAACATTACCGGAAGTTTTATTAAATTGAATTTTAGCACTGAGCGTGGTGGGTATGTCTCTGACCTCGCTTTCGGGAGGACGCCGGTTCGAATGCCCGACCGGCCATCCGTATTTGACTTTTCCATTGTTTCCCCAAATCACTCCACGCAAATACCGGGATGCTTCCTTCAAAAGGCCATGGTCGGACTCGTTCCTTACCTCCAGCCCCGGAATGACAATTGGCATTCCTTGTTACAGCAAAGACCATGAGTAATTTAAGTTTTTTATATCGCTTTCATTAGTGACATTTTACTGAAAAGTAGTTCCACATTTTTTTCAGCCATAAAATTTATCCATGTTATTTTTCATTATTTTGTTTTATTTATTTATAAAAGATGATATGCTACGAAAAGTAACTTAGAAAATGTATTGTGGCATTTCATTTGATAGCAACTGCTTAGGTATTAAACTGTGCACATAACCTGTAACTTCTAATATTATTTCTGGTTGCTGTTAATTTGCGAGCGAAGCCGGGCGTGTGACATCACTTTTCTTCAGCCAATAGCTATCGAGGTGAGTAAGTGAGTGAGCTTACGAAATTGTGTAGTAGATGGACAGGTAGTAGGCGCTAATATCACAGAGTCTGAACGAACGCTGGACCCCGATAACTAACTAATGTTGCGTGAATTGAGATACAAGACCGAGCGTGGTGGGTGAGAGGTTGACGCTCTGGCCTCGCATTCGGGAGGACGGCGTTTTCAATCCCCGTCCGAGCATCCAGATTTTGGTTTCCCATGGTTTCCCCAAATCACTCCAGGCAAATACCGGGATGCTTCCTGCAAAAGGACATGGCCGAATTCCTTCCTGTTCCTTGTCCCCAGTCCCATACCACCTCTAATGACCTCAACGTCGACGAGGCGTAAAGCCATAAGTAAAAAAAAAAAGAAGAGATACAAGACTGCAAGAGTTCCTTCTTTCTATAGTTCAGTTATAAAGCGATTAGTGTGTATTCTTTCTTAATTGTCAGTATTCCACAGTGGTATTAAATTATTGAATATTATATTCCCAACATTGAAAGGAAGTTTCTTTTTTGGTGATATATTAACAATTTACAAATTTTTACAAATCGTGACGATAGTCCAACCAGCGTTAAGTGCAGTGGTAAGTTCCGTAACGTTATGGTAAATCATACACTAATTATCCGATTCCTTTCAAATTTTTTATTCAAACTTTCTACTTGTTTTTAGGCTCCAACATTATGGCCAGCTGACGTAGCAGAACTCTCGGTGCTTAGTTTCAGGAATGTGGCTTACAATTGTATTGAATGTGTTTGATTGTAATTAGTATTTCAATACAGTTGTTACAAAGCTTGTGTACCATTTGAAATTTCAAGCACCAATTTTTGAATTACTAAAATGCCATACTTAACTAAGAGAATAACTAAGCTTGTGAGTAAGAAACGAAATGTGTTACTGATGTGGGAACTACATGCGCATAAACAAGAATTTTTGGAAATAATATTCAAAGTACTTTAGACATGAGTTATGTATTTATAAGTTACACGAGAATATGTGTATAGGTTTGTGAAGTTATATAATTAAGTTGTTATCTTTAGCTGGTGACATAGCAGATCTTATGCCCCCTGTGTAACGAAATTAATACGATCTCCTGAAGTCAGCTCGATGAAATAGGCAGGTATTAGCAGAATCCGTCTTACGAGTATAATTTCGGTAACTGTACTGGAGAAGTTTCAAAATGATCATCTGACGGAAACAGTCAATGACGAACCTACACAGCAAAAACAAACATCCGGAGGTTTCAATGGTGTAGGCACATGAAGAGAATGAGTTGCGGAAGAAGATGTTCAGCTTCGAGTTGCAGGGGTCGCCGGTTCGAGTCATGCCTGGGGCATGGGTGGTTTTACTTAAATGATGTGTCCGTCTTGTGTTGTCGATACTGTTGTAAATAAAACACTTGACAGATAATACATGTTCATTAGTAGAGTTAATACTAAAAGGTTGCGAAGTTGGATGAATGGCAATAAAAGCCGGAAGCCATAATTAAAAAAAAGAAGATGTTCAATTTGACGGTATTGGAAGGGGATGACTAGTGTTGCAAACTGAAAAAAAACATTTTGTTTTTTTTTTCAGCTTTGTGAAAAAAAAACATGAAAAAAAACCTAGCACCCGTGTTTTTTTTCTAAATTTTTTTTTTTTTCAGAAAACAATATATTTGATAAATTATGGTTTTATTTAAAGAACTTCCATTTTAAAAGTGTGTTTTGAGTCTTACTGAATCATATAATGTCTCACATAATGATTCATAAGTGTATCTATATAGGTAACATTATTTTATTCATCCTCTATGTCGGTACCACATTCACTAGTATCAGTAATACCAACACTAGTGCGGTCGGAGTCGGAATTTTCTGTTTCTTCTTCTGTCTCCTCTAGATCCATAACTTCAGAAATAGTTAAATTTTCTTTTACTGGTTGTTCTTGTATTGTACGCAAAAGATTTTGAGATTGCAATTTTAAATTGTGAGCAAATAACACACAATGCATAAAGACTGCGCCGACAGTTCTGTATTACGGTCTTTTAAGTTTGAATTAAAATCTATTATCATACAAAATAGGAGCTTTACTTCTTTTCAATCGTTTGTTTGCACCAACGGTTGCAAGGAAACGATTCATAATTAGGGACTGTGCACAAACTACGTGGCTCGGTCCAGAGGGGGGAGGGGTTAGCTGGAAGGCTACGCTGGACTGCGTGGGGAGGGGGGGGGGTTCCGAGCCAGCCCACGTAACTTTCCTTTCGTAACATTTTTCACAGTTAAAATGAGGAACTGAACTCACAACATCATGTGAGTATTTATTTCCCTCAGTTAATTATATCCTTATGTAATTTACAATAGTCTGACAAGGGAAAACAGTACAAAATGTCTTCTGGAATCAAAACGAAAGAAAGCTACGTGCTACGAGAGCGTGGGAGGGGGGGGGGGGGGGGAGGGTAGGAGGTGTTTGTAAAAGCCACGTGGGGGAGGAGGGGGGTTCACAGGAGGCCAAAATGGAGCGATGTGGTTTATGCACGCTCCCTTACTGACAAATTTAATGAGTCAGTATCACTACACTCTGAGAGTTTAACAAGTATACGAATATAAGGAAAGCCCAATAAGTAATAAAAAGAGGCAAAAACCGTGGATAAATTTTAAATTCCAATGTTTTTAAAAAGATCTGTAGGTAATTTTGTAGGGCTGGCAGCACTATTTCAAATAGCAAGTATCAATCCAAACAATGGGGAATGGGAATTCCTTCTCGCGCAACCTAGTCTCTTCGGGAAATCCCCGTTCATAAAGAAAATTTCAGTCAATTTTGGCAATATTTTCGTAATTTTTTTTCCTACTGAACCAGAAAAATATAGTAGATTTTAAAATAAGATAAGTACTTAGAATAAACTCTAAAACAGTCATTTTAAACGATAACTGCCTTACAAATTTGAGATTTAGTAGTTGTGAAAAAAAACATGTTCCAGAAAAAAAACATGTTTTTTTTTCAAAGTTTTTTTTCATGTTTTTTTTTTTTTCAAGCCAGAAAAAAAACCGTTTTTTTACAACACTAGGGATGACCAAGAACACATAGATTAAGAAAGTGAGAAAAAGTACGAGTATGCAAGTCAGAGGAATGAGGGTGGAAGTGGAGGAATTTTGGATGGACAGAAGACAATGGAACGCACTGTGTACTGGCGTGGTGTCAAGGTAAATAACCGTAATGTATCGTAAATTGCCGTAATCAATATGAATTCGCGGTATTATACTCTGTGTTGCGCAGCAAGCATGATCTTAGTTTAAACTATAATGATGGCTTAGGTCTCCATAGTCGCTAGTTGTTTTAGAAACAGAGATTGTAAGCTATTGCGGATAAGTAGCTAGTAGTGACGTCTGTGATCTGGTATCTGCGTCGCATGCGTCGTGGCGTGTGGGTGGTTGGGCGATGGCCCTCTTGCGGGGGCGTGACCCGAGGCAGTCGTGTACACCTAGGAGAGGGTCATTAACGCGGTTCAAATAGCGCCTTTGTCCGGCGGGAGCGTTGTTTGCCGGTCAACAAGTACAGCTTCTGTCTGCCCCGGCGCCATCAAATAGCCAACAGATGAGTCGCGCAATTGTAGCAAACACACGTTGATTTGGCTCGCTCTTCACACCTCCTCCATTCCACACACGACAAACAAGTTTAATCAATTCCAGACCTTATCGACTGAAACTTGCCAACATACAAATTACAGTTCTGGCTGTTTGATACGAATGAGTCTGAATTGTTTTATCTTACGAGAAATTTCATAACAACCAGATCTGTTTATAATATTATTTCACATTATATATCCTAATTTCTTCACTAAACGAAATTACAAGCCATCTCATTTTACTTAATCGAAAGACGCATACTTTAAACAGATGTACTCCACCCTCTTTATTATTTAATGGTGAATTGATTGTTATGCTACACTTGCCGAGTAGCAATTTTTCTACACTTTTATTTTAGCGTCTAACAAATTTTTACTTAAATTTCATTCCTTGGGGTACATTATTCAATACATCCTTCGAGAATTTATACAAATTCCACATAACAAAATTTTCCGGTTCCCTTAAGTGTGCAAACAATTGCTGGTTTGGAGCCATGATCATCTCGTTCCTGTTAGTCCTAATTCTTATACCAATATCCACCCAGGTGTCATCGCCAATACAGGCGTTATTCACCCTCTTTACCCTACTCCTATCTTTCAGTTACTCGAATACCATCTTTTTTAATCATATTATGATTGTGTTCTATGGCAATTTCCATAAACAAATCAAGTTGTCCTCATTCATAGTCCTTCAAATCTATCAACTTACCCACCAGAGAAATCAAAATCAGTTTATAATTAGTCAACCATATTTGTATCCTCTCCTATATGATCCGTTACTATTAATACATTTTAACATGAGTTCTCTGGTACGCAGCAAGTATCCAGGCTGACTAAAAATAATAATCCAGTGTATGTAATCATAAGGCTATTATTCCCTTTCTAATACATCTCTAGTAATTTCATCAATACCACGCTCTCTTGAAACTATCCTTAATGCATTTAAGTCCTACTGGAAATTTAAGATGATAAAAGCTGTATACAAATCTGCCAGCGTAAGTTTGAAATTATTATAACAGTTAATCGTCGCCAAGCGTGAGGTGGAAGGGGTAATGCTGTGCCAACTTTACATAATAAGCCTAATTTAGCGCCTAGTAAAAGGAACAACTGCAGTAACTAGAATCACATCATAACCACGAACACAGTATTATTGTGTTACAACATGAAAATTAAATCATCTGAAATTTGAGAAATACTTAAAAGATAGCGTGGTCGGGAACAGTTTGCAGACATTAACGTCGAACAACTGGAGTAAACTGAGTAAAACTTAAAAATATGGACACAAGCAGAGATTATAACGTACTCTGCACGTACCTAAAAATGGACAAAACAACAACTTTTATTAAGTAATGTACCTAAGGGAGATTAGGTCGAAAAATGACAATATTTAAATCATTAATTTTATATAAAGATTTTTAACCAATAGCAAGTTATTCATAATACCGATGTGCTGCGGCCAATAACAATAATTTTAGTTTTATAAGACCCGATCATAGACAGAGAGTCAAACCAACTTTCTTCCTACATTAACGAACAGTTAATAACAATTTAAAGAGAAAATTATACATTTTTCACTTGTAGTGTATTTTCCATGCTTGATTCCTCCTTACTGCAATAGAAACAGTCGATTCGAAACAAATTTAATTGTCTCCAGATATATGCAACGAATCATGCAAAATCATACTTCTTTTAAAAAAATTTAAAATTACCTGTATTCAGGAAATGATATTGAGGCTCCGTATTTCAGTACAAAATCTTAAAAAGTACACTACACCCGAGAGTACTTCCATCATCTCCACAGAGATTTCTCAGGTAACGTCACATTTCATGACAGGCAGACCTTACTGCTCCTGCCTGCTGTGTATTAGATCATGCTTGCTATCCCACAAAACTTTTTTGACACAAACATTCATTACTCCTGTCTCTGCCTTGACAATTTAGTCTGAAGACTTTTTCCCTTATAGAAGCACCTTGTGATTCATCGCTCGCGTATCACAACCACACGTAGTTTCTCATGTTTCTCAGTTTTGGTGTGTTGGTACAGACACAGGGGAGTAATTATTCACACAACACATCAAGCTTGTTCACCATGCGGCGAAATCCCTCTCGGTTCAGTTAGCTTATTAATATCGCCAATTCGCGATTGATATGAGGCAATCCTTACCTGTTATAATCACATACGCATGCGTATTTATAAAATACGTCCAAACAAAAAGAGAGACAATAGAATCATGCGGCTTCACTCAATATGCTAAAAAAATTCTGCTCGCAGTGAGTGTTAATTGCTCACAGTCGGTCTTTGAATGAGTGATAACAGTGAAGGCTCCCCCATAAAATTACCGAACAAAGCTATTTGTGACATGGTGTTAATCCAGTCTTTCCTCAGCCTCGTTTCTCTACTGCCATGTCTCATAGTGAATCTTGGTTGCTTCCCATGCTCAGAACGCCGATAAAGATACAATTGTATCCTATTCCACAAAAACAGAGTCACTGAAAAAAATGTTAGCACTGCCAAAGGGAACCTTTTCATTTGCTCGCTTTCCGAAATTCCTCACCCGTTCGTGGCGAAAGAAATTACAGCTCTAATTCCGAAGCACGTAAAGACTTATAGAGGTTTACGACAGCAGTATCCCAAATCATACGGAACGGCGTAGGGAACAGCAAGACTTAGGTCTGCAACTGTTTTTATCAGGTAGTAGTGGTTAAATAATTAGAGTATTTTCTTTCTATTCACAGAAGACTTACTTAAACAATTATAACAGACCGGATTCTGTATTTCGAATTGACTCGTATATTTTATTCCAAATACAAAATACAAATAAAAAATTGTGTAAAAGGAGCACAAACTTATCCAATAAATATCCATAAGTTTTCTAATTGCAACTGTTGCTACAGAGTGGTCTGACAGGAGATCGAAAGGTTCCCAGGTCCGATATATTTTTCTTTTTTTTACTTATTGCGTTATGCCTTGTTGACGGCAAAGGTCGTTAAAGGCGGGATGGGACTGGGGACAAGGAACGGGAAGGAATTCGGCCATGGCCTTTTTGAAGGAAGCATCCCGGCATTCGCCAGGAGTGATTTGGAGAAACCATGGAAGACCCAAATCTGGGTGCCCGGAGGGGGATTCGAACCCGCGTCCTCCCGAACCCAGGTCCGATTCTATGTCTCAATGGGGCTCTTAACACAACCTTCACCTTTGGCACAGCTTGCTGTGTAATGTGAAGTTCACCAGAACGATTACTTGGCTCGAATTCCATGTTAAACTGTAGGTCCCGTTTACCAGGTAGGATTACTAGATCCTCCTTAGGGAGGAAGGACCTGGCAGACCTTCCGCAGGCTTAGTATGCTTCCTTCGGGTATTTGTATTTAAATTCCCGTCTATGAAAAGTTGGTAAAATAGAAACAGACAACTCTTCTCTTCCCACGTCAAACGAAACTTCCGTTTGTATCAGTCAATCATGTGTTCTTAAAAATGTAGTTGCATTTTTTTTAAACGACCACCATCTGACTAAAATTTGTCGAGTGGTAAATAAAATATAAAAAGTTGTCCCATTAGCATAACCGAACGTGGTGGCTGAGTGTGTAATGCTCTGCTTCACATTCAGCAGGATTCAGTTTGGAATCCCTGTACAGTCATCCACGGTCTTCTCAGTTCTCTCCAGGCGGTTGCCGGGAAGGTTCCTACGAAAGGCCTTTGCCGAATTCCTTCATATTTCTTTCCCCCAGTTCATTCCCGCCTCTAAAGACCTTGACGAGAAGTTGCCTAAAGCTATAAAAAAATATCAGCCTCATATTATGTGTGAATATGGTGTCAGCTTGTTTTAAACTGCGAAGGTGAACGATGACAGAGAAGTATCAGTTAAAAAGGGTGTGAGGCATTGCTACAGTCTTTCCCATAATATTCACCTTGTTTGAAGACAAAAACGTGAAGGGATTGTAAGAAAAATTTAAATATGTCATAAGGATTCAAGTATAAAGAATAGAAATGTTCCGAAATTCTGATAATATTATCTAGTTAACAGATAAGAGTGAAGGTATTGCGAAATTGCTGATTGGCATGAAGTTAACATTGAGGGAAGAATGTGGATGCAAGACGAAGGCAATGAAGCACAGGATTAAATCAGATGACGTGGAAGGAGCAAGATAATTCTGCTATTTAGAAAGTATAATTACAGCCAATGAATAAAGCAACAGCGATGTTAAAAGCAGAAATAATTCCTTTTAAAGGCTCTTACAGAAAGTGGAGACAGGAGTAATGCATTAAAACAGTCGAGAGATTGATGGCAAAAATAAAAAGCCTACAGGATTCGTGTAGGAGACAAACGGACGCAATGGTACACTAACTTAACGTCAAAACTCCTAATTTTACACAGTTGCTACTCTTTGTGCAAGCTGATATTGGGTGACCGCGGAAAAGACATCTTGCGTTAGTCCCTTACGAAGACAAGCAATTATTTTTTCTGGAAGCTGAGCGTTTCCCAGGACCACTCAGCGCAGTGTAACCCTGTCAAATCCATCTGTAAAACCAAGGCCGGAGACAATTCTAAACTGTACCTGTTTGAATCATCACGGACCTTATACGCAGAAATAATATAACCAAAATATTGACAGTAATAGAAGTTAGCCATTAAGGGGTCAAAATCAATTAAATCGGAATGTAATACTATTACTATTAATATTAATCCGCGACTCACTGAAAATGTGTGGTGCAGGGTGCATTGCACCTAACCCAATGTGTAACCGTTTGCATAGGAAGGGATATACAGGATATGGCAGGAGGCGCCCATGCGCTATTTGGAAGAACAATCCCGGCATTCGCCTGGAGTGATCTGTGGAAACCACGAAAACCCAGATCAGAATAACCGGAGCAGTGTGTCGAGCCCTACTTCTATCGGATTTTAAATTTTCTCTGTCGATAAATCCTTCCTTTTCCATTCTCTAAACGCTCATGGAAAAAATGAGTAGGTATAGAAATGAATCGGTTTTGGCCCTAATTCCTCTTATCTTCTTGGTCATTCCTGGATGAGAATATTGCTAGTAGCAATATGCGTCTGCTGTCATCCTGTAATAGGTCAGTCGAGAATTTTTTTTAGCAACGCCTTCGATGTTCCAGATCTTCCCAAACCTTATTCCTTCAACATCGCACTTACGCTTTTCCGCCAGCTAAATATACCTGACACGAATAGGCTGGCACTTCTTTGGATCTTCTTCAATGCCTCCATTAACCCCTTTTAACGGGGCCCCCATACAGAACAACAATATTCTAAGTAAGAACGAACCAGGCTTTTCTACGCAACCGATTTAATTTCCGGTGCACAGTGTTTCAAATTCCGATTTGGATCATATGATTGTCTTTCCTAAATACCTTCTCAATATGTTCATTCCACAACAAATTACGAGGGCGAGTCAAATGAAAACCTTAAATTTGTAATAAAAAATCGAAATTTCGCGCCGTTATCCTGTAAGTTGGTAATCGTGCTACAAGCAGCGTGCAGAATGACCTGTAGGTGGCAGCATAGTGCAGATGCACAAATACCGTCGCAGTATCATTATAAAAATGGCTGCCCCACTTGAGACTTGCACCAGGGATGAACAGCGTTCTGTTATTCGGTTTTTGAGTAGTGAAGGTGTGAAACCTATTGAAATTCATCGAAGAATGAAGGTTCAGTACGGTGATGCATGTTTGTCACAGCAGCAAGTCTACGAATGGAGTAGGAAGTTCTCAAATGGTGTGACTTCAGTGGAAGATGCTCCTCGTCCAGGTCAGGCACAACGAGTTGTGACTCCACAGAACATTGCAGCAGTTGAAGCCATAGTGATGGAAAACCGCCGAGTGACACTGAATGACATTGCAGCATGTTTAAAGATTAGTCATGGTTCAGCACACCACATTGTGCATGATGTGCTCCAGTTTCACAAAGTGTCTGCAAGATGGGTGCCACGGCAGCTGACTCCTTAAATGAGAGAATGACGTGTTGATGCTTGTGAAGAACTTCTTCTGCGCTTTGAGCGAGAAGGTGATGGCTTCCTTGCAAGAATCGTTACTGGGGACGAAACCTGGGTTCACTTCCACCAACCTGAAACGAAGAGAGCGAGCAAGGAATGGCGCCATTCCTCATCACCAAAACCAAAGAAGTTTCGAACAGAACCATCAGCAGGGAAGATCATGCTGACTCTCTTTTGGGACGAAAAAGGAGTCATTTTGGAGTATTACATGCCTAGAGGGACCACTGTCACCAGTGCATCATACAAAGATCTCCTAAAAAATCATCTTCGGCCTGCGATCAAATCAAAGCGACATGGATTACTGTCATCAGGTGTCTTTTTGCAACATGACAATGCAAGGCTCCACACTGCCAGTACAACAGTTGCAACAATCACAGACCTGCATTTTGAGTGTCTTCCTCATCCACCATACTCACCAGACCTTGCCCCAAGTGATTTCCATATGTTTGGAGCACTCAAAGAAGCAATGGTAGGAAAGAAGTTCCGTTCTGATGAAGAAGTACGCCACGCGGTGCATGAGTGGTAGCGCGGACTACCAAAAGAATTTTTTTTAAAGGAATTTATGCACTTTGTAAGCGCTGGAGGACTTGCATTGAGCGTGGGGGAGATTATGTTGAAATGATACAGCTTTGTACCACTTCTGCACAGTAAATAATATTTTAAAAAATATTTAAGGTTTTCATTTGACTCAACCCTCGTATTACGAATTGCTACACTTGGGTATTTAGTGGAATCTACTGATCTAAGGACAGTGCCATTAATTGTATATTCAGAGTTAAATGGTGTCACCTTTTTACTTACATGCATGTCTTGGAATTTTTTAGCGTTTAACTTCAGCTGCCAGTCTTTACACCACACGATTTCGGCTTGTAACATATCACAATCGTGATGGGTTTTTATTTTACGATAAATAATAGCATCATAGGCAAATAGTCTTTTTCCCTTTTATTACTTCGCATAAATCATTCATATACAACAGAAGCCCTGTCACACTTCCCTGGGGAATCCCAGATCTCAATTCGGTGAGTGATGAACTCTCACCGTCGAGAACTACACACTGTGTTCTACCCTTCAGAATGTTTGCAACCTAGTTGCATATTTGTCTAGATATGCCATAACTACGGAGATAATAGTCGTACCAAGATGGGAAGATAGGAACTGCTGTGCTTCTTCGTAATAAAACCTGCACCCACCTACAATCTGAGGTACAGATGTGTGTGTGTGTGTGTTTTAATTCAGACGATCGTTTTTGCACAAGTACTGGCAATAAAGAACAGCAGCTGTACCTGAGAGTCGTTTAGTTTATTAAATAACAGATCTGGTAGGTGTCTTTGCTAGTATCTGTTTTAGAGACTCATCACAATGTGCAACAAACGGCAGTTGTTCCAAGTTCCACAGACTGGCAATTACGACGTAAATTTGCAGGCCTCCACCTCCAAGATTAAATTTCCGGCCTTTGACCGAGCGCCCCTCCCCGAGTTAATCTGGACTGCTGCTTAGCGCCACCAGGGGCACATCTACTGCAGGATCCAGATTATTTTGTACTATGTCGTTTCTCTTCAGCCCAAACGTGGCGCTGCAATCACTTGCCATCCAAATGCCAGCTGCTAGAGATTACGCCTCTTCTGGCTAATACGTAACATCAGCTTCTCCACAGATGCCCTCTCCCTGTACTGAAAAATTATCTGTTTATCGTATTTAGTGATCGGAATAAGCTATACGTATGACACCTAATAATTTTTCGGCATTTATTTCATCATATTATTTTAAAGTTTCTGCCGCAACAAACTCGATTTGTTGACATGTCAGACAGCAAGTATCTACAGAGTGACTAGGGAGGCAAGAGATAGAAGCAGGTAATTCCGTGGATATTGTCTGTACGGACGGAAATGACGAACGAAAAGTAGCGTCTAACCCACTGCTCTGACGTCACTTCTACCCAGCGAATGTTTCTGCTCTTAGTGTTTGATAAGTCAAGCAAAATTTAAAATACTAAACCCATTCTACCAAAATAAAAGTAGCGTTTTTCCTTGCTACAATTAACACGATACCATGTATCCCGTCTACGTCTAGGCAGTCATATTTCTGTTTTTGATGCTTTTTCTTTAATCGCTCCAGATAAATGCCAGGACACAGAAAACCAGTTTCTTCCTGTCCGCTTTCAGAAATTCTATTCCGACTGTAATGAACTTAATTTTGATTTAGAAAACACGTTATGACTTACTATTACTCTACCTATTAATTATTACCTTAACAAAATGCCAAAATAAGACCCATTTTTGTCCGCTCTCAAAAGAACTTTGCTCACGTATTTTTTTAAATATTTGGTTCACAAAATTGCGCACATGTTACGGAGAATGTTTACGACAATCCCTTCAAAAGGGATAAAACATCTGAACTTTTATATGCTGCCCCCGAGCAACGCCGGGTACTCCACAAGTGTTAAATATACAGGGAGTTAAAAAAAATGTGGACCCTCCCCCCAATTTTTACCTGTCCTTCACGCACGTGTCTTCGTCTCGCTTCCGGTTACAGTTTCTGTCACTAACCACTTCTCTCCTAGCCACTGACGCTGCCTACCACATTGGGCGGGCGTCTACTTCAACCACGTTTAGCAGGGCTTTGGAGGCTGTTGCAACGCTGTGTTCCCTGTATCAAATCTCTCTCTGTACTAACTCCTAAACGATGCTGATGTTTGAACCGATAGGGGAAAAAAATATCCTGCGAAATGACTTTCGGCGTTCGGAGACGTTCAGCAAACACCAAGTGTTTCCATTCTCATAGATACAGCTTGACAATATCCTGACACATTGACAACAATAAACAAATAATAAAAAAATCATCCATTTTCAGAGCCGGACTTGAACTAGTGACACTTGGAACTGAAGACAAGCGCTAAACACGGGTTAGAAGCATACAGCAAAAAATCTTTATTTAACAGTGTGAATTAAACTCCCTTATCGAAGTTTAAATGGGCACTTTTCGAAACAGACATCTCAAATAAGGATGAAACAGAATTCTCAAAGAGAATACGTTAATGCAATTCGAAATTGATAAATCTTATTTAGGAGAGATCAAGGTAATTATTAATTAAATATTCAAATAGAAGTACTGGAAGATGAAAAGTAGCCAGTTTCTGTCTATGACAGATGAGAAAAGAATGAATTAAATGCATACAAGCGATTCGCCTCTGACGGTTTAAATTCAACATAAAAAATTCATAGTGTTTTTTAAAAAAAAGGTAAATTGCGGAAATTATTCTACTCTTTAAAATGAAGAATTTCTTCTCTATAGTGACCTATATCCTCAGCAGCGGTGAGGGACAGGTCTAATAACATTACTTATTTATACATAATGTCTCATCCATCCAAAGAATATTTACGTACAATATATTTAAAAAATAATGTACACGACACAGTCAAAGATTACAAAAATCTTTTTATGTGTCTGCGTTAGAAAAATGCCGTTCCTCCAGAATCTTCAGATCGACGTCGTAATACAGCTCATTTAATCATATTACCGTTTGTGCACACATGCGTGGTTTTGTTCGTCGGCGGTGTCTAGCGTCAGAGTTCACTACTTCTGGCCCCTCTGTCTGCGGTCCTGATGCGCGGGCGTCACTTTGCTTTCTTCAACTTAGATTAAGTTCCGCAGAGTTACTCACCACGAACTCTACTTTCCTACCTGGCAACGGCGACATCAGTTAAAATGTGCTTAATTAATTCCAACCCCCGGGGCTATAGCCCGCAACCTGTTTAACATAATGTACTCAGTTTCAAAGACTTCTTTTCCTCATTAAGAATATTACAATTCTTTTCCATTGTGTTCCCTGTCCGTCCGTTCTTTTCTGCCACATCACCTTTCCGTTAAACGGAGAAGTTTCCTTACTCCAGTAAAGGAGTATAATTTCTTAAGAACAGCTCTTTAATATTCATAAGCGACTACTTGTAGTCTCAACCTGAACTTCCGACAAAATAAAGCTCTCCTGGCTGTCGCAAGGAAGATTAACGATACAAAACAAAATACATATAAGGAGTTTTCCACTCATTACGCAACGGCGTCCAGCATTCATGTAGGGATAAACAACTCTGAGAGTGGAATCTCGTTGCACGAAAAACTGATGTGCAGAATACATTTCAGCGTCTTCTTTTTTAATTTTTTTTTTAATATCGTATTATTCAAGAACAACGCTTGTATGGTTTTTGTAAACCAGTATATAAATTGGTACAAAATGTATCTTCTAAGATATTTCTTGATTAGTGTTGTTCTGTGTTTATAAATTAGGCGTTCACACAGGACATGCCTTATGAGCGAAAAATTTAGGAACAAAATAAATTTTGTTTCATATAGGTTCTTTTCAGTTCATGAAAATACGTTCTGTCTCAGCATGTAAACATTCCGGAGCTAATGCACAGAGTACTTAAATATTTTTTGTGGCATTAAAGAAGTTCTAACGACTATTTGCTACCAACTTACGTTATTAATGCTGCCCACGGGAATGTAATGAACAAATTTTTTCATTTGTTTTACAAGCAAGAGATTTTGCCTCCAGTATCTATGTAATGGAAAGCACGCTACAGTGGAATCTAATATTGTTTGATGTTTAAATTTCACGTTTCACTTCCCTGAAATTTGAAATCTGAAAGAAATCTCAAAATTTAAACACCGATTGTCTCTTACACACCAAGCTTAAATTCATTCTAAACAACTTTCGGTAAAGATGACTAATTAACATTGACGTTTCAAAAGCTTCATCGATTTCTTAGATGAACCAAGTAAATATTAAAAGACTCCTCATTGTGAGGGTAATTGTTTCTTTAAGCTAGGTTGTTTAATAATATAGCATAAAACGGAGGTAGCGAGAGTATAAGAAGTAAAGTCTTTAGCGCCCGTTGATCTACACGACCTTTGCAGTATCATTAATACACCATTCACTTGAATCACAGAAAGCACCTACATTACGTACTTCCAATTTGCAACCTATCCTCTGTGTGTTTTTCGTATCACTGTTTCATGATATTTCGTGAGAAATAAACAAAACATAGCTTTTATGGACAAAAAAAAATAACTATTAGTCAGCTTGACAGAACTTACGTACCAAACATGTGGCACGAGATCCACAAAGTGACTCGCGCCTTCATTTTAGGGATGGCAGAGAGGCGTCAAAAATAGGCACGAAACTCGGCGGTTATTTCTGATCAGGCCCGCCGTAAGCGGGCGTGCAAGGCGTGCGCCGCACGCGGGCGGCACATCGAGGGGGGCGGCAAAACGAGCGATCGACAATCACCGCCCCGCGATAGTTGCCACTCCATTAAGGGGCGGCAATCTCACAGTTTTCTGACCCGGTTCGGAAATTTCCTAAATCCACCACTGGCTGTAGTTAGACAGGGGGCGGCATAATCGGTATTGCACGCGGGCGCTCAAACAGCTAGCGGCGGGCCTGTTTCTGATGTGTTTTACTCGCGCACCTCATTCCTATAAATAATGCGCAACCACCAAAGGGGAAGCAGGCTCCGCTCTACATGTTATTTACATTTCTGTAATGGCTTCCTGGGGGCGCCAGCATAAGCTTTGCTGCTGTAGAGGTGTGAGTCAAATAGCTTTACTACGAGGTAACCGAGAAAAAAAGTATGTGACGAAATTCTCAAACTACTCCTCCAGTTACTGTGAATCCTAAACTTATATTACGCCATTCTTAATTTTATTCTATCTCGTATTTAAGATGCTTATAATTTATTTTTAATGAGATGCGTTAAAATGGGAGCCGAAATTTTGCCAAAAAGTAGGGTTTCGAACTAGATTCACTAAAAAAAATTGCTATTAGGATAAATCTGTGATGTTACGTGGGTCAGATATAACATCACAGGTGAAATAAAAAACATGCTGTGTTCAGCGTGCATATGTAAGGCTTGTAATTAAACAAGTGGCACAATATTCGACTGCAACATTAAAACACAGGTCTGTAAAAGTACATAAAGCACTGGTCCATACCGCCATGTGAAGATCACCATCATACTTTCCACTGATGATGCACCACACCATAAAAACGAAACGCGTCTGGAGAATAAAAAACATTCACAACTACAGTTGTTTTCAGATGGCATTTCATTTATAAAATCTATTGCTCAGCAACTGTAAAATCATATCTGACAATGATAGAAAATTCAGCATTGGTCTCCTTTATCAGGCAATAAAGTCACATCACAATTCAGAGTTTAACGATGCTTTTGAGTGTTTGCTTCATTGTCTCAGTCCTGGCAGTAAAATCTATATGACTGCAAATATTCCTTGAAAACAAAAGCACTGTGAGAACTGCGGCACCAAATTAAAGATATTGAGAGAAGCAGACTCTGTGCTCGGCTTTCAGCCCGTTGTCCCGACCAGAGACTGTGTTGCCTGAGCCGGCTGTGTTGGTATCACAAGATATTCTTTGCAGACACCGAAGTTAGTCCACAATATAAAGGAGGATAGATGACAGCTTAACTAACACATAGGCTATTATATCAATAATTGATTCCAAGCACGTATACACTGAATCAGGGAAAAAATAGGTTTAAGTCATGTGTCTAAAGAGATATTCGTTTGTTCGATTACTTTCTGTATCTAGTGTAATAATCTATTGGTGGTGACTCTACTTTAAAAAAAATTTCAGGCGCACTGTATGGTGTCAGCAATTAAAATTACTTGATCTTTACTCTATCAACATATTAATATTGAGCCTCGCACATGACACGTCTCAGGGGTTACAATAACATAAAAAAATGGGTTTACAAAAAAATAATGAATTTATTTACCAAACTTAATGACATAAATCTGACATGTGAATAGTTTTACAGATGGTTAGCTCAGTTGGCTCTTTCGAATAAGTCTCTAGCTCATCAGGGTAGCTACTCAGGGGTATTTTCCGGGTTGTTGATATATTGCAATAAGTCGCACTTTTAGAGGCACATTACCGTGTCGACGCACTATTGACACTGCCGGTGACGGGAAGCGAACCCCACGGGATGGCGGTAGTCTCTTAGTCCGTCTTCTCACCTCGACACACAGCTCAGAAGTGCCTCTTCTCCCCTCCAGCCTCGGGGCAGCATTCCATGGAACAACATAAACGAATATGCGAGTGTCGTGTCTCTATTGTTCGTAGGCTGGCCGTGTACCTGTTGTTATCGGCGACAGCGCTGCGGGTGGTTTGACGAACGGGCTAGCGGCTTCAGCTCGCCGAAAAACAGCCCTCGCCGGCCTCGGTAGCGTAGGGGCTAGAGTGCTAGCTCCGCGTACCGAAGGTCGCCGGTTGGAGTCCGGCCGAGGGCATGGGTGTTTAGTGTTGTGTTTGTGAATGTCTTGTCCGTGTTGTAGTGTCCTTGTGTCAATACTGGATAGCAAAAAATCACATTGAGCTGGCTGTATGGCCCAGTAGCCGAATGCCATTAAAAAAAAAAATAACAGCCCTCCATCTATCGTTGCACACTGCCTCGCCTTGGGAACGCGACTCATTATACTGGTTTGGTATCGACTGTAAAATTGCGACCCAGAGACTAGCTCATTTTGGCGTTCGGGTTCACTTGAAGCATAATAGAATAGCATCGGCAGTTTTCAGATTTACTGTAGAGCGTCGGTAATCCGAACTAATTGGGACCGAGGGTTGATAGGATTATCAATTTTTTTCGATTTTTATATCTTCGATTTGTATAGTTTTATTTTCCCTTTAAAATTTTATTGAGACTTCATAATTTTACGTACCCCAAGCAAAATAAGTCTCTTATTTCGTTCTGATTTATTTTGGAGACACTTATCACGACGCTATTATATGCATAAAATGTTGGAACAAGATAGTAGAGTCAACAGAAGTCATTATCTCAGCAAATCAATAATAAAGGTGCAGGACGAAAACAGTGGGTTTCAGATTTTTAAGAAATTCAAAACTACCGTCACACTGAAAGAATTGCTGTCGCGTCGCGGTTACAACAAAACATTCAGCACCAAGCGTGCGATTGGTCACGAGGATATTGCGGCGATTGCACAATAATAAATGCAAGGTGTAGGACTCTATGTACCTAGTACTTTGATAGAGGAATTTTCTAACAAAACAAGTGCAAAGGTGTACTATACTGTAAATAGGAACAAACTTTACGCTTCTGTAAAACAGTACATTTTTTTTAATATTTAAAACGTTGTTCGGAAAATTGTCGTTTGAGATAATTTAAGTTTTGATTTCCAACGCCATACTGCAGTTACATGTGCGAATACCTACAGTATCTTACGTTATTTGCAAGCAGCCAATAGTGATACTTAGAGAACCTTGTACTAAAAGCAGTTATCGTTTATTATTTTTGTTAAATAGTATTGATTAGAATTTTAAATTACAATAATTTTTTCCCCTTAAATAATCACGTGAAGACCAAGTATAGTTAGCTGCGTATCGAACTGGCCTGGTCGTGATTAAATAATAATGCTAAAAATATGTAACTTCCCTAAACTTGAGGCAAATACTTGTATTTCTGGTTAAATTGACGTTATAAACTTGATACATTGTCTTAAGTGGTTCCTTGAGAGAAGTCAGAGATAATAGGTGTGTAGCGACTGTGGTCGGGGTAAAGAATGTGACAGGTGTACTGGGATGAGTTGTGCAGCGGGCAGCCGTGATGTAAACAGCAGTGTCAGCCACATGACGAGCCGCATGCAGTGCCAGCGACAGCTGTGGCCGCCAGTATTAACGTAAACACACAGCACACCTGCAAGTTAAATCATACCTACTCTCCTAATTGTGTACTTTAATGTTGGAATCCTACCTTGCAGACAATGATAGAAGTAAATAGACATATGATTCAAATCATTGATGTATCAAATGTGTCTATATTATCTTTTTAACTAAGGTTTTTTTGACTGAACGGTATTAAAGCCGGGAAGGAATAATCGGAAAGGAACGAGAAGGCTGTAAGCCATACATTTTTTGAAGCAACCACCTTTGTATTATTTGGAGTGATTTCAAAAAACCTGGAAATCTGAAAAGTCGACCGAGAGTGAGCGATAAAGCTCTGCTCTCTGAAACATGCGGGTTCGAACCCCCGTCCGGTCGTTCAGTTTGCGGTTTCCATAGTCTCACGAAATATTTTCAAGCGAATGCCGGGATGGTTATTTCGAAAGGCCATGGCTGGATTCCTTCCCCTTCTTTTCCCCTATTTCTTTCTCGACTCTAATGACCAGAACGTAGACGAGGCGTATAGCCGTAAACAATAAAAGAACAAAAAATAAAAAACTGAATACCTGTACCTGGAATCGAATCATTTTCCTCCGAACGCAAGGCCAATCTTTACTCGATTAAGTTTAGTCATCCTGCAGTTTGCTCTAACGCGCTCTATACGCGGAGATACCTCGGTATTGGTGTACGACCGTGCTTTTACGGTTTTAAGCGATTTTCCATAATTTTTTAGATGAATGCTGAGTTATTTCATAATCTTAGACTCAAAAACTACACTTTAAATTAACAGCAAACAAATTTGTACAAAATCTACCATTCACACACAGATGGTAACACCCTCAAACCTTTCTCAAGTAAGTAAATAAAAATAAGTGAATTTAGTTGTAAATGAACGTCATGCCGCGTTTACACTCTCGCGCGAGCTTAGACGAAGCGAGGCGAGACAGCGCGAACGCGAGAGTGTAAACGGTGCACTCGCGTAGTCTCGCCTCGCGTGGTCGCTCGCGAGTGCCGCTCGCCTCAGTGACGGTTTCTTGACGCGAGTCAAAGGCGCGAGCACATTGTTTACAGCAGAGGTAGTCAACCTTCTTACCTACCGCCCACTTTTGTATCAATGTATAACTTATGAAGCAAACGTACAGCTAGTTAAGGGAGCGTACATAAACCACGTAGCTCCATTTTGGCCTCATGTGAACCCCCCTCCCCCCCCTCGTAGCCCTACGTTGCTTTTGCCTCTACCCCCCTCCCCCCCACGTAGCACGTAGCTTTTTTCCTTATTAATTCCAGAAGACATTTTGTACTGTTTTCTCTTGTCAGACTATTGTAAATTACATATGGAAACAATTAACTCAGGGAAATAAATATTCACACGCTGTTGTGAGTTCTATTCCCCATTTTATCTGTGAAAAATGTTATGAAAGGAAAGCTACGTGGCCTGGCTCGGAAACCCCCCTCCCCCAACGTAGCCCAGCGTAGCTTTCCAGCCAACCCCCCCCCCCCTCGACCAAGCCACGTAGTTTGTGCACGCTCCCTAAAGCCCATAATAATAATTTACCAAATACTTTGTATGACTTTCGCTACGTTTGGCAGAATAAGTCTTTATAAAACCACTCACTGTAGTTAAATCTGTCTTTTTACTTATACTTTACGTGCATAAAGGCACGAAGTATGGTGAAATTAGATAAAACCACTCACTGTAGTTAAATCTGTCTTTTTACTTATACTTTACGTATATAAAGGCACGAAGTATGGTGAAATTAGATTTTATTATTTGATTTATTAATGAGATTCCTAAGGCAGATGATGCTAAAATAAAAATTGGATATCTTGGCCAATTTTGCAAGGAACAAACGAAGGTCTCCTCTTTCGGTTTCTTTCTTTGGCTCTAATATGATTAACAGCACAAATGCCTGATTACATGAGATATAAAGGAAAAGGTTTCATTAAACTGATTATCAGTTGCCATACATTTTGATATGACAGGTGTTTTTATTATTTTGTCACTGGTTTTCATATCCATCATTATGGAATTTATGTTTACTTTCTGCGTCATATACGATTTCTAAACCTTCTTCCTGTCAAGTTGTAACAGCTTCTTCAATATTTGCGGTAGTAGGATTTTTCATCCAGTCATACACCTTGAATTTCAAAATATCTTCAAATCGTTTTTCCATGTCTAAAGTTTGTTGAGATGGGTGCTGAATCTATCAATATCCTCTGGAGTTATTATTGTTCATAGATAATAATTTAGGAAACTGTTGAAATTTTCTTGTCAATAGATTGTAACGCAGTAGTTACAAGTTTTCATTAAATAATGACACACAGAACATTTTGGTAACCAGAATTTTATTAGTTCCTTGAAGGTGCAAATCAACATCATTAAATCTATTTAAAAAAAAATTAAAAGTAAGTTAATTTTTAAAAAAACGAAAGCTTTTCACTATTGGACCAAACCCCCACAGCCCACCACGACAGCTGGAACGCCCACTAGTCATCTATGAACGAATTCTTGCGAGAGTGTAAACGGCAGTTCGTGTCAGCGCTAGTGCACGAGGCGCGAGGCGAGAGTGTAATTGCGGCATCAGAGTCACAGGGAAACAATGGGGGTACCGTATTTCAATTATGAGGACATCATTTCGTGGAACACAGAGGAACTGCATCTGTTAATCAGACACGTGCTGCCTTCGTGCGAGCTACATTTACTCTAACAAGAAGCAATTAGTTACGTGAATGCTCTGAGTCAACATTAGATCCTCTACCATCGAAATGAAATGTCGAAAGCAGAATACATACGTTAAGATCGCAATGGGAATCCCTGCTACAACAGCGAATGCCTTGAAAGGGAAGAACAGTTTAAACGAAGTGAAAGTTGACCAGGTAATACGAGTGCTAGACTTTAATTAACAGCTTCTAAATTAAAGACAACATAAGTAGTATCGCCTCTCCCGTAAAGACGTTTTCTGATCGAGCTGAGTATGATGAAGACCATTATTGCCGATTCCTCTAACACAGTGTTCCCCAAAGTGGGGTGCTCGAACCCCCAGAGGTTCGCCAATTGATCAGGGGGGGGGGGGGTGTTCGCGATAAGATTTCCGTAATATCGGACTGGCTATCTCATGCGTATAACACGCACAATGGTGAATATTGCTCATTGTTGCCCATTGTCGCTAGTAGTGGGGCTAAAAAAAAAGGTTGCAGTGTTTTCTCAAGCGGGTTCGCCAACGCCCGGGAAATTTTATAGGGGTACGTGGAGGTTAAATATTCGAGAAACACTGCTCTAACAATATAGACGATTTGATTTTAATTTTTATGAATACTTACGTATACTTGACGCAGACATTGAACAATTCACAAATGTGGCTCAGAATTGGTATCTATAAAAAGTTACTTATTTATTTTCAGTAAGATGTCTACGAGAAAACAGAATAGCATTTTACGCACATTGAAATACTTGTGTTGCTCTGATTCTTCAACCTTTTTGCTGGCTAATAAGAAACAGAATCAAGCATCTGAAAGACCAGACAGGCATGTGTGGTAAATTTCTACAGAACATTAGCTCAACGAAACAGCACTAAAATCTTCTCTTAGCATTGATTACTTAAGTATTTACTCATATATCTCAACTTTAGGAGTGACTAGAAAATTCATTTTTATTTTTTTTTTAATCAGAGCAGGCAAATTTCCAATGACATTATTCACTGGTATTATTATGTATATCTGCATAATTATTCAGGATTGTAAAACAGAGTTTTTTTTTGTGGAATCAATAGATTACAACAAGTTTCACCTTCGTAAATTTTTGCAACTTGTCTATCGTTTTATATTTGATCCAGTAAGGTAAATATGTTTTAAAATGTTTCAAGTGATTAATGATAATCATTCTCTTGCAATTCCTTCGTATATTTGTAGGACGCTCGTACTACTAGAAAAGTATGGAAATAATGGTTGGCATATTTTTACATGTAATTGGATTAAAAGTAAAAGAAATTCCACCAGAAAATATGGTTTTTATACCTAACAAATGGTTTCTACTTTTTTATTTTCTTTATAATGAATGAGGTTTTAAATTTTAAAATCATTCAGCCAGTATTTTATAGTATTGTTTTGTTAAAATAATTATGTTTCATGAGTTAAGTAAAAGTAATTCCACCAGAATAGAACGTTTTTATACTTAACAAATGGTTTCTACTTTTTTATCACAATGACTGAGGTTTTAAGTTTTATAATCATTCAGCCAGTATTTGATAGTATAATTATGTTTCATCTCATTATTACTGTCCAAAAAATTAAGGACAATACAACAAATTCATTAAAAATGCCCGTGTATTAGGCCTGGAATCGAACTGGAATCTCGAGGCTAACAAGATAACCTTTACAGAGCTTGAATCCGGTACGAGAATGAAAATACCGAAGGTAACCTGTAGGTGTATGGCGGCTACTCTACCCTCAGTCCTGCAGGGAATTAGGCTATCCGCTCACAGATAGGGCTTCTTATTCATCATTTAAATCTGAAAGTGGCTTCTGCGTGGGATTGCAGAACAGTCGCACCCTTTAATTCAAGTTAATTAAGAGCTGGTAAAAGAAATTCATCAGAGAAATTTCAAGCGTCAATAAGCATTTCGTTTCGAGCGAGCCAGTTTGCCTTCATTGTGGAATATTAAAAATGTTAACTTGATACGAAAAGAGAGTATTGAAAGCGTTAATTAATATCTGACATGTTAGCGAGAGATTAATTCAGAAAGGGCTGTCGTTGATTTGACTGATGTCAGAGACTTTCGGAGACTTATTATCGCAGGATTTAATCACGTTAGACGATCTCATATGGGACGTTTATTAACTGCGGCTGGAGTTAGTGGGTCTGAAAAGTGGGTCATTAAAATGGCGACTGGCCTTCTCCTTATAGGCCTACGGTCGTTGAAGTATAAAACACTGTAATTGCGTTCTGACGCGAAAAGAAATTTATTTAGCGTCATTTCGTAATGTAGGTTCACTGACGAACTCAAGCAAATATGTAACTATGAGGAGCTGTAGATATTGAGGGAATTGACAGATGTATTGGTATCTATGAATGAAACTTCGCATCTGAGACAGTTGGCTTATACAATAATCGACATACTTTATTCTAACTAAATTAAGATAGAAATATTGTCCGAAAGGCTGCAAATTTAGAATTTAAAGTTTTAATAACAGAAGAATTGAAATTGAAGAATTATATTTTCCAAAGTTTTTTCGTTAAGGTTTTTTTTATTTATTTATCTGCTTAACGTCTTTCTAACAGCGAGGTCTTTAGAGACGGTAAAGGATGGGGGGCATGGAATGGGAAGGAATTCGGCCATGGCCTTTTGAAGGAAGCATCCCGGCATTTGCCTGGAGTGATTTGGGGAAACCATGGAAAACCCAAATCTGGATGCCCGGACGGGGATTCGAACCGCCGTCCTCCCGAATGCGAGGCCAGAACGCTAGTTCGTTAAGTATTTCTCTCTTTTAAACTTTCTTTTTTTTTTTTTTTTGCTCATATGGTAATACACCGAATCTCAAACAACACATTTTCCACCGGTTATGTTTTAATTGTCTCCTCTTGATTTGTCTATTAGTGTCTACTATTCCCCTCCTCCGTGTTTCCCTTGGTTCTTACTTCTATACTTTTCTCTATCAGCTCCCTCGTGACATTCGTTTCATTATCTGTTCCGCATAATCCGCCGTGTCTCTGTAACCTCAAGTTCTGTTTTGTTTACATTCATTCGTACTTGTATTCCGTCATTTCATTTGTGTGGTAAGCTGGATGTTCTGTAATGTGAGTACATATGCTATGACCGTGATTATTAACTAAATTTAAATCTTTTTGGATGTGGCTTTGCTGAGTGTTGTAATAATACTGGCTGTTTATAAGGAACGATACGTCGCGCAGTTAGGGCTAGGTGCGGCGCTGTCACGTAATGAGACGGGTCCAGAGTCAACACCTCATTTGGGAGGCTCCTCGCACGCTGTGTCGTCTTGGCCTGCTAACTGTCTGCCGGCCAGCAAGCCACCACCACTTAGTTCACGCGTCCAGGTAAAATATGTAATTGGCGATTCTGAAACAGGCAAAGGCCTCCCTCAATATTTTGAAGTAAGAAATAATCTACGAAGCTAGTTTATACTGATATAAACGTAGCTTAAACTTATCAGCCACTGTCGTTCAGTGACTCCTCTGATATTTATTCTTCGTTGTGTTTACGATCATAGGTGAAGAATGAGACATTCTGCCCATACGTGTTTCCCGCCATCGTTTACTAACTGGAATTTCTAGGAGGTATAGTTCTCTATTCATTCTTTGAGGTTCGAAAGTACGTGGCATGGCTAGTGTGCTGTTTTATCCCCGATAAATTTCCTCCTCGGTACTCATTTAATATGCTGAAAAGTTTAGAGCCTTCTACAATTCTCATCTTGGAAGACTTCGACCTTCCTGTCCGCAGCTTCGGCCATGAATCAATGCAAAAGTAACAGTGCATAACAACTCCATACAAAATACTCAAGAGGTTTCAAATCTATTATCTTTTAGTTTGCTTATGGTTTTACACCTCGTAGGAGAGAAAGGGCTGGGTAAAAGGAATGGGGAGAAAATCAGTCATTGTAGTTTGAAGGAATCTTCGCGGAAATATCATAAAATCGTGGAAAACCGAAATACGAATGGCTGCACAGAGATTCGCACCTGAGTCCTCCAGAATAAGAGGCCAGAGCGTTACTGTTGACCCACCACGCTCGGTGGAAGAGACACGACCACTAGGATTCTTTTTTCCTGCGAAAATTATACCATGCTGTGAAGTCTGCTTACAAGAGTGTATTACCAGCTGTATTTCCCCTAAGAACAGGGTTTTATGCAGTCATCTTCTATTAATAAGTAGCATCAGCGATTATATCTGTATTACTGGATTTCATTGCGCTTACTCATCATTATGGAAAGTTGAAACTTTACAGTGTAACTTGCGGACTTGCAATTTATTTCTTAAGGCTTTAACAACTCACTATCTGCAAATAAACGTACGAGGTTATCCAGCATTTCTGCGCACATACCATTGGAGACGATAATTACTTAATTTAATTTAATTTCAATGGAGCACAGGCTCCGGTGGAAATTTCTCTACACCCCCATCTTCCCCCTATCCTGCAGCCACTTACACTTGCCCTCTACAAATTTTATCTTTAAATTCTTTCAACGTTTTTGGTAAATTATTCATCATTTCTCTTGGTAACTCATTCCAATCCCTGACACCCTTACCTAAAAAAGAGAATCTTCCCACACCCTTGTGAAATCGAGTGCCAGCTTGTGGTCATGGTCATCTTTTTCCTTCCATGCACTACTTTTCATACCTACTGCAATATCTTTCCTTGCCTTATCGCTAGTATACACCCTGTACACTCCCATGACCCTCCTCATCCTCCTCCTGTCTTGCAATGAATCCCATTCCAGCTCCTTTATCATATCCGTTACTGATTGCATTCTGCGATAATTTCCAGAAACAAATCTGGCAGCCCTTTTTTGCACCCTCTCCAACTCCTGTATTTTATACGTAAAATGAGGGTCCCATACTACACTACCATATTCGAGCAATGGTCTGACCAAAGTTTTGTAACTACTTATCTTTGTTGTTGAAAACACGTGCTTTTCTTGTAATTGAAAGCGTAAATAATTACAAGACTTTATTTTTTTCACGAATCACAAACTTCATTTGCATGTTAGTTCCACGACAAACAGTACATTTGTCACTTTTTCGCAGGGATGTACAAATACATTTATCACGTTTTGATTCTGTCCTTAATTAATCGTATCCTAAACGTAAATCATTCGCTTAGATAACATTGAAGTATGTGTTTCAAGGACATAAAAAAGCACGGCGTTGCATCAACGGCAAACAACTGGACTTTGAAATGAAGTTTGTGGTGCTTTATCTCTCAGAAATCAAACTATTCGGTATTACTGTAGTCTTTCTTTGCCGAGTAATGTAATCGTGATGCATAATTACCAAGAGGTGAGTGTTTCAACTCCCACACTTTACCAATAAAATCAGAGATGCATGTGAACTGCGAACGAAAGGACTCCCCGGCTGTTGGACGGCTGGGAGTCCGGCCAGCTGTAGGTCACGTTTCTATTCCGGCCAATGTGACGTGAATAAAAAATGTGACGTTGGATTCCAGGAAGTCTGTTCGATGTTAGTAAATAGCAGATGTTACGTTACGGTATCCGCCTGAGAAAAACACTGTATTCCTAGGAGACCCATTATGTGAGCCGTAGCTTTGTGGCATGCTATTCGCTGAGATCATGGTTTGATTCCCGACCCGGCCATACAAACAAAGATTTTCCATTTCTCCCCCCTAGATCACTCCTGTTGATTGTGTGGTTGGTTCCTTCATGAATGCCATGGCCAATATTTTTCCCCTTTACTTTCTTTAGAGTGTTATGCCTTGTATATGCCGAGTTCATTAGAGGGCGAAAAGAACAGGGGACGGTTCATTTATTGTAATTAAGTGAGATTGGTTTGTATGCATTTGGTTTGTATGCGTTTGGTTTGTATGCGCTTGGTTTGTATGCGTTTGGTATGTTGTTCCGTATATGATGTGAAGGAGTTTTGAATGAATGTGTCACACTTCGTGAATGTGTTAAATTTGTTTCGATGCATAAAATTTTAATTAAGGACATTAAATGTTTTATTTTGTGCCAGCTACAATATTTGAGTGCCATTTCGATTTATTCAAACTGTTTATTTTGTTAAAAGAGATGAATAAAAGCTTTTAAATCCTTAATTTAAAATAATTTCTATTGGGTTACATGTAGCTTTAAATACTAACTGATTGTTTCGAGTTCTGCAAACGAGTGGTGGCACCTTTGTGGATTTCTAGAAAGTTTTCTATTAATTCAAAAAATGTTACTCGGAATATTGATAAGGCGAATCTACGCTAATTTTTCATCTAATGCGCTTTGGTAGCCTGCGGTAAACAATCTGATGTCCATTTTGAGAATGATTCTTTAATAAATGAAAAGTCGAACTGATCTGGAACGTAATCTTTTAAATATATCTGATAATTACAACTTAGAACGTTAATATTCACTTGTTGATCAATTAAAACTGCGAGTTCCAAGTTTTATTAAACCTGAGAGCATGCAATACAGGATTTTATCTCTTGTTGACGTCTGTCGGGGCAATTAGAACTCTAAAATCTGCGCGTAACATTCGTAGAAATCATCCCGGCATTCGCCTGTAGTGATTTCTGGAAATCGTAGAAAACCGAAATCTGGATGGATGGACGGGGATTCGAACCAGTGTCCTCTCCAACGCCAGAGACCGGAGATACCGCTCACCCAATGGGTTTTTGTGGGCCGACATCTTCCCCACTCCTTGTCAGAGATATTCATTTCCGGTTTTAATGACCTTCCTTAGACGTGCCGGTAAGCCAAATTTAAAAAAAAAAATTAAAAAAAAAAAAAATTAAAAATTAAAATTAAAATCTTCCAAATTGTTCTATTTCAGCAATTGACAGTAACTTTGAGTGAAGGGTTAGATGTTTTGGTTTCAATGTAAGATATAAGCAAAGTAATATGTTGCTAACGTGTTTGTACAGTATATACGAAGATCTTCCTGGAAAATAGTTAAGCATATTGTCACCAAAGTTCTGATGCGTGTCAGGTGAGATTAAAAATATATATATATATATTTTCTTGTTTGATACGTGTTCTTTGACTACAAAGTACTGCCATTTAAAAATGACTCAGCAAATTCAAGCAGCTAATGAACAGATAGTTTTGAGTTGTGTATGTACAAAGTATAATTAATGCTAATGTTTTTATTTTTTTTACAAAAAATCGGTGTTCTACGATTCATCGAATATGAGGTTATTACGGTCTGGAGAGAATTGTTGTTAATGAAGGAGAAAGAAATTTTTCAAGGAATTCAGAAATTGGTATAAATACTGTATCGTCTGAAGTGCATAAACGTACTGGATAAACGTGATGTTTTTGGGGGAGTCCATTAATTACGTAAACTTTTTTTTCCTAACTCTGGACCTCCCCCCTTGTTTAAATTTGGTGAGAAATGGCGGGATCCTCCCCCCCCCCCCCCCGGGATGTGAGATCACCCTCGTAATTCTGGAGACTTATTCTTACCTCTACTGTTCTTTGAAGGGCGGCAGTCTGGAATAAGAACGTGACACCCCCTCCCCCTTTCCTCTTGGCGACAATTGATGAGATTTCGCTCACGTAATTAATGGATGTCCCTTTTCCGTTGTGTGTGGGATTTGTGCTATATATGGAAATTATTTAAAAAGACGAATTTGTTTTGTCAGTCGATTGAACCGAGTGTGACAAATAGCATTGTTTATATTTCTGTTCAGATTTTCAGTACTTGAAACAAGAGAAAATAAGCGATATTCTGCTTCAGTAGTAATCGACTGTACATAAAAGTTTGCATGACCAATGAAATGAGCAGGAAACTTCGGGATATGACAACCTGCTTTAATAGAAAAACATATTAGCGGGGAAGTGAGCGTTTTAATAGCGTTAAGCGACGCCTGCGATTCATCAAACCAATTCCCGTAATTGCGTCTGCCCGATGACACCCTCCCTCTTGTCGCTCGCATCCATTGCTCCAATAAATCAATGGACGCTCCATTCATCAAACACGCGAACAAACACCAACAAATCAAAACTTCCATCCCCTTATAAATTATCAGTCTTTCCTGTTTTTTACCTGCATTAATGTTTCAATCTCATAGAGTAATTTTTACCAACTTCGGCATTCCAGTGCCTTTTCAATCTGCGATGACGTAGCCGTTGGTCGCATGTAATAGACGCAATTATTTAGAGAAACAATGAACGCACAAACTTGACTGGTTGGATCGGGAATCGAACCCTTGTTCCTGCTCTCTCGCCCCGCGTGCAATGTGAAAGCCAACAGGAGGAAGAAATGTCATCGGACAGTTATTTATTTAATTTGTTTATTTAGCGTATGATGCTACATGACATAATATTCAACTGCAATCATACTGAACCTATTGAACCACTTTCGTTTCAAATCATTATACATATATATACATAGTTGAGCGAACGAGGCCCACAGCATGGCAGGTGATGAGGCCTCTATGAAGGATCGCCAGCCATAATCACTGTAATACGACATCGAGGTGCTCCAACCAGGCCACCGCCTACGGAGTAGCCAAATTTAAATTTTCGAAGCTTCCAGGAAAGACACACAATGAGCAATCATGCACAGTGTGTAATACGGTCTGTGAAACCTCAGCACATCGCAGAATGGAGAATCGTCCCAGCCCCAGATGTGGAGAGTTGAAGCAGTTCTTCCCATACCACATACACATACACATACAGTATAATTTATACCAAATTGATTGTGGTAAGTCGAATCCTGGTAGTTTTGAGCAGAGATTGCTAATATGAACTATGCCCTGTGGTGTTGACGATGCCCATTCCACTGTCCTGTTGACCTGTAGACTGACAGCAGTATTCCAGGCAGGGCAACGTGACTTAAGTCCTGTTATGTATTCGCTAATATACCCATGCATGGGAAGAGACTTGTTGTTCAGAATTCTCGACCATATCGGACAGTGTTTTCTTGTAAATACAATTAGGCGCACCAAATGCCGTAATTCACTTTAGATCGGCTTTATATCTGGTAGTACAGAGTTTAACGCGCTGGACACGCATTGCTGGAATGAATGGTTGGAGTCCAGTCTAATAGTTGTATCGTTTTCATATTTCGCTCGTCGTGTGTTGTTAATACTGTGCAGTGGCAGAGCACTGGTGAAAAATGTCAAATATATACTTTGCGAGGAAGCGAAACCTAATGACTCAACTTCAATTTAAAATCGACTATACAGGTACTATCTGTTGGAACATTTATTGCAATGAATGCAGAATAATTTTCGCTTTAATTATCCCCTTAGTTGCGCCTAGGCGAATTTCATTATTTGCGGGGATGAGGAATGTAAGAGGTAATTCTTTGTGTTTAAAATACTTAAACTTAACTTAAAGGTGGGCATTCGAATGTCACCAAGTTAGAAAGCAGGTAGTGAAAATATTCTTATATCTGGAGATAGCACGTATCGTTGCTCCGCTGTGGGCTGGAGGAGGCCTGCGTATCCGCCCACGAGAGGCGGGGAGCGATATTACATCTGTCACATCCCCTCAGCAGCCCCTGTAGCGCCGCTACACCTCTCACATTGCCTGCCATTTCGGTTAATAGCAGGCGCCTCAGCACCAAACATTTCAACTGGTCGTCAACAGTGAGGTCGTTACTGATGTATTCAGGAAGAAAATCAACCGTAAGCTAAATGAAAGAACCTTCACCAATTTGAAAACTGAAATCCATGTACCTGCACCGGGAATCGAGCTCCGATCCTCCAAAATGCCAGGCCCAAAGATTAACACTCATCTACTATGCTCGGGACAACGACCTTTGGACCGCAAACGTTTTTCATGACGAGCGTTTAATCGTCATTCTGGCCAACACACAAATATTACAAAATATTAAAGTTCAGTTCATAGTCATTCAATCACATTTAACGGTTTTTTCTAAGATATCGGATATGTAATTGAGATATTACATTTTTAACTCTAAGAAGAATAAAAAAGTCATAAAGACAACATTTTCAGCTGTTCTGAATAAATCGGTACAGGGGAAACAATAAGCATTTTTCAAATACATTTTAAAATACTTTTTTTCTTTGCAACTGGAAGGAAAGAATATGCAGGAGACCAAGTAACGGGTAATACTTTTATCAACTGGCTTTTAAATTGGTTTGTCTTTTATACTATTGTTTATTAGCGTAGCCCAAGATATCAAATAACTGTACGAGGTTAACTTTGGTACCTAACTCACATTTGCTAGAAGGTCCATTTACCACTCTTGTTTCAAAATGACTTAAAATGTTTTAAAACACTATTAGAAAATTATAATTTGAACTAGACTTTAAAAGTTACGGTCATAGATAAGGTCCTGAAGATAAGCGAAAAGTTTGCTAAATATGAAATCACGGAACTCATGTGATAAGTGTCATACATGTTCGAAAAAGTTCGCCATTAGCTCCAATTAAACATAAATTTTTTTCGTCAACTTGAAACAAAGCTAACTGATGCGTTTTCATATAAAGTCCTAACAAGCAGAAATTGCTTTGGGAACTACATAATGTGCATATCGATATCAAAGTTTCTCTAAAGTATTGACAAATATTAAAATCTGCGCTACAGAAAGATAAAAGGGCATCAAATTCAACAAAAGCTAAATGCTTGGGAAATTTGACTTAAATTGGAATACATACATTATTTTAAAAAATAACGAAGCGAAAAAGTGGTAAATTCGATGCTTTCCCGCTTAATGTTTTAGAATGTAGAGTGCTTTGACACTTTCCGTAAGTGTAAAGGTTTCGTTTCGAATCAGAGTATCCTAGAAGATAAATCGTAGCACTGATTCTCATGTAGTGTTTCATTATTATTTCTTCTTCTTTACGTTCCTGTATTACTTCCTTACAACTTAATCAGCTATATTTTTAACATCGTCTTGGTAATTATCAACACTACCTGCAAAGGTAATTATGGTTCAGAGTTGTTTTAAAATTTATAGCAAAGCCATCTTCGGTATTAGTAAGGTAGTAGTATTGTCTGCATTCTTATCACTTAAACTGGTTTCACTAATAATCGTTTGTAAAACAATTCCTGGTTGTCTAATTAATCCCATAAATACCGTAAAGTAAATTTGAAAACACTGCAGCCAATATGTACAATACGACGATATCGTATCTTATTAACAATTTTGTAACTTTTTTAAGCTTTAAAATAAAATTCAAGGGTTAACGATACAATATTATTTAGAAAAAAAGTGGTAATCAAAAAATTTAAAATTCAGCTCTTTGCTGCTTTTTTTATGATTACAAAACTGCAATAATGCATGTAATGAGAACCTTCCTTCACGTGCAGTAAACTCTCTAAACGATATGTTGATCGCTAAGTAAGTACCATTTTATGGATTTTTGATAGCGAAGTGAGACAAGAAGGCAAGTTGGAAAACACAACGTTTCATCTTCAGTTTATTCCCTAACCCGCGCCGTGCAGTACACCAGTCACAAAACATTGGAGTCTATTGTTTCGACTATTGTTCGTGACGTTATTTCTGGTACAGTACTTATTTTTCGTTGTTTAAATGCGTCACTTGGTCAGCCCCTTTGGCATCTTCCATATCAATGTGTTAATTTATTCTCGCTGAATAATGTTATCGAGCTGTAGACAAAATGGTATAGTGTTTTAAGGGATAGAAGAGTACTTGTAAAGCAAACTCTGTTTATGCACACGGGTTTAAACGGCAGCCTCGTTGACCGAACTGCCAGTAAAATCAATCAATCACTCAGTTGATACCGGCTGGTTTGTTTTGGGTTGAAGTTAATGCATGTCCCTCCTGCAGGAGACAGGTTAAATTTTTTATTAACTACGAAGCAGATTTTGTCGCTTTACCTCCGCTCCAAACAGTAACACATGTAGCATCGTTTGCTTTCACATGGTAAAAAAAGACATGTTCATTATTTCTCCAAACTTGGCCAGATTATGAGGTACGGAGAAAGCGCTTGGAACTACTGTAGTAAGGCTATATAATTCGGAAGAAGTACTGTTTCGGCTTTACTTCATAGTACGTTGGTAAAGTTTCATTAATTGAACTGCAACAGTTTCATGCTTGATAATCCGTGTTTTTTAATGGATTTACGACTCGTCAATGTCGAGGTCATTAGCGGCGGGAAAGGAATTGGAGCAAGGAACGGGAAAGAATTCGGCCATGGCCTTTTAAAGAACCATCCCGGCATTCGCCTGGAGCGATTTGGGGAAACCATGGAAAACCCAGATCTGGATGCCCGGACCGGGATTCGAACTCACGTCCTCCCGAATGCGAGACCATCAAGCTCGCTTTGGTCGTCTGAATTTTAGTAAACGTCCTCTGGCATATGTCTCAGTCCACAACTAGAAGAGTCTCCATTATCTGGAAAAAAAAAACTCTCCTGTAATCGCAGTGATGACGAACACACATTCCGAAAGCAGCATGTGATGAAAGCCTTTGTGGGAGGCAGAAGGACGCATGTTTTCTGGTTGGTTTTATATTCGAGTACACGATTACGCCCTTGCCATATAGTGTTCCGCCGTATGGAGAAGTATGCAACGAATGCAGCGTCGTTATGCATGTTTGACTACTGATTCAATGCCGTCTTCTTGCTGTCTATTGTGGCATCTGATTTGACTCCTGGCACATAGGCAGCAGGGATGCACACAGCTTACCGAGTAAGAGGCTTCCATTCACCGCCACAAACAGAGAAGCATGTTTCGTATGCTAAAGAAAATATTATTATAATAATAATAATAATTTCGTTCAAAGATGCGGTGACCGAGTTTCTTACCGGTTGCGCAATCCACCTGTGACGTATTCATCATAAAACTGAACTCAGTGGGACGAAAAGAGTATTTTAATATATTAAAAATCTGCACCATACACTCCCTCGCAAGAGTCGGTGGCCATTACAGTAGTGTTACACCTCCATGAAAAATTCCCGAGGAGACTTGGCTGCGATGATTTCGTCTTGTTTTCTTTAATACGTTTAGGGTCATTACTAAACGTTACTGTGTGGGTAGAGCAGTGTGTTTTAAGTGTAAGGTGTTGTGCAGTACGGACGGAGGAGCGATACGATAAAAGACGGAGCTTGCTTGTTCAGACCCACTCTTCCGAAGGACACAGAATAGTAACCAAATTTCACGTCTCAATCCGAAGGACGCATCACCACCACTAGTGCCATGTACCCTCATTCCAAGAAGAGAGTAGTGTGCATTCAACGCAGGTGATTTGGCACAGTCACTTGACTGGGAATAGTGTACAACCACCTCTCTTGGCTGCTGTCCAGTCATGTCTTTCACCATTGTGATTCACACCAGCTAATCTCGGGTTCAACGCCATACACCTTCACAATGAGCTGAAGTGCTCAACGAAACAGAAATATTGGACAGTATAAAAGAACAACTGCGATAAGTCGGTAATGGTGCAACACACTGTGAACACCGGCCAGATACCTGGTTTGGTATGAATCGAAATATCTCTAAGGAGGGCACATTTCACTCTCGAAAAGGCTCTAAAAACTGTCAGACGACGCCACAACTTCAGCTGTGACGAAGATGTGCCTTCTAATAGTGACTGCAAATTACTAGTAACGAATGTGCACTAAGTTGATTCACGTCCGTAGGTATAAACTCAATTGCACTACACGTGACCCATGGATGATGCTAAGAAAGCAACAGCGATAAGATGAGACCGAACTGTTTGAATAGACCTCTCGGTCAAAGAATGCCCAAAATAAAGCCGGAAGGTCCTTTTCAGGACCCACAAGTTCATAAAATTAGATTATCTTTACGCATTTTTCAACTTAATAACGAAGACAGGTTAAGAACCACAAAAATAGGAAGACCTAAAGTTATTTTTTAACAGACTAACAATGCACTATGTGCAGTGATAAGGTCACCACCTGAGGCCTTAGTGGAAATTTCAGCAAACTTTAAACTACTGTTCCGTATCACGTGGTCGTTGTGGAACGTTATTCGCTCCAGCGGTGGAGACGAATACGGTTGAGCTGGGTTGCTCATTAAACGTAGCGCGGGTTCTGAGAAGTCTACATACTGCTATCAACTTCCAAAATATGACGGTATCGATTAAACAAACCACCGCCAGTATGCTTCACAAAACGTGAGAAGTTATTACGGCTCACTCATTTATCATTAACTAGGCTAGGTGGGTGACTTAAACACTCGTTATCAGATTCTAGAGTACGATTGTTATTATTGTAAGGTACTGTTGTGTGGTATTCACAGCCCACCAGCTTTTATTTCCCAACGCTTTACTTAGAGTGGAAGGCGAGAATCCACCTATCAGCTTCAAACCGTCTTGATTCCCATTGACTATGCGAATAGACATCTCGTTTTGCGTACTGAATACTAGTATTATATATTTTTAGATTTGTCTTTGCGTGTAAGAACGAAGAAATAGTTACATGTAAATTTATTTCATTCTTAACCTCTAGAGAATTGTTACAATATAAACTTGTTAAGACATGATAAAAATATGCTGATACTTAGAATTTCAAAACATCCAAAGAAGAATTCAGAATATAAATAACAGTAAAGTTATTGTATATTCCAGATTCCATCTTTGAATCACAAAGTTTCTTGGACATTCAGACTCAAACTTTCACACTTGATTGAAATGTAGTAGTAGCGTTTAGCTCGCTGTTGCTTAAGTACATGCATCTTATCATGTCTTTTAGAAGCTCTTATCTTTCTTTGTAATATTTTATAAATACTGTTCACTTTATATCCAGTAATGTTACATTAGAATTATTACAGATTGTGGAACACGTGTACTGTGTGACACAGTTTAATTAACATAACTCAAAATTAAAGTTTACTAACGCGCACATACTCTTTGAAAAAAGAAAAAATTAAGCAACTAAATAATACTTTTTACATATTTCTGTGCAATGCACACTATTAGCGTTTATAACTTCCGAATTTTTATACTTTGATAATGCTGCAAAATTATCATGAACACTAGACGTCAGTTTGTCTTTATTTTCGTGGAAATCTTAATCCTGAGCAGTGATATTAACATGTACTAGGATTCAAAAATAAACTGATTGCCGTGTTTAATTTTTCATAGTTTCAAAAGAAAAAAAGAATGAAAAAATGTAGGGTTAGCTACCTATTTTAGTACTGTCAACAAATATAACTAGTTTATATATTTTTATACCTGATTTTGTGTTAAAACTATAGCCCAAAAAAAACTAATAATTCATCATGCCAGATTTATTTTCTAGGGCAATATCTGCACAGATAATTTTCAGACTAATATAACATACGGTTTAAATGTGTAACATCTACCTTGATAGCGGACTTAAGCTCAAGAAGCCTGGCGTAAAGAACAAGACCTTATGAAAAATAAAATTTGCTAAATTTTCAGATCATAAAATGGTTTTGCAATTCCTGTACCCTAAAATGTTTAAACTGCAAAGCTAAAGATCTAACCATTTATTTATTTTCTTATATGACTCCATTTTTCTGTGCTAAAGCTGTCACTGAAGGGAGCAAGGATAAGAGAGGCACTAATAAATAACTCGATGGTTATTCATCTTCTTTCGAGTTTCCGTGGTCACGTTTCATTTGTGGAATTAATGACAGTTCCATGCTTTCCCTACAGTAGTTTGTGTGTTCTCCGAACCGAATAACGCCGTTACAGCACGCTGGTTCCTTGTCCCTTGCGGATGTGTCGAGATAAGCACATCACTTGGCGCTCATTACTGCTAGTGTTGGCTCCCGTCGCAGCGAGGCGCTGTCGGCGCTCCGCCGCTAACAATTGACGGCCGAGTCGCGTCGCGCTATTTACGCCAACTCCTGGTCTGTTATGGTTTACTTTTCAAATGCTATTTCGTACGAGGAACACGCTAAAACTACAAACATCTGAAAATAGTGTAATTCCTAAGGTAAACATTAAGGTCAATATTGACGATAACTTGTTTAATTCGCATTCGGCCACTTCTCAAAACATTTCATTTTTTCTGAAAGCAATCGACGACTCGTTTCACTTTGGAAACAATTTTATTGCAGTTTAATTGATGTATTGATTCCAAAATAACACTACCGGGACTTTATCTGAGCAAAGTACCTGTGCTCATCGAAGCATAGTAACTCTGATTTCACATTTCTGCTTTAATTAAAGGGGAATTCTCAACGAATAAATGAGAATTTTTCAGTAAGGTGGACGGCAATAACATCTAACTTTATTCTGTTTTGTTGCTTACAGGCATTTAACAGAGTCAGTTAAATAAAAATAGATTTATTAATCTATATATTAAAATAAGTTGTTAGCCCCATTGAAATAGAGAGGAGTGAAACTATGAGACTGTTTAACCCCAAAATTTCTTGATTTCTCTCTGTAGATAGCTATAAGAAGAGTGGCCGAGACAGAACAGGAATTTAAACATACTTCATCTTCAGTGCTGTTACAGCAGATCAAATTTTTACGCATCTTCTCGTTAATAGAATCTGCCATACGATAATATGACATTATATTGCTGAAGAAACTAACCCTTTAAAAACTCTGTTGTTCACACAATAGCTCTGTGAAACCATCGATTTGCGATGCTTCTTAAGCCTGAGAATAGTCCGATAAATTTAAAAAAAAGGTTAACAAACTTACAACCTAGTGGTATAATTTATTCTAACAAGCTTTAAAAGAATTTTCATGGAAAACTTGTGCAACAACTAGAGGACGAAGAAGTCTTATAAGATAAAATCTTTCGGTTTCCTTCCTCGACCTGTCTGCCACTCGGGGCGCAAGAAGACAAGGAAAGATTCTGACAAAACGCTATCAGCTAATAACCGTGTTTGTGACTTAGGGCTTTTTCAAACCTAATATGATACGTTCTGGCATTATTGTTGCATTCAGCACAAGATACCAGCCTAGACACTTTACCTATGTGACGACACAATCACAGTTACCCAGGAAAGATAGCTCAAGGAAATGGAGGTGCCTTCAGTACTACGGCAGGGCACTGCAAACAACCTTAGACTAACCGTATGCAAAACTGAAATTTGTGCTTATAAGTGGAAAGCTCTTGTCTAATCTAGAGACGAAGGTAAAATAAGCTGCCAAGCACCGGCCTTGTCACTCGTCAGAGAGCAGAACAAGCTGTAAGCTCGGCGACTTTCAGCATTGCAGAGTGTTGTAACGAAAGCGCTGACTGCCCCAACAAGTAATGAAACAGGGATGATATTTATTAGTAGAACGGAAGATCTCTCAACCAAGTTGCTTTTTTCGTGCAGAAACAATTTCCTGGTTCCTTACATGCCTGTTTCGTTATCGTGTTTTCACCATTGCTGTTGATACGAGTTAATTATCCACCCCCGTAGTTTAGTGCAATAGTCCGCAATATCTGACGGTTGTATTCTTAGTGAAGAATTGTTATTGGCTACAGAAATATTGATTTGTTTAATTAAACTGATGAATGTCTGAAATCTGCGTTAGTATGACACGTCATAAAACGAGCTTCTAACGTTCATTAAGCAACTCTGGTTCACCATAAGTTAACAGCGCATTGCGCTAGTAAATTGAAATTATGCCACAACCATCAGCTAATCATGATAAAAGTTACAATTCTGCCTAATAAAGGCCCATGAGACTGCAAATGGCACACGAGCAATGTTTTCTCGGGAATGACATTCAGCAGGACGCGGGTTGAAGCCATACTGATTTCTGTTCTCAATAGTTTTCCAATTTCACTAAATTCTGATGCTGGGATAGTTCTTTCATGAAAAGGCCAAGGCCGAATTTCTTTCTTGTTCCCCAATCTGCAGTGGATTATAATTAGCTCGACGAGGAGTCATAAGGTGCTATGACAAAAATTATGGTTGTGGCTTTGCCACTTCACAACTTTTCAGTGATTGAAAGTTCTAGCCCGGTAACGGCACATGACACTTTGAATTATGATTATTCAACAACTGACTCCTGAACATGGTCTCTATCTTTTGGTATTCGTGGTAATTCTGTATCTACAGGTGTCTATGAAACTTTCAAATGGTACTTGTACAATTTTCGGCAGATGTTAATGTACATGTTGCTGCCAATTATGGGTTTACTGTTTCTTGTACTAAATTACACTAGTACATCCCGTCACCTTGAACCCATTTATTAATATCGCTTCTTAATATAAGACTTACTTCATATTCTACAACATTTTTGGTGAATTCATTTAGTATGTAATCAACAAACAAATTGACATATGATGCTATAAACTAATACTTCCCTTTTATTTTTATCGACTTGCTATTTTTGTATATACATATTAACCTTACTTTAAGATTAATAACAAATCATTAATCACTTTAGTAGTTTAATGCACATATAAAACAATAACAGCTGTAGTATTTCATTTACAAATTCCTTTACATATTAATCTTGATTTATTGTGTCGGCTACAACATTGTGATCGATTCGTCTCCAAGGTCAGAATCAACACAACCCTTAACAACGCCAAACTATAATCCAGAGATCAACATTCTCGGTGCCCAGAGAAGTATTATTTCTTCTTTATTCAGAGAAACAAAATTAGTGTTCAAATAAATAGTTACCCTACACAATGTTAAAAGAAACGACAGCTATGCAGCAACATCTCTTCAGTCACGAGTTAATAACGTAAAGTTTGTAGAAGTTCTGTCTGTGGGATTAAAATGACGAATAGTAGACTAGGAAAAGATGCATATGAAACAACCGAATTTTGATAACTTTTCAAAAATTCCGTCTCTGCTAGCGATGAACAACAGTGTTGAGTATAAGAAATGAAACGATCTCGTCTGGACACACCGCAGCAATTTTAAGTTGTACTAGTGATCACCCAGCGATCGAAATTCGACCGTAATTCATTAAGTTGTTTAGTTTCTTTCATGAAAGAGAAATAATCTAGTAATTCTCTGCATTACCTATAAAATTAAAACGATACACTCCACGCATGACTGTATGCTAAATTTTAGCTTCTAATCAAACCATAGCAAATGATGAAATGTATTTATCGATGGTTCATTTAGGCCGGAAAACTGCTTTAGCTTTATGAAACATGCGCATTTAAATGTATCTATCAAAATAATTTCTTCATTTTGTGTGTTCGCTATTTAAATTTGGTCTATTATCATTTTGAATTTCACGCAAATAAGTATTCCTTATTTCTTGTCTCTCTCTCTCTTTCTAATGAAATTACTGAAATTAAAAAATCAAAAGACACTTAACCAAAGTTTAACATTTTAAATAATCAAATGACCATATAGTATCTGGCAGAATCGCTACATTCCTTTTCAAAGTATTTCTTTCATAACTTCAAACATTAATCTCTACTTTATCCGAGTCTTTCGCTTTACCAAAGACCACAGAGTGTCTCAATGCGGGGAATTCACGTAAGAACGTTGGATCCGATCCTATTTCACGCGCACACACACGTTCGCAAATTAATTTTGTTTAATAATGTATTTTTAACATGTATTAACTATGCTTATTATATTTTTGGGCTGGTGTGGGACATTCTCCATCAGTGAAAAACTGTCACTGACCTGTTGAAATTTGGATTAACTGTTTCCTTATAGTGTCCTCTTCACGTCTAGCACTCTCCTTTTCCGGAAAAGTAGCCACGAATTAAATTAAAAATGCCGAAATATGGGATGCTCCGCAACCGCGAAATGTTAGAAGCACTGTAAAAATTATCGGTACAGGGATCATATCAACCTAATAGGTTCGTTTTGTCATAGTGATTATGGTTAGGTTGAAATTCGGCCTGGACCAAGAGTAAAAAGTTTACGGGAAATTCATTTTGCGCAGCCCATATCGCAAACCAGAGACAAACTGCGCATTTGTTTACAACTGAAGCAATCGATTATCTCTGACTGCTTATATCGATTCCAAGGTTTGTAAAATATATTATATATAATTTTAGCTTTCTGTATTTCTTTAAGTTCCTCCTTTCGCACAATATTCTGGCCGCTAGCTGCGCTATCTACCAGCCCTAGAAATGTTGCTTCTTGCTTCTATATAAGTTCAGAGATTAATTTCGACTTTTGTTTCACCAAAGAAGACAAAGTAAGGCCGCTAGCTGCGCCATCTTCCAGCCATCTGAGGGAACTACGTAGGCGAGCGAGCGTTTTATTTTACTTAATTTAATGTATTTGTAACGCATATTATATATAGATTTTAGCTCCCTTCACTTCTTCTCCATATAATCTTTAACTATGCCAAATCTCCGTGCGCGCAATATTCTTAAAAATGTAACATAAGTTTTCGCTTAGCGTATTAATATATAGAATGCAGTTATGTCGAACTGCGATTAAGCAGTAAGAGGCCTAGTGCAACAACTTTACTGTGAAGAAAAGATATCTCTAGCTTGTGACCAATGAAGAGATTTACAACTTCGGAGTTTATTAAGTAAAGCTAAAAGATTTTACAGCGTTAGTCCACTATCGTAAATGCCCGTGACAGTCCTAAATGACAAATTTTCTTTTAACGAGTTCGGCATATTTAACAACTGGAGACTGATCATACTAGTAGACAGCATTTTTCCATCAACAATGCCTTCATTAAGGCTGATAAATTTTAGTGTGCAGGTGTTCTTTGACACTGACAAGTGAAAGGTACATAATAACACTGTTTATATCACTTTCCAGTCGTTAAGACTTCTGTTGACTTAGCAATTCTGACGTTGATAAACGACGGGCATGCAGCAACCATCAAACGAGAGTGCCCCCGCGTATATTTCCCGTGAGTGTCAGTTTTATGTAAACAGCAGCTGGACACACCACGAAACTTAATTTATACAACCCACGAATTTTCGATGAGTACACGTAACGGCCTGTTACATTTGCAAATGAAGGTGATGGAATATCCGCTCATTCGATTACCTCCCACAAAGTTCATCTACTGATTATACTATTTGGTAGCTCACTGCACTGGAGAGTAATAATTATGCTACTCTAACTCTTCCCTCACACATCTCTAATTCCCTTTTAGCGGTAATTTGGTTACCTATCACACGTTTTCATTGCGCGGCGTAGACGGTGAGGTCATTAGAGGCGTCAAGGAACGGGAAGGAATTCGAGCATACCCTTTTGAAGGAATCGACCTGCATTTGCCCACGCACCACGCTCGATTTGATGACTTCATGTGTGTAAACTGTTACCTTCGTAAGAATCTTGGTTAAAAGTAAGTTTTGACACAAGAGGGTACTGGATTAAAAAAAACTTGTATTAGATTTTAGATCAAAGTAAACAGTATCGTAAGTTGTTGAATGCAAACCGAATTTTTTTTATTTTAGTGGCATTTGGCTTCCTTAGGCCATACAGCCAGCTCAAGTATGTGTTTATTTCATGCAGTGTTTTTCAGTTTCTCTACGTGTATATATACATATCTTTCAAGTAATTCTAGACACACCACAGGACGGACACGAAAAGCACACTAACACACAACACTTAAACACCCATGCCCTCGGCCGGACTCGAACGTGGGGCCAGCCCTCTAGCCCCTACGCTACCGAGGTCGGCAAAACCGAAAATATTGTGCTTAAGGTTGTTTTGCATTGCACACTGGCAGTAAGAGATTGAAAAGCATGATTTAATACCTCAGTTGCGACGTAAGTTGTCGAGAATTGGTGATATGTAAGGTGATAAAACGTGGAACACTTCTCCTTCGTTGTTTTACCTCGAGGATCTCTACATTTTATGCACGCTTGCTAGAGCAATAGAATCTACGAGGTTACCATGTGGTTGATGAGAAAAGTGGTCATTGATTAGAGTTAAACTTTGCTTTTTAATCTCTACTTTATGTACTCAGCAACGCCTAACATTCGCTGCTAACGGAACAGTCTTCTTGGAAGATCCCTATTAGAAACACGACTTTGTTTAATCCTGACTAACTACGGACCTCTGTTAGGGGCGCCGCTGTACGCATACTACCTCCGAAATTAGATTTGCCTTCCGAGGAAGAAAAAATATTTGCACAGCAGAGAGAGGGAGTTATATCTGAGCAGTGGTGTTCACAAACAGCGCCAACCAGCCCGAGGGTTGGCTTCGCTGCGCAGTTCAGCAGCTTCACTAAACGCCGCACCCCCTCACAGTGTAACATTACTGTCAAACACCAAAGTTTGGCTAACACAGTTAACAGCCCGGTCCACTCGCTATCAGATCTTGTGAGCCTTTACTGGCCTTTGTGATAAACTTCGTATGCGCAATCTCCGAATCCTCCAGAGGAAATAAAGCGTATTCTGAGGAAATAGCGATATTAAGATTCCAATAGACCAATTCGATCAAGGTGAAGGATGTATGAAAGTTAATCTGCAACCGTAAGGTAGCTGATTTAATTACGTAAACCACGTACGCTGAAACATTGAATAAATTAAACTTCAAGTTTAGTCGTCAATTTGATACATCTTTATATATAAAGATTAATGTATGTATGTTTGTTTGTTAGTTAGTTTGTTTGTTCTTCATACAAATCCACAGTTTTCATCCGATCTCCATGGAACTTTGCACACTTATCCTTTGAAACAAGGAGAAAAATACTGTCTACATTTGGTTGAAAAATTATCTGTATAAATAACACATGTTGTCTCATAACTTCGAAATACGGCGATAGACAGACACGTTGGATATGGACGTATCCGTACCGTGTTTCCGTGTAGTGGACTGGCAGCTCATTGGTTAAAGCGCTAGCTTACGAACGTCGTGGTCTCCGGTTCAAATCATCATGGAGGCTAAGATTTTAAAAAATTGTTTTTCATCGTAAGAGTCAGGCCTGGGACGTAGATTATTCGGATTGAATGTTAAACTGTAGATATTAGAAAGTTAGGGTTGCAATGCGAGGCAAATCGTAGGTAGTCTTGCAATGTTGTAGGTGAACACTTTTTTACGTTATAATGATCCCTCAGGTGTTTTTCGCAGTCAGTGTGTGAGTGTGAACCACAGTAATATTATTATAAAAACGGAAGTAAGTCTCTGTCTTTTTGTTACGTTTTGACGACTAAATGGCTATATCGTTGTGATGGAATTTTATAAGGAAATCTGTATGAAGGGCACAGGATATTTTTTCCAGTATGATTAACAGTTGTAGTCACGAAATTTTGAGACCTTATCGAATGGTGACAGAAATATGTTGGAAATTGATTCTCTTCAAGAGACAGGTTCGACGGTACAATGATATAGTGTTAGCTTTCCTGTCATATTATTCCAACTCGATATTGTTTGGGACCAATCCTTCGTTACCAACAACTTTCTATATTTAATTCTGGCAAAAAAATCTTAATCCACGCGTACGAAGTCGCGGGTACGAGCTAGTTAATTATAATTATTATTTCGATTTCTTAACACATATATGTGTTTTGAATTTCTTGGTTAAGATTTCTAACAATAAATCTTTTTTTGCCAGTAACTTATAACGGAAGTAAAATATTCGCTTCTATCCTTCGAAAACACGATAGCAGAAAGATTCTCGCAGAAAGAGTTTAGTATTGCCGGTTCGAGGCCTCGGGACTAGAAACAGAGATGGCAAAGCTAGCATGAGGGCCCGGCCGTTTACCTCCATGGATTTTGCTTCTCGGCACTTTCTGTGCATCAACTTGAGTAGGGACAAAACTGCCTTACCGAAGGTTGTGAGGATACAGGTCAGAAAAGGCAAAATTAATATCTGGAATCGCCTCTAATGGTAACTATTATCTACTATATAATTTCGTAAGCTCATTCACTCACCTCTATAGCTATTGGCTGGAGAACGGTGTTACGTGTCAGCCTTCGCTCGCAAAACAGCGACCAGAGATACCATTAATAGAAATTCGTGGTTATGTTCACCATTTAATAGCTAAGCAACTGCTACCACATTAATTGCCATAATACATTAATTAACTTTGCTTTTCGTAGCGTTTCACAGTTTTAAAAAATACTTATAAATTTTGCGGCTGAAAAAACGTGGATCTGCTTTTCAATAACATGTTACTAATAAAAGCAACTTAAAAAACTTAAAAAATTAAATTACTCATGGTATCTACTGTAAAGGTGAATGCCAATTGTCATTCCGGCTTAGCTTAAATTAATTAAAAGTGTCACTAATGTTGTTGCTTGACCAAAGTTTATGCATTACAGTTTATTTGCTTTTCAGATATTTTAGTGACCACTTTTGTCGATGGCCTTTATTCATGTTCACTGTACGTGAGTTATTAAATTATTTTAAGTGGACATCAGACCAAATATGTTACCGAATCAACTATTCTGGTAATCCATTTCTTCGGAGTTGCTCAACTGTTCAATAATATGGAATGTGAATTAAGTTCTCTGGCCGTTACAGATACTGTGACCAATAATTACGTTATGTATGTTTTCCCAGTCTCATTAAAAAAAAAAAAAAAAAAAAAAAAAAAAAAAACGCGATGCTTTCGAAGAAAACAGGAATTTTGCAGAGTAAACTTTATGGATCAAATACAAGTCAAGTTTGTATTTAAGCAAGTTCGAGTCAACGACCTTTGAAACAATTATACGATAGTGCGATCGTCCCTGTCCGTGATTAATACCTACGTCTATTAATGCTTTTGAGTTCTTCAAGCTCAAGAGATTTTATTCACCCTAAGAGTGAAACACATGTCAGGTTCATATTTGGTCAGATCAGGTCAACCTGTTATAATCTTTGACTCTAAAAGTTGGAACTTTTCTAGATCCGTGACGATACGCAAAAAGCGTCCACGGGCTTACACTAGTTCCTAATAAAGCAGATAGTAATACCATTGTGTATGAGTCGAAATATCGTCCCATAAGTTATCTGCTGGAAGAGCAGAGAAGAATATAGTTAGCGAAAGGAGATGGTTGTAGTAACTCCACATATCCTAATTAAAATAAAATTTTAAGAAGATTCGTCCTAATATTAAGGGTGTAGAGACAATGAATAGTGATTTAATAGTTATTGTATTATTCCAGAATGTTAGAATCTCCGCTCCAGTAAATGTTAATTAGGAGCTGGTTTGGAAGAAGAAAACAAATGAAATTCAGGAAATAGGAAGACGTCCTCTCCATGAAAGGAAAGTGTGCTTAGCTACAGCATGATTAAGAAAGGCTTATATTATTAATTGGAGACGATATTGTTTTAAATAATAATTTCCTCATAACTGATATACAGGGCGTTCGCCGGGAAACGCAACCCACTGTTAGCGCTACAAGGAAGAAACTGCTCCCGGCGAGCGAGCGCTCATCTTCCGGCATTGTTCGACCGTCGGCCGCGGACTATTTCATAATAATTACGCTTCATAAACTTCATAAACTTGTATGTGCTAAGCATTTTAATGTGACGTAATTCATTAGCTTACATTATAAAAGATGCTGGAAGTGTTGACCCTCTTGTGTAATGCACATTTCACATCTTCTGAACATTTTTCGAGACACACGCTGCCCTAACTGACTTAATGATTTTTTGGGTGACTGTTCTAGTCGAAAAGCGATATCGTCAATTTTCTCCTCTGTGAGAATACGGTTGACCGACAGTCTCTTTTTGTTAAAAAATGAACCCGTTTCTCTTACTTTTTTAACCAGACGCAGAATTGTTGATTTAGCTGGCAGTAAAGCGCTAGGAAATTCACGACGAAATTTACTGCGACACTTTTTAAACGACTTCTTCTTCACATATGTATCGTAGAGAAATATTCTTTGTTGCAAACTGTAACGTACCATAATTTTACTCACACTCAAACACGGTACAGATTAGTAAGAGTATGAAGCCCCAAACCAGCCAAACCGCAAAGAAACGTTTATTCACAGCACTGATTAATAAGAGACTGAAGTCACAAACTATCTACAATGCAAAGAAACCGTTCTTAACAATGTAAGGGTCACTGCACTGCACTGTTGGGGCAGCGGAGGTGTTAAACAGTGCGGTGATTCACGGTGGCGTGTGGCGGAAACCGCTGGCTCCACTGGCCGAGCAAGTTGCCGACGGCAACAGACTGGGAGGGTTGCGTTTCCCGGCGAACGCCCTGTATTTAGTTACAGAGTCGAAATACGACAATATAAAGACAGAAAGTAATCGAAGATAAAGCATAAGAAGGAAGAATGAATGAATAGAGAAATCAAGATAAGAAAAAATATCCAATTAAATGTAGCTAGGTTATTAAAGAAGTAATGAAGAAACTAAAATTTAATAAAAATAATTTGGTAATGGGACGCTAAAAGGATCAGTTACGAAAAAAGATTCTCTGCTTCAATGTGCATTGATCCCATTAAATTAGTGGAACATCTTTTAGTTTTTTTGGCAACTTTTGACAATACATATACGTACCAACCGGTTCAAAAAATCTTTATTATCATAAATTTCATGTGACTAAACCAATTAACATCTACTGCTTCCTCTGAACATATCGGAAGTAAGTAAAAATAAATCTTTAATTTCCATCACAGTCGTGTATTTCTCTTTTCTACAGATGAATAATTAATTACAATCAGTTTTTAGATGACTGCCCTCTATGTATACCCTCTGGCTCTCTTGTTTGGTTAAGAATACTTTTGGGATCAAAGAACGTTTTTAAGATATATCCAAAAAAAATGTTAGTGGTATCACATGTGATATCCATCCTAACTTAAAACATTAGAGTTATATGCTACAATTTAATAGCGGAAGCTAGAAAGCAATATTCATCGATAAGGAAAATGAATCCCAGAATACTGTTTGGAAACAGGCAACTAAGAATGACAAATCGAGATACGGATCCTCATCGCTTTTGTTTTGTTCTCATATTAAAATACAGTTACGCAACATTCGGCTACGAATGTATAGAGTAAATTTCCTTTCATGTGACGGGTATGATGTTTGCGTGAGACCTGTCTGATGACGTAGACTATGCTATGAGTGTCGTTTGTTTCGACCGAATCCATCCAGTATGTATGACCCACCCAGCTAACGCAGCAAGCAGCAAACACAATACAGTTCATGTTTCCGTGACTCACTTTGAAATGACTGATCAATTGCCGTCATATATATTGGAAAAGGAAGGTACTTAAACCAATGTAAATTATAAAGGATGAGGAAAATAATCACTCATTATACGTAGTTGAAGCCATGAGGCCTGCAACAAACAAACAAAACACGAAATCGTTCAATTGGGTTCGTCTCGCGTTTTGTTTGTTCGTTGTTGTTGATGTTGTTGTTGTTATTTTTGTTGTTGTTGTTGATATTGTTGTTGTTGGGGCTTTAGGGCGCGTCAACGTCGGGGTTATTAGCGCCCTTGTTTGTTCGTAGGAGCCCTTCAGCCTTCAACTATGGTGAGCGAAGGGTTTATTTTGTGTGTATGTGTGTTTATTTTCATGCTGATAGTTGTTGAATTTTGCATTAAATAATTTTTGTGTAAAACGCTTCAAACTCGAAATTCTACTGTGTAACCATGACTAATACCTTAAATTGTGCGTACATGGTCTCTTACTTTGTTGGTCGATGAGTGATGAAACCAAGTATTATGAATACAAAAGTCACATGCAGTCACTTGAGTAAGAGTAAGTCATACGTTTCTGATAATGCCACATGTTTGTGAAAATTCAGTATGTCTTCGTTTTTTAATTTAATCATTAACAGCTCTTCAAATGTCACTTTCTAACTTTGTTAGGCGCCATTCGGTCCTCTAAATTTATTGTTTAATTAATTAACTTTTTAGTGAAATTTCACTTGCTTGTACTGTCAGAATTTATGTCTGTAGGTAAACGCCAAACCCTATTTTGAGTTTCTTTAACAAAGAAACAGTTTACTAATGTGCGTATACTACTTTAATTAAAGTTTCATATTACATCATGTAGTAAAAATTATAACTACCCCATAAGCTTATACGATCCTTCTAAAAAGTTGTCACTTTTTCAATTCTTTACGTTTGCTTCCTCTTCCACACTACCTGGTCCATAAAACTAATGCTATGTACTGTACCAACTTACCAGGTAGTAGCTCCCTGCAGTTCCAGCACTTCACTACTAGGTGCAGCATGTGTACCCTAATATTAGTGCCTCTAAAAGCAACGTATAACCTCATTACAGAAGTAAGTCACCTCTTCAGTTCTCAGCGTATCGCTTTAGCAGCAACTAATTGACGACAAAATTTAATTTTATGTAATTATTATTAATAATAGTGGCCTGGTCTCTCTTTCCGTTATTGATGCGAAATATCAAATAATTTTGCCACAGCAACTCTTCATTATTGTCTGCGCTGCTAATTTACTCATTTAATGAAAACTTTTTCAACGACTGGTGGTCATATATTGAGCAGTATTTTTGTTACATTATATTTAGTAGCGAAGTGTTATTGGGAACTACCACAGTAAATCAAACATTATGTCGTTCTCATATCACACAATATCAGCGGTTTCAGTATAATTATAACATAATGTAGCGAATGTTCGGTCACGGTCCACCAGCTTGTATATATATATATATACATATATATATATAAGTGAGGAAGGTTTAAATTTTCAGAAAATATAACCATCCTTGCAATGTTGGTCTCCATTTATATCATTGTGCTTCCTCCTTGAAATCAAGTAACTGGTTTCGTTTGTTGTTAGTGAAATTTTTGCCAACCTCTACTTGTTCGTCGGGGACAGACAAGCTGACTTGATCAATTCCTAACCACTGGATTTAAACTACTGTTCATCTCCACACAGCTTATATGAGTGGTGAATATATAAACTAATATATAGAGACTTTTTCGTGTAATACCAAGAGTAAAATTGTTGACCCACTTGCTGTCCTTTCCTTAACAAGATCTATTATTCACTTTCAATGTTATTCATCCTCAATCAATTCTTCTCCATCAATTCTTTACCGGTAGATGGTGTTGTAAAAACACGACATTCCAAAAGTACATTATATCGGCTTTATCCAGTTTTGACTGTTGTTTATTCTAAAACCAGAACCATATAACACAATAGCAGACAAAAGTCGAAAATTAGAACGACATAGCACAATAGTAAACAACAGTCGAAACATGGGTCTGGTGGCTCAGTGGATAAGACGTTTGACTGGGGATCGAGAGGTCTCGGTTCGAATCCCTGTCTCATAGGCCTTTTTTTTAATTAATCCGATCTTCACCTCCGGCACGATTGGTGTGTAAAGTGAAATACGCCAGAACGCTTCCGTGCTTCGGATTCCACGTTAAACTGTAGGTCCCCTGTACCCGGCAGGATTACCGGGCTATGTTAATTACCGGGAAGGAATGCGCAGCCAATAGAAATTCTGTTACCAGGTCGTTACCCCTTCACGAAATTATTACATTATTAAATGAAGATGGCAGAGGATGCAGTAGAAACGATGAATTTATACAGAATCATGCGGCAATGAATCAAGAATAAATTCCATCGATACGCCGGGATAGAATCCATTCATAAATTTCTTCAGCCTCATGCACAAATTTCATAATACAGTATATGTAATGACACACTTATTGCAAACGTCTGCACATAAATGGAATGCTGGACACAAGAATCAAAGTGTGTGAATATTACTGCTCCTCTTGCGGTAGGACTGAACCACTGTAAGAAGTGTAGGTAATGGTGCTGTGAGCTTTCGTTGTGCGCCAGCAGTTCTGTGTAAACACGACGCGGGCTGACGTGGGCGGAACCAACACGAGAGGGCTTCAAATTGAATCCATCTGCATACGTCTGCGTATTGTGCTGTCCATCTCGGCGATAGGCAACCTTTATTTCTAGAACATCTTTTTCTGTCATGTGTGTCCGCTAACTTGAAAGCATTCGTTTTATTTTAATATTATTCAGAATCAAGGAACATGGCTGAACACGTCGATACCTGAAATGCATTATTTGTGATACCGGGAATAAAACTTTAATTAAATTGTACTGTTGAAGTAGGGGTAATGGTTAGATTGTATTTGCAACTCGTTCAGTTAAGTGCTAGTGAACCTTTGATTATTCGGAGATGGTATTTTTTGCTTGTGAAAGGCGTCAGCACACGATTGGTACAGAAATAAGGCGGCGCCTAGCCTTCGACTAGAACTTAACTGGTTCGATGATAGAATAAATTTTCACCATCAGGAACTCGACCAGTGCGACAGGAGTTGTGATGTATAAAATTCATAATAATCACCAAAGGTGTAAGATAAATCTCAAACCTACTGACAGTGCATATAAAAATGAGGGCATATGCCACTATTCATGGCAATCTGTTCGTCGGATAAGGACGTTAAACATGCCGCCCCAATAGCGTCTTTTTGATGTATAGCTACCAGGATTCTGTGTCTCCCTTTCCTCTTCCTCATACATAAAAACACACACCTGTCAGCCATCTACACATATACATTAACTTAGTAGTTCCCTGGCATCTTACGTCTGCATTAATTCGACTCATATGGTAGTTTAAGGTCTGCCTTACGAAAGAACACCGAAGACGGATATATTATCCAGTCAGTAACTAGTTTATTCTTGTTATATGACACTCTATTGGGCGAGAATGTTTAAATGTCCTGCCCTGGTAGTGAGGGGAGAAAGCAAGCTGATCTCGTAATGCAGCAGTACTTGCGAATATACCTTGTTCACTACGTACTGGCGGCTCAAGGTCACTTTTCCCTGGTATAGCTTCTTAACTCACTTCCCCCTCTCCGAGCTGACCGAGAGTGGCAAATTTCCCCTTCGCATGTGGGGGTAAGGTGAGCGGAGTGGGGATAGAGCAGAATGACCTTGAACCGCCTCTCTTAAGTGAAGTGTTGTGTCCGCACTGCATTGTCTGCAGATAGTTGAAGCACTACACCGTAGTAATTATATGGCACTGAGAGAACCACAATGATACTGGAGTGGTCTGTGTGACTTCGAAAAAAAAGCGGCTTAAATAAATGTCTAACAGAGTATGATGCTTCTCGCATAAGTCAGAACATAAATACCGATTGAAGGAAAATGTGGGCTTAGCTTACGACCTGTTCTGTATTTAAGACGATGACACAGACAGTGTTATGAAGAGGCAGTGAAGGACTTGGTAATATTAAACCAGTCAGTATACTTGTTTTCTGTAAATTTTATTGAATGGTTTAGGAGTCAGTTTGGGTTTTCTGTTGCATCATTTAATTTTTTGATTGCTCGAAACTCCTTACAAGTGACTGTTTCTTGGATTCCCTGTTGAATTTGAGTCAGTGATCCGTTATCTGTATTACTTATTAATGACTACGTCAATCAGTTTAAGTTTGTCGCCAAATCAAGCCTGATTGATAAGCTGTAAAGATAGGGACACGCATTCGCGAGGACGTGTGTTTAAATCTCCGTACGTCATCCAGTTTTCTGTTTTTCATGGTTTCCTGAAATCACTCCAAGAGAATGCTGCCGTAGTTCCTATGCTAATTCCTCCTCAATCCTTATAACCAATCCATTCCCGGCTCTAAGGATGTCGACAGTAGGTAAAACCAGAAGAAAAACAATTACAGCAACCAAATCCTAAAGCTTAGCAACCAAAACGTCCTTATTATCCTATGCTATTAGTCTTTTCTTGATTTTCGTGTCCCAATCCAAATTTATGTCTGTCTCTATATCCTATCCAATTTCTTTATACAGTAAAGTCATTGTCACACTTTATTCCATTACAGGTTTACTTCCTCGCTGCATCAGTCTTCAAACGTACACATTAATTTATAATCTCAGCCTGGCATGCCAGACATTACAAAACTAAATTCTCCTTTTACCATAATTAACAGCAATGAGTTAACCTTTTTTACCGCATATGTCTACCTAGTTAGTTGATTCTAATTTATTTTTGTGATAGAACAATGTTGCGTAGCAGTACGAATTAAAAGATTATTTTTCTTATTTTTTCTTATTACAAACGCTTAGTCTGTTCAGCGTACGTGACGATGTCCTTGCAGAAGTTATCCTTAACACACTCCGGGTTTGCATATATTCATGACTTAGAGTTTATTGACCCACTTACAGTGCGGAGTAACAACAGAGATGATGTTGTAGCTGCCCAACACAAATATTTTCCTAAGACGCAGATATAGAAAATGTTCATTAAACATTTTAGAGACAATTTGGCGCATGTAAGGACTGCCAATTTTGTATTTACATTGGGCTTGGAAATTGTTACTTTCTGCTGCATATCGACAGCATGATCTCCTGTTTTCATCATACAAGAAATAAACATTTCTCGCATAGCGAATTTTTCACGGAGTGGAGCATCTACTCCCATTCGCTTCTAAATCGACACTAACAGGAATTTAGCTTTCACTTAACATTACCTGAAAATCTGGATGATGGAAGACGCAATGTATGCATAATACACACACTTGAAGCTTCCATAGTAGTATGGTCTTGTTACTGCATCAGTACTTTGGATAAACCATATTAGTCATTAATTTCAGCATGTGTTCATAGGACGATCCATTTTTCCGTACTAGCACATATATTTTGGGCAACGTGTTTCTGTTTTCTTCTTTTAGCTGAGATTTTCTATCTGCTTATATCTGTGACCTTCTCAGCTGTTCGTGACGCCCTTGGATAGATTCTTCTAATCCAAAACATTTTCTTATTCAGTATCGTAAAGTAAATACGTTAGTCTCACAAGAAGAGTTCTTCGGTTCCGAAATCGCGATCAGAGAACGAAGAAGTATGATATGCGTTATGTCATTGCTTTCAAGTTGGAAACCAGATGTGTCATTCTGTACGCGTATATTTTACATTTTTTCGCTCTCTGATGGCGATTTCCGAATCGTAGAGCTTTCCTTGTCAGATAGGTTAAGGATTTTATCAAGAACTTCAGATCAAATATTATCAGATACTTCAATGTTGAAACATATTATGAAACTTGTGCAACTGATGTCTAGGTTCAAAGTTACAAATTAATAAACTTTTGTGAATCTAGTTATCGAAAATTAAAAAAATACTGATAACTGGATGAATTTTAATAATAGTTTTATTTTTCCATTTTTGAAATTTTGAATTATCAAGACGAGTTTCACTCCATATCAAACTAGGATCGAATGAACACTAGTCAGCTAATAACACCACCTACATTTTTGATAGTGTGAAACACGGATGATTTGATGCCTGACAGCTATGTTCCATTGATCGAGAACATTAAAACTCACGATTATGATTTTTCCGGATTATAAAAATACAGTCACGCGAAATTAAATAACTCCTTGTTCCGCGAAGGCCATCCCATGCGTATTACAGAATTACTCGAGTAAACAAGAACAATCAAGTAAATGATCGGAAAGCAAAGAACAAAGCGCTACATTTAAATCTGTAAATCGCACAGAAAAGACAATTTCTTTATAACAGCATACACAGCTGACACAAAATATAAACCGTCATTAATCTAGATTTATTTTATGTATTACACGTGTCGAGATTCAGATTATAGGTTAAACTGTAGGCTGCAGAGGAAAGAACTGGCCCTCCTACCTCTGACACGGTGGTTAGTATGCCTCCTTCGGGAGGATCCAACCAACCTTCGTGTTGGAGACTAGGTTAGTCTGTTTTACTACAAGGGTGCCTGAGTGTGTGTATTTTTTAAATTGATTTTGTCTTTGAGGGTTTTTTTTTTTTTTAGTAATACCTCAGGACTTTTCAATTTACTGTATAAGGTGGACTTGTTAGTGAAGACCTTTAGGCTGATCTCAAAGCCATGAGGCATCAGGTGTTTTGCATAAGAAGCATCGATACGTGCTTTTAGCGGTCTCGCGCTCATGAGCGGTTTAAGTTTTAGATGCGACGTTTACGAACTTTGCTTGGCGTCTGTAAGTACGACCACAATTTTGGCTTCATCACCGTCCCGGTTACAATAAGTGTATCCTAGTTCTGCTTGCTCTTCTTCACTGTTAAGTCTACTATAAACCATTTAAATAAGTAATAACAATATTTCTACCGACGAATCGAATCCAGTGCTCACCGATTCGAAACACGTTATCGATTGCGTTAATAGTTCCTGCACGATATATTAAATTTCAGGTACTCAACTGCAATTCGGGAAAGCACATTCTTCACAGGCAGGAAACATTCTTTTTATAAAGTTGCATCCCATATCTGAAGGTAAAACCGCATTTTTTTTATACATAGAAATGTAGTCTGATCATTCAGTAAGTTTAAAAATGACGGTTCTGATCCCGTCCATACATCCAGATTTTGGTTTTGCGTAGTGTCCCGTAATCAATCTAGTCGAATGCTTGGGTGGTTCCTTGAGAAGGCAAGCACCGCAGTTTTTCCCGCTCCTTGTCTTCAGGCATTTCCCACCTCTCAAAGAGACGTCAAGCCATAAGCAAAATCTCTGGTTTTATGTTCCTTCTCGTTTCGTTGTATTTACTTTGCCTGTATGTTCTTTCTGTCTGTCTCTCCACGTAGTGATTCTTCTTTGTTTTTCCTCTGCATTAAAACCAATTACAACTAAAAAAAATTGTAGTTTAAAAAACTAAAATCACGCTTTCGTAGTAATGTGAACTAAAAGGTTAAAAATAATATTTAAATATAAACATTTTGTTTAACAGTGATAGGACGTCCCACAATTCAGGATAAATTAAATTTTTTGGATAAGCTTAAAGTATAAAGTCACTGATTACAAAATTAACTTTAATGTAAAAAAGCATGGGGTGCTATTTCAGGTGTCTTATATTTTTTGTCGTTGGCTGTTTGTAAAGACAGAGTCATTGTCAAAAGTTATGTAGAGCGCACCCCACGCTTTTTTAACATTAAAGTTAATTTTTTAATCAGTGACTTTATACTTTAAGCTTATCCAAAAAATTTAATTTATCCTGAATTGTGGGACGTCCTATCACTGTTAAACAAAATGTTTATATTTAAATATTATTTTTAACCTTTTAGTTCACATTACTACGAAAGCGTGATTTTAGTTTTTTAAACTACAATTTTATTTTTAACTTTTTAGTTCAGATAGTTTAAAAAGTATGTTTCTTACTGTTGGCTTTTCTTCGCCAATCTCTCTTTTTCTTTGAGTTGTAGTTTCATTATTAATTATTATTCCCACGAGTAAAATACAATTAAATGGTCAACTCAACAAAGAGATCCAATAGCACGGTAAACGAGGAAGGCTACTTTTCTATAATAGTACGAAGTAATATTTCGAATACTTACTATTCAACAGTCACGACTTCAGACAGAGAAACCTTTCTGGATAGGAGACAGCAGAAGACGATCGTCTACAGCAACCAAGGCTCGTAAATCACACCCGGGAAACTGGAGAACGATGATGATGATGATGGCTATATTGGGTGGGAAATCTCCGAAGGGTGTGGCCGCCAAATGATGAAGATTTCTCGAATCGCACCTGTGCACTAATGTCGCGGCTGCATTTGCCGAACTCAGTAATCCCATCAAGTATAGGATACACTGACAACGTGGTGAGAGTGAAATTATTGAATTTTTATCGGTTCTTAATAAGTGTGCAAAATTTAAAACGATTCGGACGTCAGGAAGCGGGTAAACACTGAAATGAAAGATTCCATTACATGGCAACCATTTTTCTATTGTTACCGTCAGAGTAACGAGAATAGCAGGACGTTGCTAAGAGACTACTGTATTGTTAACCGTTCTTAAAACGTGTGCAAAATTTTATGTTTTTACTGTCAACGTAATCAGAATATCAAGAAATAGCTATGAAATTATTGTATTGTAATCAGTTATCAATACATGAGCAAAATTTCAAACAACTCGGACATCTGGAATTGGGTTAAAATTATATTGCAAAATTCCACGACATTCAACCATTTTTCTGTTGTTGCTGTCAAAGTAATGAGCATAGCAGGATATAGCTATGAAATTATTGTATTGTCACCGGTTCTTAATAAGTGTGCCAAATTTCAAACAGCTCGGACATCGGGAAGTGGGTCAAAATGGAGTTGTAAAATTCCGTTACATTCATACATACATACATACATACATACATACAAGTCAAGCTAATATAAAGCGTGTAAAAATACTTAAAAAATATATGCTCACCGTTATACGGGCTTAATAAGTGAATAGATACTTCGTATTCAATTGATTCGACCTGTGTAATCTTGTTTGTCCCGGTTGAACCGCGTCAAGTTGTCGAAACCTAACGTTTCGGCCATCATTTTGTGGCCTTCCTCAGAGTACTGTCAAGGCTGGAACTGCTGCCACCTATATATAGCTGTATATAGGCGGCAGCAGTTCCAGCCGTGACAGTACTCTGAAGAAAGCCACAGAATGATGGCCGAAACGTTAGGTTTCGACAACTTGACGCCGTTCAACCCGGACAACCAAGATTACATTGACAACGACCGCAGAAGTCTGCGCACCCACCTGCTTCGACCTAGTTTAAATACACTACTCTATTTATTAGTAAAGAAGTATCTTTACTCTTGATTCAGCTTTCTTTATTATCTCTTTAAACATGGATAATCTGCAGTTCACAATCATAGATCGTATTCATATACTTCCATAAATTCTAATGCTACATCAATAGCATATTTACTACTAATCCGTAGACTCACAGTTTCATTCAATGTTGTTCTTTTAAAGACACTTTTTGTCTCTTTGTCAAATTCTTCCAAGCAACTGCTAACAATAATCAGTCTCAGAAGAGACTCCTCTATCTCGTAGGTACCCAAGATAGTCAACTCCACCATCTCGATTTCCTACCCGGGAGATTATTGTTTATTGAATTCTGAAAATACGATTATTTGATTGGTTTTCGTTGCATTCTTATAGATACATAAAATTTTTGACACTCTTAATGAAATCAGTTTTCTTGAATTTATAAGTATACTGAATCAAACAGTTCGAAATTAAAGTTATAAATACCAGAACAGTCATAAGAGTCCCAATTGTGTATCTTATGAATTGACTTTTACACTAAAATATTTGGGAAAGAAATCTAATGAAGATCTACACAATTTTTTTGAATATCGTGCTGTATACTTGAAGCAATACGGGTAATCTGATATAAATTAGGATGCAAATTGAGCGATCAGACTGCGACTTCTCGTAATACAAACACTTAAAACACTTGAGCGTGTAGCGTACCATTACTTTTGAGGGTAAAGCTTCATCAGATGAAAGAGTCGGCCACGTCACCTAGCGACATCTCTTTCAGTGGCCACAAATTGACATTCCCTGTTGCGCAGAGCTGCCCCGCCCACACCTTTGACTCAGCCGGCTAGGATCGGTTTTGGAAAGCGGAACCTAGGGTACCGTCACGTTGACCCGGCGCTCTAAAAGAGGATAAAAAATTCATTGCCTGAAAGGTGCTGGAGGGCAAGGAAACTTTCTTCTCTTATCGCTTCATATCAGATTCAAATGCATTATCCGGGAGACTAGATGCTCGATAGATGGATTTTCTTTAAAAAAATGTATCGTACGTATCGAGAACTCATACATAAGTAAAACGCGCCAGGTAATGGGCTTAAGTCAAGACAGCGACCCTTCCAACAACGCGATAGCGTCTTAGCTTATTCGTTGGCGTTAAGATCCTATGTACACGTTTAGCGTTCGTACAATTTATTTTGCCTCAGGAGGCGAAACATTTGCAAAGATTCGTTTTTTTATTTGTGAAACAGATTTTCATAATCTCTACATCAAACAAAATATATTTTTTTATTTGTTTATTCATTTATTTATTTTTTTAATTTGGACTCGGTTTGGGGACTATCATCCACAATTGATACATCTACTTACTTTTTCTGCTTCATTGATCTATTTATTCGGCTACGCGTATCAGCTCTATGTAGGTGGATATTTTTGTTGAAGGTCATTACGATGCCAGCTACTTCGGGCGCCCTCGTAACTCAGCGTAAGAGGGCTTGAAAGGTTTCCGATTGGATTACAGACTTGTATTCGCAATTTGCGTGCTCTTAAACCGAACCAAATGTTTCCGAAAGCTTGCTTCCTGTATGTAAAATACGCTGTCATCACTTCGTGGTTGAATACCACGACCAAGCGTGGTGCGTGAACGGTAATTGTCTGGTCTCACATTCGGGAGGACGCGGGTTCGACCGTTCAGGTTTCGGTATTTCTCGGTTTCCCGAAATCAGTCCAGGATGGCCATGGCCGAAATCCTTCCAGTTCCTTGCTACTAGTCCTTTCCAAACTGCGGGTCTCAACCTCTGCTTCTGCAAGAGGATAGACCGAACCAGCAAGCTGTGAATTAAATCTAATGTTATATCTGCAGAACCTTTCATTACAATTCACCTGTTTCAGGTTAGATTTCATTCATTTATTCGTGTTCCAGGATCATTAATGCAAGAATCATTACCGAAGTGATGTTTACTGATTTTTTTTAACACATCTGTATTGTGATTTAAGAGATTTTTGTTATTTTTTTATATTAATTGTGCAGTTAGGTTCATGTATTCATTGAATACCGTTTATGTCTGAGTGCTTTGTGTAAGTACTAATAGTTTTTTTAATATGTCCTTTTTTCTGTATGCGTTTCCATTAGCACTGTCATATGTCCATGTTGGTGTGGTAATGATTGTGCGCGTCCTTTGTATTTTGTTATCAACGTTTAGGCTGCTTACTGCCTGACAGTGATGGCTGGTCAGTTCATATGATCATGAATGCTGGGAAACATCAGTTTCACCGCCGTTGTATGTATTTTCCTGTAATCTGCTAACTGATCTGACTGGAAATCATTTGTTGGGGCCACTAAGGACCACGTGACCATCAGCTAGCTGATTACTCAGGCAGCTTACAGTGAAGCTTGAAAGCGGGGACTGGAAGCCCCATCACGGCTTGAAGCAGACTTGTCAATGTGTCTCGAGCATTTAACCTTAGGGGAGAAATGTTGGTGTTGGCATATGTCTGCGACGTGTGTCTTAGTTCCTGCGTGATAAGCGTATTTATGTGTAGTTCATGAGGCGGAGCTTGAGACCGTTCCAGCATGATTACCGGAAACTACCTAAACACCGCAATCAAGTCGGTCGGTACGCCGGGACCTTGACTCGAACCTGGGCCCTTAGCACCTGCCCGATCCAGTGTGCATGCAGTCACGTTGGCGAGTCTTGTTTTTAGTGATTTTTATTAAATTTTTTAAATTAGAATTATTATTTTGTATTTTGTGGCGTAATTTTAATTCAATATTGGGTAAGGTTAAGTTTGTGTGAATATGGATAATGTATATACACTGTAAAAGCTGAGAGAGTGTTTGGCTCTTTCGTCGTTGTTCTCTTATGGAGGTTAATCAACTTCTTGTGAATATTGTTTAATGTTTCTATAAATTTTGCTTGTTTGATTATGTAACTTAGAGATTTTTCGTTTTGGTACAAATACCGGGTAAATAACGTCATCCACATATCTGTTCCAGTAAATTAGAAATGGTTTTCTATCTGGCATGTCATTGAGAAGACGTCTACTTTTTCGTGATGTGGTCCCTTGTTCGACCCTATGTCAGGTCTGCAGTTTTTGCGGGTGTATGACCTGGCAAAGCTAGCTTTTTGTAGGACGCTCCCTAATTCAGATTCCACGGAAAAATACAGGTTCACCCGCGAAATTAATGGAACCTTCGGCAAATCGAAACTGTCAGTCGACAGCCGAACTGCCTTTAGTGTTTTGTCATGCGCATTCACTTTTTTGTAATACGTGGTGATCAGACTGCACTAATATTAGGTCTGTGTGTAACCTACGGATATTGCACCGTACGGATTTGAATGACAGCTATGATGTAGAACTTGATTACCACAGCAAATGGCATCGGTGTTGTAATTTGGGTGATAGGTACAACTTCATCTCGTTTCAGTTGTGCTGCGTTTTTAATCATTCTGGCATCGCAATATTTAAAAATTTATTAGGGAATTCATGCTTCTTTATATTTCAAAGCTTAAGTTGGAATATTTTTTTTAGTTTTTTGAGTGTGTTGTTTATGAACTTAGTGTGTATATTGTTTTATAATTTCAACGAAAAATTTCTATTTGCAGAACTATTAAAAGAACAGAGTTGTATTATACCACCGACACCCATAGAAATAGGAAAATAGTAAAAGTAAGAGGCCAAACACAAACAATTTGAGCCATGTTATTTTGCACTGGCTTTTTTTCTTTTGTTGTTTTTTTTTCCTTATGACTTTATCCTTCATCGACATCGAGGTCATTAGAGGTACGAACGAATGCGGGGCAAGGAACTGGAAGGAATTCTACCATGGCCTTTTGACGCAACCATCCTGACATTCGCCTCGACTGATCTCGGGAAACCAAAATCTGTTTGGCAGGACGTGGATTTGAACCCTCATACTCTCGAACGTCAAGCCCAATTAAAGTTAAACTTAGTTAACTCTGGAGATGAAAAATAGAAATGGAAAAACCATATAAAAATATTTTTTCCATCATGTATATTACTGCCTGTCACATGTTACTTTCCACTAACGTAATTTTCTTGACCGATGCTTTGTGTTGGTGTTTCTTCGGAGGAAATGGATTTTTAATGAGAAAAAACGTTCATAGCGATATTTACTAATAGATTACTGCCCTCACGTTCGATCTCGGAGGAGAGTGATTTAGTTCCTGTAGAGCTCAGGTAAGTTTAGGAAACACGCTGCTGTTGCTGTTTGGGGTTGGTGGCAACTGGCTGGCTCGAATCTGAAGTGTGCAGCCAGTCCCTTGGGGAGGGCTTGTCCATCTGGACCTGTTTACTCACTTCTTCCCTGAGAGGTTTGCTGGGATTTCACTGGTCGCTGGTTCAAATTTGGTAAATTCGTGAAAGAATGGTTGTGAGTGTCGTCTACTTAATCCAAGCATAGAGAGAATTACAATATACTCTAAAGCGAGTTATTTTTGCGCGGTCAGTGTACCAATCACAAATTATGTATTATATTAAATTAACTATTTTTTGTATAAACTATTAAAAACAAATAGTAATGTTTTAAACAAGTTTATTATTCGTTTTGCAAAATTGTGTTCTCAAATTGTATGTCAAAATCAAAAACACAAAAAGTCAAAACATTAATAAAACGACTTAGAAAATGCAAATTTACAAAAACATATCTTTACGGCATATTTATTAACCAATTCATGAAATCCTCTATCGAAATTTATTTATTATTTGGGGTTAAAATTTATCTTCTGAATAATCAAATTTGTTACAATTATTCATCAGAAAAATTGCTATGGTTCTACTACAATCAATAGCATGCTTAAAATCATTGTAAATTTTGAAAAAAAGAAAATCGCGTTGGTAGTTTCGTAAATATATGGAGAAGAAATTAGGTTCTTTATGGGTTTTTTGTCAAAAGATCGTATATATCAAGGAAAAAAGAAAATCAAAAATTTTGAGACTTGGCCGATTTCCGGCTTTTATTGCACACCCATGAAAATTATATAAATAATTTTTTTTTATTCAGATTCCTTACACTAAACTAGCCCTATAATTATATTCAACCCCATGATTTTTTATACGTTTCTGTGTTAAAAAGTTCATAAATCAAGAGGCTGTGACAGATGTACAGACAGACGGATAAATTAGCGATTCCATTATGGTTTCATCTTTTACGCCCTAAAACTAGAGTTATCCCTGAAAAATATATCTGTTGCCCGAATATAATGTGATTCCGTGGAATGTGCGAGTTTGATGGTGAGGGCGTGAGCTGGAGGAAGTGGCTTTGCCCGCGGCAATCAATCCGACGTTGGCAGGCTTGCTTTATGCTCCTTTTTCATCGCATTCCTTTCGCGCAGTCAAAGTGTCCACCCCCGACCCCCACTGAAAAATTCGTTTTTACATATATCGCATCCACAATCAGCGATGCAGCTTAAGGAAAAAATCTGGTCGCTAGTACTTTGAAGGAATGAATATTAATGTAGAGGCTACGCAAATTCCCGTACTTAGTATGGATTTTAGAGGTCGTCAGGTCAACACTGGAAAACGTAAATTCGTATTACATCTTGAGAACGAATATATAAACACATCAGCAGACAACGGCAAGCTTAAAATCTTTGTTACGTTTTCTTTGCCAGATTCTGTACATCCAAAGTTATATTTAAACAACTTCTGTTTCCAGTCATTCACATTTTTCAGGATGATTTCAGATATTAATTTTGTCAAATCAGAGGTGATGTGACGGCCATATGTGAAGGATCACTGCAGAGTATTCGTCACTTGGAAACTATTCAAGTAACTAGAGTTTTGGTTGAGACGTAAGAAGTATAATCACATAACCTTTCAAGAACTTTGAAAGTCAAATAAAAATATAATAACAAAATAATCAAAGCTGCACACAAATTCTTAAGCCAATATTGAAAATTATGGCACATCTTTTTGTAAATATTCCATTTTTTTGTACTTGAATTTGTCTTTTTCGTCTGTCTCTCATACTGTTTTTAAATCCTTGAAAAATTATTAAACCGATTAGAAATAGCATTAGACAAGTGGTGTTAAGACGTAATAAAAAGACTCGTTTTATGCAGCAATATACGACGCCTCTTTCTGAAAAATATTGGTATTACTGTAAATAACGATATTCACGCAAACCTTTCGGAATTCGCTGATTTTCTGTGCCTTCAGTGGATCCAACAACATATTCAAAGCCAGTGGTAACATGGAGTGGAGAGTTTCCTCATACCATTCGCGTGTTATAATACTTTGGCATTAGTTTAAATCAGCAAAAAATTATTGCTCACGGAGATCAGTGTAGACAATTCTATTTCACGCCTGGTTAGTCACTAGCTGGTTTTGGTTATTAAAATGTTAAAAAGAGGGCAAATGTAGGTGGGTGCAGGATAGGAGGAAGTTGGGTGTGTAGGGAAATTGCCACTGGAGCGTGTGCTCCATTGCAATTAAATTAAATTAAAAGTAATAATAAATTTTAATGATGCCGAAATCACACGACTGTTTGCATCAGTGAAATCAGCGTCTTTGGTGAGCGAAAACGATCAGCCCTTGTATTTTTGAGGACACGGGGTCAAATCAGCGTCCGGAAATCCAGATTTAGAATTTTCATAGTGTCCCTAAAACATTCCAGGCGAATGCCGGTTTGATTCCTTGAAAAGGCCGTGGATTAATTCATTCCTGTTCCTCCCTCCTCTGATGACCCCAACAACAATAGCCAAAAGGAATTAGAAAAAAAAGGCACTTTCGTTTCAGGTGGTTTATTATTAATTAATACCTTCTAAACACGAATCTATACATTCATTGCCTTATCGCATCCTGTTGCTAGAAATGTTACGCCGCCTGAGAGAGACTCGACCTAATTAATAGATAGCGATGTGAATGGCAAATTACCAGACGTGGAATTTCAGGGAAGTCTGTTTATCATTACGCTCTGGATACAAATATAAATTTACTGAAACACATTGTCTACATATTTGTCATTTCAATATAGAGTAATTAACATCGCAGATATCCTGAATGCCAAGAATCTTTCTGAGGACAGTACAAGAACCGTTTATAACGTTATTATGAATCCTCTAATGGCCTGCTAGAAGGAACGCGAATGCAGTCATTCGTTCATACGGCACGCATTACATACCAGGTACCAAAAAACGTTCACTGACCATACCAACCCGCGGCGATTTGACATAAGCTGTCCTTTGCTAAATCATTCTAACGTATCCGACGTCACAATGAATAAGATATATGGGACGTCATTATAAAAGATAAATTATCATCTGAAATAATTTTTGGAGACACGGTGATATTATGATTGAAATACATTAAAAATGTTGTGGATGTCACATTTATTTAATTAGTTTTAATGCAATGGATTTACTGATGCAATGGATTTACTGATTTAAATTAAAATGCTGCTGAACAAATTAAAATATACATTGAAAATTATGATCACATAAAAATAATTGATAACTAGCTTAAAGGCCCCTGAATATTAGTGGTGGGCTTTATAATTGTTTATCTCAAGGATGGTTATACGGGGTCAAGAATATGTGTTAATTGAGATAACTTGCTTGTCGTTTCATCGTACTGAAGTCTACACTATCGATTTTCTGTGGGCGCACGAGTAGTTGCTGTGACAGTGCAGGGTAACTTCTAGCTGCGGCGAGGAGATGGTTCACGGACCCTCACGTCTGGTGGTCAGCGCCTTCTAAAGCCCGCTACCATCAGTTAGCACCGATGGTCAGTGCCACGTAGGGCTGTTGAGCTGGCCGTGATTTGAGAGTCTGCAAGCAAAGTCTCGTATTGAAATCAAAACAAGTAGGACGTGAGCAAAACCTGACCATGGTGAGTAATGAGAAATCTGTTCTTCAGTCGGGGTGCCAGAAAGGGCGAAGTACAACACAACAACAATATTCAGTTCTGCAATGTGGTCCGCCATCACACTTCTTTTTCTAATCAAAAAGTCAGTAATTTGTGAATCTGCAAAAGATGTCATGCCGTTTTTCAGAGAATATTGGACAAACATGTCCCCGACTCTAGGCTTGGGCAGGCACCAGATTTGTAACTGAGATGTTCATGAATGTTAATCTGCTTTGTATTCTTCCTTTGCGTTTGAAATTACGTACTTTTCAGAGGAGCTGAAGCAAAGAATAGGCTTTCACACGAACACGAAAAAATTTTCTGCTCTATATACATATAATATTACAAAATTCGTGTATCTTATATCTTTAAACGTTAGAATCTCGGAAACGGCTCTAACGATTAGGACTAAATTTCATTTTTAGATAACATTTGCTATTCAAGTTTATATAAATAGGTGTACTCACCGCATTTTTTTTCTTTAAAAAAAAAAGAAGATAACAGTTCTTGTATTCGGAATCTTGAAAACTGCTCTAATACCATCTTGTAAAAGTTTCAGCTTCCTGTACGCCTACTAAAGTCTGTTAGTTTCTCTTTGGTTAGAGCAAGGAACTGAGCACTAATTCTTGTATATATTTGGTATTTCGTAAACGGCTGTAACGATTTGGATGGAATTTCATGTGTGGGTAACGTTTTGCTCAAGTACGTGTTTTCCATGAAAAAACGTGATTTTTTAATTTTTTTAAAAATAAAATGTTGTTTTACAACGTCATCTCATAGAAGTTTGAGGTACCAGTAAGCCTGAAACGGCTTCATATTTCTGAATAATGACCGTTAAGTGATAATGAATGAAAACCACAATAGATGACTATTTAAAATAAAATGTTAAACTATGTGCTGTGCATTCATGAATCTTATTTAACTGAATACGGTTCTAATGTAGGTAGGTACGTACTGAATGTATAACAAATATGGAGTGTGTAAAAAAAGTTGTTAAGGCGCTTGCTCTCAAAAAATTCTGGCTTCAGTCCCGGGTTCAAATTCCGGTGGGGGCAAGGACTTTTAAAGAGTTGTATTTGATCATATGAGTTACGCTAGAATGTTCCGTGGTTCGGATTTCACATTGAACTGTAGGTGTCAGACGAAAGGAACTGACAATCCTGCCTCTGATACAATGACTTAGTATGCTTCATTCTAGAGGATCCAACCAAACTTCGGACTAAGATAGGCTTTTAAAATATATGCTGGCTATATATCTAATCTATTCACTCTAATACTATCAAATGAGAAACTCCTGTATATAGGTAACATTAATTTCTCACAAACTTCTCTAAATATTTTGATGAAATCTTGCATACAAAACAGAAATTGAAAGATGCTGAGAGAAGATCGGTCTTCCAAGTACTATAGAATAAATATGAGCCACATAGGGTGTGTCATTACGACATATTTAAGTAGTACTTCCAATCTTCCTGATTGCTGAAATTACCTAAAGCCGCTACATGTCGTCGAAACTAATAATATATTGGTTACATGCAGACATATTAATTCACGGCAGTCACATGATACTAATAGAAAAGCTACAATAATTGAGATATATTTATTAAAATTTTGTACACGTTATCCTATATGTAATACTGAATTAGAATATGTATCAGTGCAAGCGACTAGTCGTTACGCGACATTTATTTTTGTGCACAGATTATAAACGACGCATAAATTTACTATAGGCTTCTATCAGCTCTTTCACTCTATCCAAAAATCAGTGATATGGTATATCTAATGGGAAAGACTACCAGTTAAATACCATCTTAATAAATCAAATTATTGTCGTTGCGTACAGATCTACGGTAAGTTTAATGTAATTGCTACTTAAAAGGACACAAGAAATATATATAGCTTTCTTGAAGCAATATCTGGACGTCGTTATGAGAGACACAGTGGCATTCGAAGGAAATCTGTGCTAGAATTAAACCTATTCGGGTGCCCTGTAGAGAGTATTGTGAGAAGACAAAGGTTGGCGTAATAATGCAGTGTGCAGCTTCTATTCATTGAGGAACACCCTGATCAGAATGCAGCGTTAACTATTCAGACATACCTCACAATACTGGATCTCATTCATAATGAACTGTCAGCCCACTTCTCAGGTTGAATATAGAAGGTGGTTTAGTAAGGTATGGTAGCATCTTGGTAAGAAATAAGTTAACACGTGTTTATCCGGATAATTACTCATAAAATTTCTGTCTTGATAAATGCAAATTAAGTAATTCTATGTGAAATATTATTTACCATTTGTATAAAAGATACAGATAGAAGGTTTTAACCTACATCTTCGAGAGTTTTCGCGAAGTAAAGGATTCAAATGTGAATTTAAACCATATTTAACTAGCCCAATTACCTATTTTTGCACATTTCGCAAAACTGATTTTAATTGCGTCACTGTAGTTTCAGAAGAAAATTTTCGCGTTACATACAAAACTCATGCTTCAAAACGTGATCTAAGATGTACTTGTATTGGAGAATCTCAAACATGAATTCATTTCTTATTATCCCTTATGGATTCGCTCATTTTCCTCCACCCGACGCCCCCAGCCTCCCCTTTATAACTTCTGACTCCTTTAATTCAGAAATGTTAAAATCCTCAATACTTACTAAACATAACGCGATTATAACATAATATATCTAAAAGCCATTGGCCATGAAAATTACTTTCTTCTGTGTCAAATGATAGCTGACAACCCGACTGACCTCAAAATGTTTTTTTATTATTATTATTTTGTTTTATTTCACGATTTGTGAAACTTTCTGCCTAAAGTCTAAAACAATTGTCCTTTCCCCATTATGTCCGAATCTACTGATTCGAAAATACTTTGAGAATTTACAGTGAAGTGCAGCCTAGTAAAGCTTACAGGTAAACTGTAGCGATCGTTCTGGAGTTTATGGTTTTCGTAAAATAACTAAATAAGTGATTTTGATAAATTTTATACTTCAATGCATAATTTTTCAAACGGATATTAAATATGTTGTAAAAATATTTGTCTCCAAAACTTTTCCACATGGCCCACAACTATGTCGACTGAAGTTTTGGTGTGTATGATTAATTTAAACCAGCGTTTCTCAATACTTTTCACCGCGAGGGCCAATACAACGTTAAAAAGTAATCTAAGTGTCACTAACTCATATGATCCTAATTCTTTTATATATTACTAACCAATTCTAATTTTATTGACACGTACCACAGTGCTGTAAGAACCACACTTACAACAAGACCCTCATAAAACGGTTATTAGCTTAATCTTTAAGGGAACACCGATCCCTTTTATGCCATCTGGAAACATGTTTTACTATATTAACAATGAAGTGATATCCTCACATACCGGAAATACCAAATTTTTACCCGGTCATTGAGATATTGGTTTATAGAGTAATAGCATGTATTTTCTTATAGCCTTACACAGTACTAATACTATATCAATTTTATGTTAACAATTTTATTTAGTTTTTTTTATGATCTCTTTAATTCAATTAGAATTAAAATTTTTAAATTTCTGTCTGCGGACTACACGTCCCCTCTTCGCAGACCACAGGTTCAGAATTACTGATATAAATCGTTTGAAACACAACTTCGCAAAACGTATAATTAACTTAAATTAAAACACTTGTTACAGATTTTTTTGTCTTTTATTGTACAAAAATATTTTTCACTTGACAATATTATTTAACATTTTTACTTCAATCTTAAACAGATTTTCGAATCATTGTCATCCACGTGGATGCTCGATTTTATTATTTCACATCGCCCAAGCTAATAAAGATGTTTGCTAAAACATTTAAAAAACACCTCGACTTTTTACAATCATAGATTTTAGCGATGTCATTTCCGACAAGCCCAAACCTACTTCCACAGATTTGTGTTCATTACGATAAAGCAAGTTTTGGACAACAATGAATTCGTTCTTGTTAGAGTAGCAAAATCGAATAAGACGTTTCATTGTCTTTGAGCAAAGTAGATGTTATATCACTCGACAGACTGCTGTGAGTCGGTCCTGAATGATCCGTTAGTATAAACACAAACGAGCAGGCCCACTTCAATCTTTGGAATACGGCGTGAAGAACTTCCTAACTGAATTCCCAAAGGATCCAGTATTGTTAGTATCTCAACAGCGCTTCAAGGGTGCCAGGGAGCCTGGTCGGCTGATTCAATTGTTCGCAGCAAATAAATTAGTGTCATCCACTGTGAACGTTTTGTATTTCCTAACCACAGATGAAGGGTGGAAAAGTTTGTATTATTACTTACTCCTTTTATATAATAAATATTACTTTCTTCAAATTTAATTAAAGGAGTATATTGCTACCGCATAAATGTGAGCATCCTGTAATTTTTTTTTATTTTTTTTTAACAATGATGCTTGCAATTTGATTTACTGCCTTAAACAGTCAGTAAAACTTTTTAATGAAATTTTTTTGATAACAATTCATCTAAATCCCTGGACATTTTCACGTACCGGACAGAACTTATGTTCACTTCCATAAATTAATCACCATGTACACTAAAATATTGTGTAATTGGTTCAAGGTAGTAAGTAGTAAGAGACCACAAATCTTGACACCAGAAATATTAGAGCAATTAGATTACAAATTTTTATTGGACAGGAAAATGGAGATCGTCTAGCCATATAAAGGTAGAGCTCTCTGGTATTAACATTTACATAAACTATCCAAATACGGGTTCCATGCGATTACAGGTTTTATATTCGCGGGCTACGCCTACAAAGCGTCACATTCCCCACGATTCTGTTCTCCTAAGGCCATGACACCGCCAAAGGTTATTTCCTTTGCAACAAAGGTACAGACACTTTGGCTTTTTCGGATACTAACCATTTTACAAAAGCATTCTGATTCGAAGTTCACAACAATTGTCAGTAAAATCATAATACTTTTATTTAATATTATTTTTATATTGAAAAATTGTCGTCGGATTTTTCGGCGTTTAGTTCCTAGACAAAAATTTAATTACTTGGTGAAGCACCGGAAAGGTGACATTTAACTATAGGTCTTATGTTTAACAAAACCCTTGTCATTGAATATAAATTAGGAGAGGTATTATCTTAATTTTAAGACATTAAACACAAAGGTAGGGAGATTAATTTGTCCGTTTTTAGATTTGATTCTCTAAATAATCACTTTAAAGACGTGCAACGCAACTTCCTGCATTGATACTCCTTCCTTTAAAATCTCGATCTTTTAAAACAGAGCTAACGATCTCAACATCCGAAAAAAAAATTGCAAAATTTCTCCGATAATCTTTTTGCTACAGTGTTTCGCCTCTCTTTATGCCTTCAAATTATACTCCGTAATTCTCAAGCACAACCCCAGTTCTTATTTTAAAAAAATGCACGACTTCGTGAACGTCAGCTAAATATTTGATTGAGTCCTTCATAATTAAACCCAACTTCCAAGGAAATCGAAGTTCAAAGAGTGAATTTACATAAACCAGCTGTAAAATTATGTGTACTCTTCAATTTAATTAAGTCGTGGTGAGAGTAATTAAAATAACGTAATTATGACTGAACTCGGCCTGTGAAATCAGCCCTGAACTTGGACTGATGAAAAACACATTTTAGAAATGTACATCGTTATCTTATCGAAAGTATGCAACGTACTTCATGTTGATATAACCACGAAAAATGCAGAAATGTAACGCAGCTTTTTCAGGAAACAATAATATTCTTTAATGTAGTCGAAATAGAAATGTTTCCTTCATTTAGCCAGGTGCATCTCGTGACTTATCATTGAACGTGGACAAGCATCACATTACTCTCCAGGAAATGTATATCTCAGCTGCACAGTCAACGTAGTGGGAGGGAACATTACCCAACTGCCACGCCTAATGGCGGAAGGGACGAACCAAGTCTTCTAATTGCCGAGGGCGACCAGCTAGTTGGTAAGTGCTCCGGTAATTCATCTCGCTCGCAGGGGTAATTGGCCTGATAAGGAAATCGCTCTTGAATTATTTTTACTTCCTTCTGTAAGACTTAAAACAAGTGTTAGAAGATTAATTGACGCTGTGACGAATCGAATTCAAAACTTTTCTAAAATTAATTGGCTCCTTCCTTTATGGTTCGCTGTGACTAAAGAGAGAGTTTGTTTCATGTGAAAAGATTATATCGTATACAGTTCCTAACAAAAATCTATATATATAAATATGAATGTATGTTTGTTTGTTCTTCATACAAATCCACAGTTTTCATCCGATCTCGATGAAACTTTGCACACTTATCCTTTGAAACAAGTAGAAAAATACTGTCTACATTTTGTTGAAAAATTATCTGTATAAATAATACATGTTGTCTCATAATTTCGAAAAATAACTGAACGGTGATAGACAGACGCGTTGGTTATGGAGGTCTCTGTACTGTTCTTCCGTGTAGCGGTCAGGTAGCTCAGTGGTTAAAGTGCTTGCTTTCTAATGTTTGGGGCGTGGTGTCCGGTTCAAATCTCCGTGGAAGCACAGATTTTTAAAAACTGTTTTTGATCGTAAGAGTCACGCCTGGGCCGTCCGTTATTCGGATTGAATGTTAAACTGTAGTTATAACAAAGTTAGGGGTGCAATGCGAGGCAAATCGTAGGTAGCCTTGCAATGCTGTAGGTGTACACATTTTTACGTTATATTGATCTCTCAAGGGTGATTCCCAGTCAGTGTGTGTGTGATCTGCAGTAGTAAAACTATAAATGCAGATGTAAGTCTCTGTCTTTTGTTACGTTTTGACGACTAAATGCCTATACCGATATTGACGGAATATGACAAGAAAATCTGTAGGGAGGGAACAGGACATTTTTTTCGGTATGATTAACAGTTGTAGTCACGAAATTTTGAGAACTTATCGAATGATGACAGAGAGACGGATGTGTTATACTGTAATATTACGCCACTTGCTCAAGCTATGCTTCTCGCATATTACTTTGGTGTATAATTTGTTAATAAATTTCGTTTAGAGAAAAAACGTATTATTTAGTATAGAAGTTGATTTTCTCTGTCCTATTGCTTTGTGTCTGCTTAAATGTTTCTGGCACCAGTTTATTTTGCCTTCTTTTTTGACATGCCTTGCGGGCGTAAACTGGTCTAAGTTGTAGCTCAAGCAGCTAAAGTTATTAGAACGCAAAAATCGGATGCTCATGGTGAAGAAAGGACTAAACTGAAATAAAGCTGCCCTTAGTTAACACCCCTACCCCCCCCCCACATCCCCTCATTTTCGTTTGTTTTTCTGTTTTTAAATATATTGGAAATTAATTCTCTTCAAGAGTCAGGTTCGATGGTAGAATGATATATTGATGGCTTTCCTGTAATATTATGCCGACTCGGTGTTGTTTGGGACCAATCCTTCGCTACCAACAACTTTCTGTGTTCAATCCTGGAAAAGAAATTCTTAATCCACGCGTACGAAGTCGCGGGAATCAGCTAGTGTTTTCTATTTGCGGTAGGTGGGACTGATTTCGGAATACCGATGGCGGATATAAAAGCTACAGCGATTATGGGTAATTTGTGACCTAATTGATCTCTGCAGCGTTGGTGTTAGCGATTGGCCTTAGTTACTAGAGAACTGGTTCGAGTCCACCCAGGCGCAAGGTGGTTTTTAATTATATGTTGTATGCGTCCTGTGTCTTCTATGTTATTGTAGAAAGATATAATTGAATGGTAGCAGTGTACACTTGCATGAAAATAATATACATTTGTGAAGCTGGCAGAATGGCTGTAAAAATCGAAAGCCAAATTTGAAGAAAATTGTTCTCTGCAGATTGCCGCCCGACGGTGCGTGAAAGCACCGAATCCTGTGGGTGAGCGGTAAAGCTGGGAGCTAGTACTCGAGGGGAAGCGGGTTCGAATCCCTCTCCGGCCCTACAGAATTTGGTTTTCAATTGTTTCCAAAATCACTGCATGAGAATGCCAGGATTATTGCTACAAAATTCCATTGTCTAATTTTTTACTTCTCTCTACCGCCCTCTACCGCCTATTATGACGAGGACGAGGCTTAAACCCGTAAGGGAGCGTCCATAAACTACGTGGGAGAACGAGGTGACTGGAAAGCTACGCTGGACTACGTGGGGGGGGGGGGGGGGGAGTTCCGAGCCAGGCCACTTAGCTTTTCATTCATACTATTTGTTATAGTTAAAATGAGGCACAGAACACAAAACAGTATGTGAATATTTATTTTCCGTCATTCAATTATCTCCGTATGTAATTTTGTGATAGCCTGATTAGGGACAACAGTACAATGTCTTCTGGAATCAATAGGGAAAAAAAAGCTATTTACTACTAGGGAAAGGGAGAGGGCGGCAGTGACAAAAGCCACGATGGGGGGGGGGGGTAGTGGTAGTTCACAGGAGGCCTACATAGGGCTACGTAGTTTATGGACGCTCCCTAAGCAAAAGAAGAAGATAAACTCTGTAAGTGATACATATTAACGGGTTTCTGTATTCATAAAGTAGTTTAGGTTGTTATAGATATTTAAACTGTTATGCCAACGAAGTGGAACGGGTTTATTCCAACTACTTCAATATAAGAAATAATTTTACTAAATTGTCTCCGGCCGAATAGTCAATAAAAATCGAGAATAGCATTAAAAATGTGGTACGCCATTTAGCAATCTCAAGCTACCAAGTCGGTTGGGAGCTTGTATAACGGAAAATAAAAATATAGATTATATTGCAAATTATAAATAATCTGAGAAATGGTTGGTAAAGGCATATTGTTTCCTGAACATTAGACAAAAATTAAAAATACCATTTTATAAAGGAGAGCTTTGAGAATCCGGTTGCAAGAAGTTAAACAATGCTGTGCCAACAAACAGTGGCAATCCTGCATCATAATCAGTGCAAAAAAGTTTGGGTGGAAAAAAAAATACGAAAAAAATGCAGATCGTCTGTGAACTTGTGATTCTGAATAACAGTTAGCGAAAAGCATCCTACAACATTTGACAAATTATCGCAGTAGGGAATATTAACATCACAACGGACTCATGAGTCCAGGGTTTTTGACACCATCCTTCTATGCGAGGTTCCTGGAGAATGCTGGGTTCTGTTAATTTACTTGCCACCTGTCGCTGATTTGTGCGTGTTTGCGGTTCTCGAATACTACATTCGTTGAGGTGAAACGTCTTGGATGAAACGTTCGCTAACGATGCTTGCACTATATGAGTGCACAGCGCTCGGAGTAATTGGTTGCAATGCTGCCGTCTCTGGCAGCCTTTCCATCGCATCGCGTGCCTCTCATAGGTGTGTCCTGACGCCTGAAACACTCCACGCATCGTGCAGACCATACATCAGTGTTATCTGCGATCATCAGCACACTATAAGAAACAGTAACAAAACTACTTCAAATAAACCAGTACGCAGACTGATATCAGATCAAAAAATTGTAATGTAATTATGCTGTAAATAGTGCTAACGTGTTTCAGGTCGTTTATCAAGATTTTGTATACAATTAATGTTACATGAACGGATACCTACCCGGCGTATGGTTGTAATGAAATCTTCGCCGGTGTACCAGCGGATTGTGTTGTAGAAACAAAATATTTCGACGTGTCGTTCTAACATCTTCTTCAGGTGCAACAACATAATCCGGCGGTACATACAGTAAGATTTCATTGCAATTATAGTTGTGTAATTTGGGACATATAAATACAGCTTCTCGTAGAAATTTCTTAGATTTTTTTTTTTAAAAGAAGCATCTGACAACCATAGTCTACGTATGTATACCAGTTAGCAGTTACGTGGAGATAATTTTGAACGGAATCGACAATATGTTGTAGATTGGAGACAGTTCACAAGAAAATCCGAGTCGTAAAAGATGGTGCTTTACAACGATTAATTCTGTTTCGAGGACGACTCTGCCGCGAGGATACTCAATTTGAACTACTGAGCTCCTGCGAATTGGGAAGGTCAGATAACCAGGAGCTTCATTTCGGATTGTAGCTTGAGGAGAATACAGCGAGATAAAACTGCAGAATTTATTTATGGGTATCCTGTGCCTACGGGTTCGCGTTCTTCCACATTTCTACAGAAGTAATAGCGCCTGGATGATCACATTAAGGAAATTTAACTTCACTTTGTCATGAGTTATTGACTTCAGCGTATACTCTTATTTACAGGCATTTCGATATTATATAAATAGTGTGGTTGTTAGCTATGAATGCCAAGATTATTCGATTCTAATTAGCTTAACTTTTTTGTGATTGGCTTATATGCAAAACAGAAGCTGTAAATAATCACATACTAGAAAGAAGAATTTTTGATGTTAGTGCTGCTGAGAGCCTACATATGCCGAGGGTAGGTTCTGTGTCGTCACAGTGGTAGCTTCGCTATGACATCTCACCTGATGACGGCAGCGGAGATTGCTGCCGAAACGTTATGGACAGAAGAACTTATCCGGCAGAATACCCGAGAAGAATTTTTGTCAAATATTAGCCTATTTCACTTGTTCAAAAATCCCGTGACCTGTTTTTTCCTTACCATGTTTGACTTATGGCTTTACGCCTCGTCGAAGTTCAGGTCAGTAGAGGCGGGAAAGGATGGGGTGCAAGGAACTGGAAGGAATTCGGGCATGACCTTTTCAAAGAAACACCCCGGTATTCACCTGGAGTAATTTGTGTAAACCTTTGAGAAACCAAATCTGGATACCCGGACTGGGATTCGAGCCGGCGTCCTCCAGGATTCGAGGCCAGAGCGTTACCGCTCACCCAACACGCTCAGTACCATGTTTGAGCGAAACAGGATTGAATAAAAGATTGAAAATACACATTGTTATTCTAAGAACGGAAAATTTTAATTTTCCGAATTTTGTGAAAGACTTAATAGTTTTGCGGGGAGCTGCTCTGTATAAATTGCTGGAATAGTATGGAGAACCGACGGAACATTCGTCTTCTCCAAACACTGAAAACAAAGAAACGACAAGGAGCGCGTAGCAAACTACATAGATGGCACAAGTGGACTGGATAGCACGAAGACTACGGTTTATTCTTCCAGTCTCTACGCATTCTTGGCATTTCTGCCATTCAGTGCCACTTTGATCAGTACAGACTAGCGATCTTAAAGCTTTGCGGTAGGTCCACAGCTGGGACATCGCTTAAGCCATGGTAAGATTCCAAGTCCTGCTAAGTCAACATTCGGGGGACCGATCCCGAGTAGGTTAGACAGAACATAGTCCTGGGCCGTCAACGAGTCTCAGCACAACGGAAACTGGTTTATTTGTTTCCATTGCAGCAGCTCCATAGAATGGACAGACACAACAGAGATAACCCGAATGTTAGTGTAATTTCTCACAAATGAGACCAAAGACTGTGTTTGCCGATCTGAGAGATAGGGATGACCATGCAAAATAACAGTGTTTAAAATCGATCTTTATTGAATACATAACAAATTATAATGTTAATGTGATTCAGAGTATGAGTTATATGCCATATTGCTTTGAGGAAGTTAGTTTTTGTTTTTATGATTAATGTTTCAGAAATAAAATTTAAAATCTTTCACTTCAAAATTTATGATAAAGAATAAACTTACATTAAAAGCGTAGTAATGTGGTAACGAATAAAATGACTAACTATTTTCAGGATGAATTTCCTCACAAGTTTGCAAGCATACGTTAGACTATCAGTCTTTCATGCCTGTATAGCGGTGCAGACTAATCACTCGGCGTACCCAAGTCACCGAGTACTAGAGGTGGGCAAAGTGACTCACTAAAAAGAGCGGTGTTCATTTGATCACTCTACGAAAAGAAATAGTTCTTTTCAACGGTTCATCAGTTCACTGGCTCAATTTTAAAAAAATGAGCAGTTATATCCATTTTGAGTGTAGTATCTGTTCGTTTTATTTACATTTATACTGTTTACTTATGTTAATCTCACATTGGTCACTTTCATTTATTTTTTATTTATTCTGAAACATTTTTGTTTCTTAATACTGCCGGTTTACTTTCACGCATAAAAGGCCATATCAAAGAGTCAATGAAATATTGTTCGGCTTACTGGGAATATTTGATATTTGAGCATAGATAATTTTACATCAATTTATTTACAAACACAAAGTACAGTACAATTAATCTTTTAGAACTTCTTGCTTTAAATGAAATGAAGGTTACTGTTCACAAGTAAAATTTTACTTATTTTGCCAGCAACCTACTTCTTTTTTCATTGCAAATTTATCCAGCTTTTGAAAATATTATTTCACAAGGCACGCTTATAGCCGGAATACACAAAGAGAAACAGAAATAGAAGCGGAGCGGGACGTCAGATTGGAAAGAACCAGCTCCCTATTGGCACTGCTCCGCGCTGTGCTGAGCGATGGAATCAGAGAACGTCGCGAACGACCTAGCTCTTTCGGTGCTGAGCGATTGAATCAGAGAACGAGGCGAACGACCTAGCTCTTTCCGTGCTGAGCCTTGGGATCATAGAATGTTGCAAACGAACTAGCTCTTCTCGATCTTCGGGTTTCTTATTCTTTCAGAGCGGAGTGGATAAACAATGAACGGCGAGGAACAGAGAACAAACATTAGTCGGGCCGCGGGCGACAGTGGCAAAGCCGAAACCGACTCATTGTTGACGCACACTCGATTGAAGTTAAGTTCAATCGAGACCGACACACCACCGTCATTACGGCCTCCAAGAAGAACTACCGTTCACTTTTAGTGAGCGACTGCTCGCTCGCTCTTTCAAAATAACAGTTCTAAAGAACTGGTTCACTCGCGAACGACCCACTACCGAGTACACGGAAGCAAAATTACGTTGCACCACCAAAAATACGTAATATATCTACCGTAATGTTTCCTGTACTGTACTAGCTAGCACGCAGGCTTTATGAATTCATTATTTTGAACCAGTTTATTGCGAAAATGTTAATTGGATACTTTAACTCATTTGACAACGAAATTCTTCAAACAATGGACATACAGGTGTGTGTACGTATAAAATCCAAAGTTTGTATTTGTTTGTTTCCATACAAATCCAAACTCTTCCACCAGATTTCACACAGTTAATCTCTTCAGCTGGAATTGTCGTCCCAACGATTTTGGAAACCTTTTACTCAGTTGTTCCCATGTCCACCAGACATCTTCATTCTCTTACACCCCTCACCAGATTCAACACCCTTCAAACACCAGTACACCTGTAGTGCGGCTTGCCTGTCACGGAATTACAAAAATTGTGGTAAAACGGACTGGAGCGTACTCATTTTAAATGAACTGAAATTTGATTTGAAATGAAAACAACACGGCGTGTACGAAACGTTAAGGTGACAACTTACCTATTCGTGAGTATATGACTGAGGTAAAACGTAGAGATGGATGTTCGCAGGCGAAGTTGTGCATAATGAGTGTAGTATCTCTTTCTCTGACATTCCCGTACCATGCAAGCCTATTCACTGGATTATGTCAACTTCGGCCACTAACTTCATAAACATTTTTCGGATCAATATTTAGTTTTGGGATAATGTGTGCCATTTCTAAATAAGAAACCTTGCCTTTTGTCGTTATTAATAATCTATACTAAGAACTGTATTTCATGACTTACAAATGATAGGCTTCTTCAAACTGTTCTCAAAAAGCCATGTAATTTAGTCACTGTAGATTAAAAACAGAAAATCTGGTAATACTTTAGACATCAGATTTCATAATTTATTTTGTTTGTTACACTAACCAACACTCTCAAAACGGATTACAAAAAATTTTAGAATACAAAAATCTCTTCAAATTTAATAATGAGATCAATTCAAGAACTAACTTGGGGTGTTTGCATTCCCGTCTTCGTTTAAGAATCTTAAACGTTTTTTAAATGAAACGTTTGAATTCAATCTGTTTCCGACATCTCGATGTTAGAGGGAGAAATGAGTTGACTGATATTTTCCAAATGGTGGTTACGGTTTGCTGATAAATTTTTTGTTGAATTCTTTTACGCATTAAGTTACCGTCGTTAAATTTCATATTTACCAGTTTCAATTAACAATGTATGGACCTATAATAAGCTAAACTGCAAAGACAGTTTAGTTTTGGTTTGTGACTTAAAACAGTAATAATTTTAAAACTTAAACTGAGTTTTATTTCCTTGATCGAATACGATTTGTTATTTTTTTTAATGTTTTCTACTTGTTATGATATGTTTTGTTTCTTTCAGTGCCATTCTAGAAAATATCTTATGGAAAACGCAATAAATAAAAAATTAAATGGAAAGAATGCGTTATTTCTAACTATCACAACAGCCAGAATAATTTGCTTACTTGATTTCTAACATGCTACTAATCCGGATTTATGGTGTTAGTCACGGTAACCATTGTCAGATTACAATAAATTAGAAACAAACGCGCATCTATTTCGGTAGCAGAAATTCATTTACATTTTGTTGAATTGATAGTTCAGTTATTATTTTTATAATGGCTCCATCAAACAGAAAAGCATTTGGGGAATAACTTTTGCATAAAACGTGATGTAGAAATATCATCCAATGGTTAAATTACTGCTGCACAATTTATACATTTGCAATAACGTAAAGTGAACATTTTGAAGTTTTCAAATTCTCGTGTCTTGAGGAGACGGACGCTGTTCTGAGTTACTGCCGTCTGTCCCTGCACGTGATGGGGGTGGAGGCTTTTTATAACAATAATGTACCACACAGTATCTTAGGAGTAAGGAGTTTGAAGTAAGTCACTTACCCTGTACGCTACATTAAGGCGCGACACACTGAAATCTTTTGCATGCTAATTGTGCTCCAAGTGCACGCACTGTGACCCTGAGGCGCGCAAACCACGCCTCAACAACGCACGCAACAACACAGGAACAACGTCAATGGATAATCAAATGACGCAGATTTAAAGCAAAAACTGTTGTTTTCAATAACTGGCCCTTTTTCATTCTAAAAACATATGTAAATTTATTTCGCAATTTAATACATATCTGTGTTTAATGAATCAGCTTTGCTTAAATGTTGAACATGTCCCACTTTTTTTATCAAACTTTGTTATATTTCAACGCGCGCAACACACAGTGTTCCTTATTACGGAACTATTCAACTTTACTATAAGTGGATTTTCATCTGTCTTATCGGATTGACAAAACTCTGTACCATCTTTATGAGCCATTCGTGCCCAAGCGAAATGACCATCGAAAGTTTGCTACCGAATATCCTTACTGAAGACAAGTAGCAAATATTTCTTTTTATTGGCATCTCATATCAAAACGGTATTTGTAAAGTTTTCTAACGTTTCCTGTAGTTTTGCCGACTTGTAGGGCTACTAGAGTCTCCTAAAACAGCTATTTTCCTTTACGCAAGCTACTGTCCGAGAAAACCTGTAAAATTAAAAAACCCTTCACCGTTTAATATAATGTCTTTTTAAACCAGAAAACCCTTCCCTTTCTCACTCAGCAATAACCATCCCGTTGACTTTGTAACAACTATTTACTGTATCTTCAAATGGTTTACAATAGTCATTTACATTCACTCATCCGCATACTTAACCACCATATTAATGACAACGTTTTGTTACATCTATACTTGTAAAATATTATCTTACAATTATCTTTTGATCATACTACATTCTTACCATACTCACGCCTGTACTCCTACTAGACTAAATCCAGAGCTAAGCTACTCATTATTTTATTCCTTGCTGCCACTTTCGTAACATCTATGGCTAAGTATCCTCAAATAGCTCATATTCCTTTCATCTGATCGATTTATCCTTCTTAAATTTGACGCATATCAATTAAGACCGTGCTTATAAAATATTACAGTATTATAATATTCACTTATACCCTGTTTATACGTTCGGTAAGGTTCTCCGTCTCACATATTGCGGAAAAATTCACAGAAATGAAAATTATTTACGGCCTATCTAGGGCCACCTTATAGCTGCTCTTTCTCACTTGGGGATCTTCTAATAATTACTCCCAAAAGTATCTTGTGAAACCATTCCGTGCAGCTTTCAGATCCCACATTGTCCATATCGCTTCCTGTAGTTGAAAATTCTTACTAAAACTGGTTAAAAAAAAAAAAATTTTTAAGGTTATGCAATCACCTTGTTTAAAAATTAGCGAACTAGGAAGTTCACATATATCCAAATACACAACTAAATAAAAAGCCCGAAAACAAAATTGATCGCGTGTTTGAACACAGTTCAATGATATCGTGCTCGATAGCTTACGAGAAAAGAAAATTCATTACTCTGATACATGCACGGGAAGAACCATGTCTATTGCTATGCTTTTCGGAAGATGGAATACATTTTTCTGTGAAATTTCGTAACAAACGATGCAAAGCTGTAGCAGTAGTATGTATATGTCTGTTTGGATTCAAAATAGGTCACGCGCCCCGCCCCCTCTGCGGCCGCTTCCCCTATAATTAGGCACCTGGCCGACTGTGCGGCCTGTAATTATCTACCTGGCTGCCGGCGCCGCTTACCGTCAAGGTCACGCGCCACGCCGGCGCCACCGGCCTGTCATTATCTTTTGTAGGTCACGCGCCACGCCCCCTGCAGACACGACGGCGCCGAGGCAGGACACGCGTACGCACACACGTCGTACCCTCCAAGTCGAAAATGGAGTTACGTGGTTTATGGACGCACCCTTAGCATAACAAATTTTCAGCTCCCCCTCTACTTGCCACGCATTCGGGAGGACGTGAGTTCGTATTCCCCGTCCTACCATCGAATTATTATTATTATTATTATTATTATTATTATTAAATACAATGAGAGACGAAGAAGGGGGAGAGAGAAACTTGGTGCTGGCCCATTCAGTCTTACTCTTCCGAACATGCGATCTTAAAATACTAATTATTCGCTAATTCATCGTAACTACTGAGATAATTAGCATTTTTTCGTAAAGTGCGGTCAACGGTACAAAACCCCCGTCGGTTTAATAAAGCGGGAAGGAATTCTGCATGTTGAAGAAGGGAAATGGCGAAACCTGGTGTCGGCCCATTCAGGCCTAATCTTCCGAAAGATACCAAAAGGTTTAACGTCCCCCTTCAAAGGTAGTTTACTAGAATTCGGTGAGTTTTGTTTTGCGCGAGAAGGAATTCGGCCATAGCCTTTTGAAGGAAGCATCATGGCATTCACCTGGAGTGATTTCAGGAAACCATGGAAAACCCAAATCTGGATGCACGGACGGGGATTCGAACCCGCGTCCCCCGAATGCGCTGCCAGAACGTTAACCGTTCACCTACATTATGGGCGGTTGTCTCGCCATAGACATTAGCTAAATGTTCAGCTGACTAAATTTGCATTTTCTCTTCTGAAGAGCTGGACTTAATAAATTTTATATTTGGAAAACTAAATTTTCCGTTCGTCGGAGTGTCAAGAATGTTTGCACTTGACTTTTATAATGCCACGTTTAT